>CM062818.1:396465006-396784609 GCA_031772625.1 Pinus tabuliformis | reverse complement strand
GCATTGCAGTTTATAATGCAGTAGACAAAACGCAGCCAGAGACATGCTAAATGGGTAGAGTATCTTCAAGGCTTTCATTTTTTGTTGAAGCATATAACTGGACAATCAAACAAAGTCGTAGATGCCTTAAGTAGGAGGAGTGTATTTCTGCAAGAAAGTCAAATCCAAGTGTTGGGTTTTGATTTTCTTAAGGAATTATATGAGACCGATTCAGATTTTAAAGAGGCATTTGAGGCTTGTAAGAATCCTGTTTTGGCGGACAGGAGCAAGTGGCTGGATTATTTTATACAAGAGGGATTGTTATTTAAAAAAAATCAGCAGTGCATAACCAATTGTTCAATGAGAGAGAATTTAATCAAAGAGAAGCATAGTGGAGGACTTGCAGGACATTTTGGTAGAGAGAAGACATTTGAACAACTCAACAAATTTTACTTCTGGCCGAAAATGAAATCTGAAATAGAGAAGTATGTAAGAAATTGTAAAGTCTGCCAGTATGCAAAAGGAAGGAGCCAGAACACAGGGTTGTATATTCCATTGCCAATTCCAGATAGGCCTTGGGATATGGTAAGTATGGATTTTGTGCTAGGATTGCCAAAGACTCAAAGAGGCTATGATTCAATTTTTGTTGTAGTGGACAGATTTTCAAAAATGGCACACTTTATTCCATGTTATAAAACTAGTGATGCTTCTCACATTGCTAACTTGTTTTTTAAAGAAATTGTAAGATTACATGGATTGCCCAAAAGCATTGTTTCAGACAGGGATTCAAAGTTCGTTGGACATTTCTGGAGAACACTATGGAAGAAGCTGGGAACTAAATTAAGTTTCAGTTCTGCCGATCATCCACAAACTGATGGAAAAACTGAAATGGTGAACAAAAGTTTAGGCAATCTTTTGAGGAGCTTTACTGCAGAACATCCAAAGCAATGGGATCAAGTGTTACCAAAAGTTGAATATGCATATAATGATTCACCAAACAGGAGCACAAGAAAGAGCCCATTCCATATTGTTTATGGAATGCACCCAAGGGGAATATCTGAATTAAGGAACTTGGGAAAAGAAGAAATGAGAAGTGCAGAAGGTGAAGACTTTGCTTCAAGAATGCAGGCGATACATGAACAGGTGAAACAACAGCTACAAGATAGCAACATTCAATATAAAACTAGAGCAGACACAAGGATAATAGAAATTAACTTTGAAGTTGGAGACTTGGTTTTAGCACACCTGAGAAAGGAGAGATTTCCAAAAGGAGAGTATAATAAGTTAAAATAAAAAAAATTGACCATGCAAGGTATTGAGGAAATTCTCTGCAAATGCTTATGAAATTGAATTACCACCTGGTGTGGGAATATCACCAATTTTTAATGTTGCCGACTTGTACAAATATGAGAATGAAGCTACAGATGATATAGCACAGGATCAAAAGACTCCGGAGATTGATTGGGTAAAACAGTTACCCACAGCTAAGGATTTACAGCCACAAAGAATTCTGTATAAGAAAGTGTATAAGAAGACACGGGCACGAGAATATTTCCAGTATCTGGTGAAATGGAAGGGACAACCGATCACTGAAGCTACTTGGGTTACAGAAGGCATTCTACAGAAATTGGGAAAATCTATAGATGAGCTCATGGACAGGAGCCCATGAAGAATTTTGTCCTCAGGAGCCTGATGCAGGAGCATGTGACTCAGAGGGGAAAAAATCTTCCAAATTATTCCAAAAATTCAAAAAAATCTACAGGCAAGGGAGTGGGGTCCTTTAGCCTGCAATTTCTATGCTTTCTTAGTTAAAATTAGAATAAATTCTAGCAATAAATCCTTCTATTTGTAACAGATCTTTTCAAGCTTTAAATCATTCTGTAAAGCATGCTTTTCTTTGTATCAGATAAGGACCGAGAGGGCCTATCCTTAATAATAAATAAAGAGGCAGCGAAGCTCTCAAGGGACAGAGAGGAGAGGAGCAAGGGCCATAGTATTATTTTAAGAATTTTTCTCTCTGTGTCTCTTATTAATGACTCTATAATATGCATGCATAGATTATTGAATAGTTCCTTAACGGTGTTGAATGGTTCCTATTTCCGTAGGCTGCAAATAATTTATATTATCCATTGAAATCATCTTCCCTTTCATTTATTCTTATACAGGCTTTTGTTTTACAATTGCGTATACATTTCTGTTTATGCTAAGAACCCTTGAAATCTTTCATAAAGTGGCTGTAGCAGACGCGAAATAATATAATTGTGAGTTCTTATCCATATCGGGTCCGCTGAACCCTTTCATCGCATCGGAAGGCTTGTTGATAGTGGAAGTATCCGCTCCGAAATCCCGGAGCCGATCTATTATAAAGTCCGGTTTATAAAGCCTTTCGGGTCCGAAAAGAGCCATAGCACAACAAGGGCGAGCACCGAAATCCGGAGCCGAAATAGTATTTAAAAACTTCTATAATTCGTCAAGTCCGTGAACCCTCCGACCGTGCTTCCCATATCCAGAGCCGAAATCATATGAATTACGATATATTTATCGTCGGGTCCAGTATTTCGGAGGTGTCATTTCGGAGGTGGTAAGTTGTTAATTGAGGCGATCGCCGAAAAGTAGAACCGCCGAATTATTAAAAGCTGCATATAAGTGGATCGGGTCCGCGGAGGTCTTGAAGCGTTTCGGAGGAGCGATTGACCGACCGCCGAAAAGGTCCGGACCCGAAATCCTTATAGGGGGTCCGGAAAGAGGCCGTCGGGTCCATAATATCGGAGCCATTGTAAAGTCCCGCCGATAGCAATCGCCGATGCGATATTGCATCGTGCCAAAGAGGAAAGGGAGAATATAAAGCGGGTCTATTATATTGTGTAAGTCCACCGATAACCTTTGGGTAATTCTTTTAAGAATTCCCAGAAAAGCCACTGTTTATTAATAAAATATGATTAGTGGGTTTTTTTAAGGAAATGAAGATATCGGTCTGATGACCGATACATCCAGAGAAGAAGAGAGGGAAATTGATCAAGACATAGAAGAGCTTGCTTGTAGGATAGAGAAATTGTCTCTAAAGCCTGCACTAGTGCCATCATCTAGGATGTTGGGGCATCCATTTAGTTGACTACTGAAGAAACCACGGTGTTGGGGCGTCCTTCCTGTGGGAGCTAGAGAAGAATGCTTTTCTAGAATTCTAGGAAGTTGCTGCTTTAATTTTAGTTGGAGTTGAACATTAAAGAATTTATTAGAAAGGCATTCAACGGTTTTTGACTTTGAGGGGGTTTTCCACCTAAAATTCTTGTGTCTACTATGTTATTTTATTTACTGTTATTACTGCATAAGCATTACTGATAATTGAATATTAACTAATGCTCTAAAAATATTTAAAAGTGCTAATTTCTAAGGAATACTAATTCACTGCCCCCCTCAGTATTTCCAATAATTGGTATCAGAGCTTGGTTCCTTCAGTAACAACTTAACTACTGGAAGTCAGTTTTTAGAGCATAGAGATTGGAAAGTCAAAGAAACAGATTACAAGGATTTCAAAGGAAGGTACAAGTACAAAAAAATCTGAAGAAAGTGAGTATTGTGTACCAACCACTGATTTTGATGCAGATAATTATTGGATATGGGAATCCAGGATGGAAGTACATTTTCAGGCACATGGAGTATGGGAATCAAATGTTTCTAGAGACACATCTACCAACAAAGCTAAAAGGTACAATTCAAAGGCCATGAATGTAATTTTGAATGTTTTGACAAACTCTATGAAAACAAAAGTTGGTCAATGTTCAGCAGCTAAATCTCTTTGGGAAAAGCTTCATAATCTCTATTCAACAAAGAAATCAGGTTAAGATGGTATTGAAAATTAGTATCCTTCTAATTATGATGAAGAAATTAGAGAAATGAGTAAAACAAAGTTTCAAAATCAAGTGATCAAGGTGATAAAGGAACTCAAAAGTCAAAAAGAAAAGACAAGACTTTTGGAAGAAGAATTGAAGACAACAAAACAACTCATCAAAGAAAATGAATAGAATGACAAGATGATTTGTAGTATTAGAACTCAATTGGAAGAAATCAATAACACAACAACATGAGACCTCAAGAGAGAAGTCCAAAAGAAGTAACAAGAACTATACACAATGTTTGCAGAGATTAGCAGGATCACACAACAGATGCAGGAAGAAGAAATTGAAAGGAAGGAACATGATCAAAGATACATATCTGTTGTTGACCAAAAGAAAAATGAATTAGAAACATCTTCAGTAGAAATAAGTAGGCTTAGGATTGAAAATGAGAAGTAGAAGGAACTGATATAGGTTCTAAAAAGAGAACTAGAGAAGACCACTATTCTCTAGCAACAGGTTGAGAAGGCAGAAAGAAATGGAAGATCTTGAAAAGATGGTTTCAAGAAGATCTTTCTCAAAAGAAAGGAGAACTTGATGCAACCCATGATGAGATCAACAAACTCAAGGGATCACAAAAAAACACCTACAAGACAAGATATATGAAGAAGCAAAAATGGAGGAAATTAAAGATGGTAAAGATCCAGTTGATGAAGGTGCAAGCACCACATATTCATAGGATTATTGTAAGAAGGAAGTTGATCAAAGTGAAAAGCCAAAGAAGAATGTTGCAACAACAAATAAGAAGACCAAAGCAATCAAGAACAACGGGCCATAAAAATCTACAACAATGCCTCCAAAGAAGAATGAAAAATCTTCCAGGTATGTTCGTTTATTTAATGGTTATTGTTTTTCATGCACTAACTATGGACATATGGCTAGGGATTGTGAATTTTTTGACAAGTAAAATCATTATTTGCAAAACCCTAGAAGCCAGTTTGTAGGATCACGAGACAAGTTCCATGATGAATTTTTCAGAAGGGAATACGTGCTAGATAGGCCAAACATTGAATGTTTCAAATGCCATAACTATGGCCATAGCACTCACGGTTGCAAATATCAGATGGAATCACCTATGAAAAACATTGAATTCTTCAAGTTTCATAACTATGGGCACATGGCTCAAGATTGCAGGAATAATAAGGTATGGAAAAGGAAATGGGTACAGGAATACAAAGCAGATAACAAGGTTTTAACGATTATCCTTTCAGGATTTTTAAAAGAAAAAGTTCATGAGGAATTAACAGTTGCTTCAAATAACGACTCAAGTAAAGATGGCCCATTAGGCGACTCCTTATTTTGAACAATCTGTCTTTTTGATGCCTTAATGTTGTAGAGGAGGAGTCTATGTAGAAGTATATGGCACAAGTCTATGATTGACAGGAAGGTAGTTTGAACAAGATGGCAGTTTCATTACAGGTTTGGGGGGGCAAAATAGTTGAAGCATTACAAGTTGCCAGGAACAAGGCAAGATTAGTCTGGAAAGGATATACACAGGTTGAAGGAATCGATTTTGAAGAAACATTTTCTCCCATTTCTAGAATGGAAGCTATTAGGATGTTTCTTGCTTATGCTTGCTCGATAAAAATCAAATTCTACCAAATGGATGTTAAGTTAGGTTTTATAAATGGTGAATTGGAGGAAGAAGTTTACATTGAACAACCCAAAGGTCTTCTGCTTTGTAACAAAGAAGACCATGTCTACAGATTAAAGAAGGCTCTATATGGTGTCAAGCAAGCTCCTAGGGCTTGGTATGCTTGTCTTGACGAATATCTACATCAACACGGACATGTTTTGAGGTACATAATGGCTCAATTTTGAGGTACATGCCCCCCAAAATTCATTTCATTCACCTAAGTAGACTATTGGTTGCCAATAGGTGGATGGAATGAAGGTTAATTTATGAGATCAAATGAAAGACTCGATTGAATATTTACGAGATCTAGTCAAAGACTTGAATTGGAAGGGGACATGTTTTATTTTTTAATGAGCTTGACATGGGAAAAAAATATTATCGAGGGACCTTCTTTTATTTTTTTAATGAGCTTGACACAAGAAAAAGAGCTATGCTCCAAATAAACTCGATTCATTTTTTAACGAGCTTGACACAAGACAATAAACTTTGATCCAATACCTTGTTTCATTTTTTAACGAGCTTGACACAAAAAAATGAACTTTGCTCAAAAGACCTTGATCATGACCGCTAAGAGGTTTTCATCAAATGGGAGAGCAATTCTCTTGAAGGTATCAAAGGATCCAATGGAAAGATATGACTCTAATGCCCCCAATAAATGATGCACTACATCATCTAATAGATCATTAGTAGATGTAGGTGTGGAACATGTTTCCACATAATTAATCTATGGCAAGGGAGATACCACTTGCATATAAGGACAATTAGGGAAGATGATTGATTGGAAGTTAGATTAGGACCAAATAATGAAAGTTGGTCAATGGTCATAATTCTCCCTTCATGTGGGAAACACATTACACGAAAGAGTGAAGAGCCAAGAGCTCCCATGACATAAACATAGTCATGTCCAAGGGGTAAATTAAAATCCAAAGGGCCTGGACTACCATAAAATCAATACATACAATTTTTCCTCCCAAGGTAATAGGAAACTTAGGAAGGATCCATAACAATTGATTGGTTCTTCTATTGACAGATAACATATTGTTAGTGACATACACAGGATGTGGGGAACCCAGAGCTTGCCAAACAAAAGGAAGTGACCATGCTACTTGCAAGGGGTACTATGGGAATGGGATAACTTCTCTCCAGTGCTGTGGGAATAGGAGGACTATCCCGTAGTCCATTGGAACTTGAAGAAACGAGAAGAACATGAGTGGTATGATCCTCACTCTTTATGGGAAAAGTGTAATCATCTGAAGTTGGAACTAGGCTAGCCATTTTCTCAACTAATGGTTGGTCGGGAACAAACAAATGGGATTCAAGTTCATAGAGAGTGGGATTGATTGTATTTTGATTATGATTAATCACTCCATCAACTAGTGGAGGGTTGGGATAAATCTTCTGGTAACTAGTTGTAAGTCGTAGCTAGGAAGTTGTAAGGTTTTCCAATGCTTTTGAGGCTTCATCCATATAAGAAGAAAGGTGAATAGGATGATTTACTTTACATAACCTACAAAGAAACTTAACTTTAACCTTTTTCCCATGGACCTTACTCTCACTAGTTGAGGGTTTATTGCCAACATGATCTCTATAGGATGATGTGAGCTTGTAGACCACACACCATGACAATCTCTAAGAAGGTGGTCACCTTTACATAACATGGAAGGGAATTTAACTTTACGGGGTTGATTGGAAGGTTCCTCCATACTGGTTGCATGGGTAGAAATGGTTGCTTGGTTGCCTCCTACTTATTTTGCTTCTTCTTAGCTTCCTGGTTACTAGAATAAAGACTTTCACTAGGCGAGGAGGAAAAAATGGATGAAGAAAAATAGGTGAAGAAGGAAAAGGGTCAACTTGAGGTTGATATTGTTCAAGTGGAGGAGAACTTAATTGAAAAGAAGTTTGGACATTTAGAACCATAGTGGTAAACAACAACCAAATTGGAAAACCAGTGGTAAATTCGGGAAGGGACAACGTTGCCATATAAGGAGCACCAATATTTCCAAAAGAAGGAAAAGGACTAGGACTCCTATCAGAGGGGTTTCCTTGACTGGTGAACTTGGGAACTTTTTTCATTAGTCTAAACCTAATATCTACTAAGAGGTTGTTCTACGAGGAGAATGATATTCCGCGGTAAATTAATTGATTTTAGAAATTAACAATACAAAATAAAACAAAGGGGTAAAGTAAGAAAAGGGTTTACCAAGCAACCATGAACTGAAATATACACCTTGGAGAACCAAGGACTTAATATACATGCAGACAATCTCCCTGGATATTGTGTTTGGTGTATCATGATATACAAGGTGGCCAACTCGGTAACTATGGATGGATAACAACCTATGGTGGACTTCCAAAACATGCTTGATGATACATGGAAGTGTAGTCCATAGTAGTGTTTTCTAATATGTAATCGTTCAATGAGAGTGTTCCCATATATTTTTTTATGCATGGAAAGCCATTTGATATACTCAAAGGTACATGGAGAATGATCCTATACACTTACGTACATGGAATGAGATATCACCCTTGGATTGAAACTTTGACAAAAGAACGATAGCTCCTATGTTTAAAGATGTTGGAACATGTCTCTAGCCTAGACCTCTATGTGTGTCATTAAGTTTGAAATGCTCCTTAGGTCAATTGAAGTGAATTTTAGAGTTGATCTTGAATTAGAGTTCAATTTCAAGGCTCAAAACTTGATTTCACCTGAACACACTTATGATGCAACTAATATGATAAAAAGAACTCTTTTCATTTTCGATGAAAGCTATCTAGTGTAGGCAATAGGTGCAAACAATTATGCAACAATCAAATATGCAGCAAACAAAAGATTCCTAACTAGATCTTTCAATTTCACTATTCACATTCAATTGAAAGCATTAAAATATGCCAAACCATGAAATGAAATCTATGCATGATTCCCCTGCAAACTATGCAAATTCAATCTATGCAAAATTTCCTTTCCTGTTGTGAAAATGAGAATTTTAACTATGCAAATGTGATCCATGCAAGAGAATTATTCAAAACAAACATAAGAGGATTCCAATGAAATCAAACATAATCTCAAATTTCATGAATAGAGGACTTAAACTAAAATTGGTTGAAAATTTCATAAATCAAAAGAGATGACACTCAAAGGCGATTAACACTCATACACAATTCAGCACCCCCCCTCATGGCAATTGAGGGGAATTGTTTTTTGCAAAAATGAAAGAAAAAACATACAATTTGACACAGGAATTCCAATTTCACACGAGAATTCCAATTTCACACACAAAAACCTAGATGCAATGCATAAGATTTTTCTTTTCGATTCCACTTAATTTTTAGATGAAAATTAAGATGTAAAGTTTAATCACTAATAAAAGACACTATTCAAAATGATGACTAGGACACCAATTCATTCAACCACTCAATGACTAAACAAATTAGCTTGATAAAGACCTAATGATAAGAACAAAGGAAAATGTAACACCTTCCTCCCACAACCACCCAAGTAACCATGCCAATTGGGGTAAACATGAGACGAGAGGTTACTATGACCAGATTTGACATCCTACGTGACCTTAAGGAAGTGGAATCGATAGAAAATCACACACAGTCATCCAACATCAGCAATAGAACCCTCACGAGACAAGTCATCCACTCAGACAACCTGTCCTTGTGTCCCACTGCAGTTTTGTCTCTCTTAGACCATAGTCACTCTCATGCTATGGGAAAGGGAGTGACCAAAAACCCAAACTCACTCTCATAGGCCTACCTGCCGATGACCAAAGACCCAAGTTGCCAGTTCTATTCCAGCAACCCTGAGATTTAAGCCACTTTTTCATGCCTAGAGCCCAAGCCACCCAGAATGGAATGATAGCTTGAAATCAATAAAGATACAGGGAAACAATGATGCAAAAGCAATAAGTTGATCAAGACCTTAACTAGATCCCTACTAGCCATGATATGAATTTCGTCAAACATGTCATCAATATGTAATCTACAGTTGTAAACAACAAAATTAAGTGTAGGGATCTCATACTTATCTAAGAATTGTTATGAACCATTGTTTCCTCATGTCATTTATTTCATATTCATCTATTAGGTCATAGACAATTTATCCATTCATATACAAGTAAAAACATGCTAAGAGCCATACATAGTTAATGTCATAAAATATACATATAACCAACATAATATGACCATAAATACCGTAAACATATCAGCCATCAAAATCGATATATACATCAATACATTTACAAATGAAAATCAAGGGAATGAATTTCTCATTAATGAATGCAATGGACCAACTGGAGATGGGACTACCATGTTTCACCCGACCATAGCTTGGTTGAGCCAAGTCTCTCTTCAGCCAATCACCCTTGTGCCATATTCCAAGCGTGAATGTGTGACTCAAACCAAAAGAACTCAACTAGGGCACATCGAGGCTAAACCACCTCACCCTCATCAATAGGAACCAAGCTTTACTGTAATTCATCCTAGATCACTAGACCAACACAATGAACACATCATAATAGTATTTATGGTGATCTCCACTGAATCACTTGGCAAAAAAAGCATGGATGCCAATAGATTTCTCCACCTACACTGTGAGGAATTTTCCTATTTCCTAGTCTCTCAGGCTTTATCGCAATCCAAACCTGGATCACTACGCCCTAAATCGAGACCCAGTCTCCAGGCTTTATCACATTTCCCATAACTAGATCACTAGGCCCTAAAATGAGACCGAGTTTCGAGGTTTTATTGCATATCCCAAACCTAGGGTCTTTACCCACTTGCTTTATCGTGATTCACAATCTGGTTTAGGGATTACTAGGTCGTGTGCTCTATCATTCGGAGATCCAACCCACTAAGCTCTGAGTCCATCTGACAATCTAGCTCAACCAAAACATGAGAACCCCATCATGCCATGGCTATACGGAAATGGAAAGGCTAGGATGAAAAAATTGTTACACCTAACAAAAACCATGCCACAAGAACAAAATAACCACATGCAATACCATGCATACCAAATCTAGCAAGGAAAATACACATGCAAGTTTACCTACAATGAAGCCTATTGTAGCTACTTGATCCTACCTTTCCCTACTTGATCCTTTCTTCCTCTTGCCTTCTTTTCCTTTCTTGATCTAATGGGAACATGCTCCAAGAAAAACTCTAATTATCCAAGAGTATGAGAGAGAGAGAAAGAAGAATGAGAGAGTTCCAACACTGAATTGACAAAAGGTTACCAAGTGATCCTCATAAGAATTTTTATGGATGAGGCCTCTATTTTCTTCATTTTCCTCCTCACATGCAACCTATGACCTTTCACCTCCTTTGTCTCCTAATTTCCATTATTTTCATAAATAATTGTGCCAAAAATTCCATTTTTCCTTTCCAAATCTTTAGCGATTGCCTTTGCCAATTTCCTTAGCCGCAAACAACCAAATGAACACTGCTTAGGATGTCTTACCCAACATTTAGCTTGGAATAAGTGTCTCATCGACTATGGTTATTTTTTTTAACTTTTATTGCGTGGAATTTTCACCATGGTTGTTATAGAAAATCTAAAACAAATCCTTACCAAAGGTACTAAAAAATGAAAACAAACCCAATGGAGGCTTCAGAGGGACCACAAGACACTCAAAGACTCAAGGAAGAACAACTGGAACAAAGTTGATCAAATAGAAAATCAAGACGAAATAAAACGTGTGCATGAATAGGGGCCAACGTAGGTGCAAAGGAGGAACCAATTCTATGCAATCCAAGCACAAAGAAGGATCAGCTGGGGTGTAATGATCTATCAGAAGACTAGTGGATGCGTTGGTCTAGGGATGCGAATTTCTAACGTAAGGATTTCAATTGAGGCTCAATTAAAGGTCTTCTTAGGTTTTTTCTTGACTGAATAAGACAAAAAAGGTTCAGAGAAGAGGTAAGAGTGAGGTAAGACAAGCTCAATGTATAAAGAAACCACTAATGGACTACACCGATCACTAGTATGGTCTCCAATTTGTTATGCAAAATCTATGACTGTGGACAAAAGTATTTTCCCTAGGCCTAGTGGACTGAACTAGAACAACATAAATACAAAGGGACTAATGTTTTCCTCAAGGTAAATAGATAAGGAGATGAATCCTACCTGGAATTTATCATATGCTTCGCTCCTTCCTTGGTGTGAATGTTCTAATCCTAGTTCAGATCGCTATTATTGAACATTGCATAGTCAAATAACACAAGAGGATGATCCATAAATTATATACTGCATCATCTAATCACTTTATTGAATAGATCAACATGGTATTGAAATATATGAAACCATAACATCATATATAGGCAAACTAAGAAATCTTTGCATCAATAGAAATGGAGTGAGTTACAACCAAAAATAGGTGTTGATTTTGTAAAATATCTCCTCCAAGTTGACTTGTCCTTTCCTTGTCACAAACGGCACCTCTATTCACCCTAATGCATGGAAATATATCTCTCATGTCAACAACATAAGGGTAAAATCACTCGCCAAAATCCAACAAAAACCAACTAGGTGTTTTTGGAATAAGGTAAATATATAAGTGAAGGAGGTAGTTCATGAATTCTTATCCTTTAACCCATTTGGTGCTGAGATCCACTCTAGATGCAAGGATGAACTCAAGGGATAAGGGATGAAATATCAAAGGTAGGATAGCATAGGGTTTGAGATTATTATATGAGGTAAATGGTTATAATAGATCCTGGAAGCTTCTGGAAGAGGAAACTTCGATATTCTTTCTCTTTTTTTCCTAATTTCTAAAATCAACGCTCTCCCAACATTGAGAAACCTATTGGTTATCAATGCAGGTGTAGAGTAGGGAAACTTGGTAGTCAACGATGTCTACTAAGAGGCTAGGGAGTGTTGGTCCTTAAAATGGCTGAAACAAGGTGCTTTTAAGTAGAAACTCAGGGTTTAGAATGAGTCATGCTTCGAGATTTGAGCAAGGATGATGAAAATGAGGTCAAAGGATGTTGATTGATCTAGTTGAAGGCTTATTGACCAGATGTGACAAAATGGTCTATAACATTAGTTATAAACCTTTTTTTTTCTTTTTTGGTACTCGTAATCCATTATGTGATTTGTTGTTATGTGAGTGCATCCTTTGAGGTATGATGCTTTATTGATACTATGGTTACAAGCCCCCTTGCAGGTTTTCTTGTATACATTATGTTATAGTTATACAATTTATAGTTGTCATTATTCTGTCCTTTGAGTTTCTGGCTTGATCTACTACTTTTCTTACTATCTTTTCATTGTTTTTCTCACGGGTTAAGGGTTCCAAGTGTGTGTTATAATCTCTGGTGCTAAACACTTCATTCGCACTGATATATTCCACTGTTTATCATGCTACTATCTAACTAGGCCTCTTCTATGTTCCAGGTTCCACTTCGAGCTCTCTTTTAGGTGATTTAAGGATGAAATGGGAATTCATGGTTACAGCTATTGCCAAGTTCTTTTGGGGTTTTGAACAATTATTTAAGTTTATTTTGCATGGCAGTCTGAGGCCAATTCAAACTCATATTTTATTATTATTGTGATAATATATGTAAATATAGGGTTGTATTTATGTATATTTACACACTTGTTGTGTCGATTTATGCTAGGAAGACTTGGTTATTTGTAAAAATTACTCTTGTATAGTCTTGTTAAATTATTTTCTGCGAAGAATTGACATCACTTCTTTCTCTAGAATATATTCATGAATGGTCTTTCCTGTTCTTATGAATTCATGTTGTATTACTTCATTGTGTTGAAATAATATGTTCCAAAATCTTGATTTGAGTATTTGTAATTCAAGAAGAAAAATCTTCGAGGGTTTAGTTTTACAACCATCTTTACATTTTATTCCATAGATTTTTTTTATAGATTCAAATTGTTAATTGTAATTTACTAAAACAATAGACTTGAATCTACTCTACTCATTAGTGGAAACAATTAAATGATTGTGAAATCACGAAGCATATAAGAGAAATAATTCAATCAACACATTATATAATGATTTCTTAGGGAAAGCCACAACTAAAAACCCTTGCTATCTTTATTTTACATTAGTAAGAAAATATGAGAAGATTACAATGCTTTACTCAAGCCTAAGCAACCTCTACACTATCTCTATCTGTCTCATTGCTTCCTAGACAAGCCTTGGTGAATACTTAGCCAATTTCCTAGCCTTCCAAGCCCCTTCTTACTTGCACTCCTCAATGAGTAATTAGGCCCTTATTTAATAGGAATTTTCCTCCATTGGATTGCACAGTTCCTTTAGGCTCTTCCTCTGACTGCATGATCATTTGTACAATTCAGATGATTATACAAATGATAATACATTGCCCTAAACTCCAATATCAACTCGGTCTTTCTCTGATCTAACATGAATGAGTTAATTATGAGGGAATATTTAGTTTATTTGTTTGTCACTTCAGGCAACACCACGCTCCACTTCAAGCAATATGATGCTCCACTTTAGGCAACACCAAATTGCACTTTAGGCAAAACCATACTACACTTTAGGAAGCACCCCACTGTACTTCAAGAAGCACCCCATTGTACTTTAGGAAACACCACATTTCACTTCAGAAACACCCCACTGTACTTCATGTAGCACCACACTTGAATGTAGGAAACACCCCACTACTAAACCTCCCACTAGATCCTCCATCAGTTAGAACTAGTTTAACCGACTTTAACTTTGTTAGACTGAATTAATTAATTACAACTCAAAATAAACTCAACTAGGGATCCTATAAAGTAGGAGACACTCTACATGACTCAAGTTAGACCCTAAAAACAAACTAACTGAGCCAACTAAGTCAAATTAACTTAGTTAACTATTACAGGTTGTCATGAGAGGTAGAATTATAATTTTATTCCCAATTTAGTTCAAGGAAAAGTTAAATCAGGATCTTTCTTGATGCTATTTTTAACATTTCTTGTTTCTATTTTCAACACTCCCTCTCAAAAATAAATGGATTCATGTCTATCCTAATCGAATACTTTTGGAATATTCTACATGCAACACTTTTCACTGTTGTTGTTGCTACTGCAACATTTGCAACTAGAAAGCATCACAAAAAGAAAACTGAATCAACTATGTTTGCAACTTTCTACTAGGAAAAAATGTGTTGCTACTAACTCTGCTACTGAGCCTCTTGATCTGTTGTCAACAATTCTATGCACTCCTCAGTATATGACTACAACAATTCCTTCTGCTACTGAGTACTATGGGGCCCCAGTAGCAAGGTAAATATCTATGAGACAAAAAAACACCTCAATGGATCTTGCCCAAATTTATGCACTCTTGGGACTATTTCTTCACATCACCCCATTTCTCACCTAGAGGTATGGTTACATGTTCTCCCTCTTCCCACTTGGCTCAATGTCCCCCCCAATTGGAGGTCTTTGTCAGAGTGGATGTTTCAATTATGTCTCCTCTCAGTCCCTCCATTTGTGGTTGTTCCACAACTTGCTGAGGATGCTTCTGAGGATACATGTTGAGAGGTAATTCATGCTCCCTCTCAACCACCAAGTCTTTAACATTTTCCTTGCTCCTCAAGTATTTTCATGCATCTTGTACCTCGAGTTCATATAGTTTCTTGAACCACACACCAATTTGTTTCACTTGTCCCATGGCGATGTGTCCAAGAAAACATTTCCTTTGTTAAATATCATATCGTAGCGACGGTCTTCCAATACTGTGATGGAAACAAATACTCTTCTTTAGTCTTGGAACATACATCACATCTATGACTTTGAGAGGGGAACCAAACTCTAAAAAGTAACAGTACTGATACCGGTTGTGTTATACCTCCCATGATCTCCAAACTCTATGTTCTACTTGAGTTCTTTCTCCTACAAGTCACTGAAGCGATCTCTATTATTTGTCATATGGAACGATGCACCATTGTGGAGATACCACATTCTTCCCATTATAGTTCTTTCCACGCATGTAATGATACTAAAATCAAGTTTGAATTGTGAAGCTAGAGCTTCACATGGGTCTACTACTGTAGGATCCTTCTTGCTTTCTTTCTTCTGTGGGTATTTTTTTTGCATAGTGCTTGAACTTCTGATAGTGAAAACAATTGATGTTCGAAAAGTCCTTCTTACTTCCCTCCCCACCTTGGGACCGGTTTCCCTTGGATTTATTTTCTTTTTGACTAATGCAAAGTCCTCTTCCACTTCTTTCGATGAGGTCCCATCTCTGGTGTTCCACTAAATATCCTCTTGCACCAAGTCATACCACAAACACTCCCACTCTTGTAGCTTCTCCCTCTCAGTAACTGAGTCTTGGTAGCTATTCCAACTCCTGGGAAGGCCTACAAGTGGTAGGATCACCATATCTTCTTCAACAACTATAACACCAACACTTCTAAGATCATCCCAACATTGAGTGAACTTGGTCAAGTACTTCAGTATTGTATCGCCCTTCTCCATTTTGATTTTTCTGAGCTTGTCCTTTAGTTCCAAATTCTTGTGGTCATTGTTGTTTTGAAACAGGTCTATAAAGGCCTTCCACATTGCAAATGGTGCTTCCTTACCATGGAGATTTGAGACAATATGATATCGAACTCCTTATAGGATAATCCTTCTCCCCTTTTCCACACATTTTTTCCTCTTTTCCAGATCCTGAGCATCAACTACTAAAGGCTTAGGAATATCTTTATTTATTAATTCCTTAAGCTCGTTGTCTTCCAACACTACCTCCATCCTATCCTTCCAAGCAATATAGTTCAAACTACCCTCAAGGGCATATTCGAGTCTCAATATGTAGAAAGATATCGTGTTGGCTCTGAAGTATGATACTAAAAATTTGATTTCTCCTGCAAAAGACAAACTCATATTCTCCTCTTCCATAGTGATTTCATCTCTGATACCATATAAAAATTTCTACAAATATAGCTCTAATACCATGTAGAAATTTCTTGTAGATTCAAATTGCTAATTGTAATTTACTAAAACAATAGACTTGAATCTACTCTACTCATCAGCAGAAGAAATTAAGTGATCATGGAATCAAGAAGCTTACAAGAGAAGGAATTAAATCAACACATTACACAATTATTTCCTAGGGAAAGCCTTTGTTAAAAACCCCTTCTATCTATATATTCAATAAGTTAGAAAATATGACAAGACTACAATGATTTGCTAAATCTTGAGTAACCTCTGCACTATCTCTATCTGTCTCACTGCTTCCTAGACAAGCCTTGACCAATACTTAGCCAATTTCCTGGCCTTCCAAGCTCCTACTTCCTTGCACTTTTCAATGAGGAAATAGGCCCTTATTTAATATGATTTTTCCTCCATTCAATTGCGCAGTTCCTTTAGTCTCTTCCTTTGACTCCATACACCATATGTACAATTTGGATGTATATACAACTGATAGTACATTGTCCCATAACTCTAATATCAACTAGGTCTTTCTCTGATTTTACATGCATTAGTTAATTATGAGTGAATCTTAAATTTATTGGTTGATCACTTTAGGAAAAATCACACTGCACTTTAGGCAAAACCACACTACACTTCACGCAACACCCAACTACACTTCACGCAACACCCCACTGCACTTCATGAAAAACCCCACTACACTTCATGCAGCACCACACTACCCTTTAGGCAACACCCACTATACTTCAGGCATCACCACACTCAAGTGCAGGCATCGCCCCAATACTAGACCTCCCACTAGCTCCTCCATTAGTTGGAACTAGTTTAACTGACTTTAACTTAGTTACACTAAATTAATTAATTACAAATCAAAATAAACTCAACTAGGGCTCCTATAAAGTAGGATGCACTCAATTTATACCCTCAGCTCGAATTAACTGAGCCAAATAAGTCAAATTAACATAGTTAACTAATACACATTGTCATGAGATGTGGAATTACAATTTTATTCCCAATTTACTTCAAGGACAAATTAAATCATGATCTTTCTTGATGTTATTTTTAACATTTATTGTTGCTATTTTCAACATATTCTACTTGCAACATTTCATACTAGGGTTCGGAGTGGATGTTGGGTTCAGAAAAGATGCTTCATTGCTAGCCTAAATTGGATCAATCAAGGTACTAAACCAATCTATAGAAGTTGCAATAATTGTCTTTGTAGTATGCTATAGGTCCTATTCTTCCAATATGCCACAGGGTCAAACCCACGTTCATGAATTTAAATATTATTCTCCTTTAAAATTTTATGATACTCATGTTATTACTGTTAAATTTGAATCATATGCCAGAAAATATTCAAGAATCCTTCACATTTGTTATTCTTTTTATTTCTTCTCCCTTTCAGCTAAGTATAAATAGACAGTGATAGTTGGATATTTTAGTCTTTTGTTTTTATGCAACTCACTTTGGCCTACATTATAGTTCTTATGTTATTACATTTTTTTTTTTCAACTGCAAATTCTTGTAGAGGAGTTACACATTTCCTTGTGTTAATAGTTTAGATAAAAGGTTTTTTAATGCATTCATTACTTGTTCTGAACTGAATGGTGTATACAACATGTATTTACTATTATTATATTTTTATGTTAATTCTTTAACAATTTAATTATGGGCTTCATTATTCTTGCCCATTGGTACTTCTTTCTACTACAGGGTAGGATCTATCATGTATGTTATTATTAGTTATTCAGTTGGTCCAGTTTTCCTGCCCTGTACTTCAAGGGTTCCAACGTGGTCTTCCTCTCACTATTTTTATTACTAATAGTGAGACACGATATTTTTATGGAGCCTACTACTCACATTTTTGGAGTATTAAGTATATTTATATAATTTTCAGAAGCAAGGACTATTCCATGTATGGAATCCGGTCCATTATTTTGGAATTAACATGTTTCAGTATCATTATTTAGACTACCTACGATACTAGAATTGTCAACAGAGAACGCATTAATTCTATTTTTATGGAACATTAGGTTTCTTTTCAAACCTTTTCATCACCTTATTAAGTACAAGTTTCTTAACAATTTTTTTTCCATTCTTTCATAATAAACCAAATATAGATTTCTTACAAAGGGAATTACACCATTCCCTCTCAACTAGTCAAAGTTTGTCTTTCATAAAAAAATATGCAGAGAAAGCATACTTATGCAATTACAAAATTTACTTTCATGTTCCAGAACCAACAAATTAAGTTACTTATATGTTCCAGTTAGATCTTGCAAGGGAATACACAGGGAATGAAGTTCACTCCTCCCGACCATTGAGAATGGTACCCTTTACAAAATCTCCCCCCATGCCAGTTTCATTTCCAGAACAATTGTAGACAGTGACCTAACCATGTTTGCCCAAGGCATCAAGACTATACATGTCTAGCAAAAGGTACTCACAGATTCAACAACTTTGAATTAGGGATTCCACTGGCTCCAACTAGCTCAAGAATACCCTAACTAGCAGCATCATGCCTTCCCTTGACAACATCTTATTCAAGGGATTAATCTTATTTCTCCCCCTTCTTGATTTCCTCTAGTTCCTCTCATACCCTCTGACCTTTGTTTCCCCAATTGAGATTATTTATCTCTAGGGGTGGGAGTACTGTCTGGTAAATGAAACTTTCAATTAGTGACTTTTCCCTGTAAATTCCCTAGCTAGACATAACCAACTTTTAAATAAAAAAATTCAAAATAACCTAAACATCAAATTTTCCACCAGGCTTCCACATAGCCCACAGTTTATTGAATTACTACAGTAAAAGTAAATTAATTATTTACTTTTCATTGAGGGGTGTTACATTTTCCCCTCTTGAGAGAAACATCATCCTCAGTGTTTGCTTCTAACCCTTCAAGGCAGGATGGAATATACTTCATGCCTGAAATTTTCATCTGTCTGACTTTCTTTTGTGAGCTAAGTGCCTTAGTTGCTCTTTGACCAGGAGCTCCCCAACCAGTTCGACCTACATAAACAATTATCAAAGGATATCATTACTTTTCCTTCAATCATTATTTAAGAAACATGTATATACATATAATTATCATTATACATATAAGTACCCATCAAGAGTCGACAACATGCTCTACAATCTCACAAGAGTTAGTAGCTTGCACCTCAATTAAAAATTAGCAACATTATTGCAAGTTCAATCATCAATAGCAATAAATCCTTTCCTTACCAATGGTTATGCCCATTAACTAAAACTCCATCACATGGTTCTGCTATAATTTCAAATTAGGAAAATACCAATTTTATTTACATTGCTTATATAGTGATAATAATGTTTTTCAGAAACCATCCATTGTTCTTATCTTTATGATAAATTGCAATTAGTGTATTGTCATGTTGGGTAGCATTATTATGCCTTTATTTTAATTCCAAACGTCACATACACATTAATCATATATAAGTAGAGTTTAGAATAACTTTCCTAATTTCCTATCATATTAAGGTAGCTATCTTGTTGTCTACTTTGTCCAAGTAACTGAGCTATGACCATCCGAGACTTCTTTCCTATTTCCTCTTTGAGAGAAAACTCTAGGGGGCCATTTGCAGTGTTGCTTCAACTTTGGCACTTGTCATTCTGCGTTACTAGTTGTTGATGAAAGTTTTGATGAAATAAATATGTAACTTTGTTTACATTAGCAATCATAGGGTTTCTCCCTTTAGCGCTTGTGTGCATATTGATTGTCTCACGTTGTCTATGTTAATTTATATTAATTTTTTCTTATATATTAACCCTTAGCTTGTTGTTAATTTTTTATTCCACATCTGGCTATTCTAATAGATTTGACCTAGAAGGAGAATATTTAATTATCTTATTATACCTTTATCCAATAATCACTTTTTATCAGTAATCCCTTTTTCCTTTTCCTAAGAACATCACTAATGAACTGTCCTTTAGGTAACATCAAATTCCATAATAATAAAAAATGTTGCAGCACAACATTACCAAAGTTCAAGGACAATTTCTATTTTCCCTTGTCCTTTGTTCGAGTGGACCCATTTGTGTCCATGTTAATTGTCTGTCGGTTATTTCATGCAAAAGTCTTGATTAAGATTTCATGGTTCAATTGGTTTATTTTATTTATTTGTATTCCTTTCTCTCTTTCTAAGAAAATTATCTAAGGCACAAGGAAATATTCGAAGAAACCACTATGGAAATCAAGGGAAAAATCAGAAATGGTACGGGAATACTTAAATTTACATAAGATAACGAGGAAATTACAACTCCAAGCCTTACAACCATAGTTCTCCACACACTTCACCCATGAGTTTTTCACAACTCTCTTCTTAGAGTTGCATCTTTGTAAATTATTGACTAAGGTGGCTGGGGTTATATATGCCCCTCCTTTGGTTTAGGTGTATCCACTACGGGGCATTTCCACCTTACATTTTTGCACTTGCTAGCTGCTTTGTGACATCTTGTTACCGTGCTTATCTTGAAGTAATAAGTTTGTAAGCATAAGCTCATTCTAGACAACGGTTTGACAAAACTTCCTTTATGCCCATAAAGTCATATTGAAGTTCTTTGAGGTATCTATTTGGGGTACTATTAATTGGTGGCACACTGCATTTTTCATGATAGTTCATTGAACAAAGACATGCATAGGTTACGCTTGCGCCAATATGCTTCTCTTTATTATAACTTAATTTTTCTCAAGTTTACCTTACTTGGCTACCTAATAGTTTTAAAAACATTTTACCCTCCATCCTCCACATCACATTCGTTGTCGTGTTTCCTATGTTGTCTTTTGGCTTAATATATTTTCCAAGAAGCATCAAACTAGCAAGGACTAGGGTAGGGATTTTTCCCTTGTAATTTATGGTTATATCATTTGGCCTTGTCACACACACACACACATATATAACCCATAGTTCCACTAGACTGTCCATGTTATCTAGCTGGAAGTTATTCCTATTTAATCTATTGTACCAACTTAGATCAAATCTTGCAATTAATCCTCCTTGCAATTGATCAAATTTCTCTACTCATTTTGATTTCAGTCAAGCTTGGCTTTTTCAATCATGATGTGGTTATAAAATAGACCAATTAGAGAACCATTCCATGATTCACTTCTCTAAGTCTGTAGCTTACAACAATATTGAGCCATTTTTATCAATTAGGCATAGGGAATTCAAGAACTAATTTGATTCCTTTTCTAATAATTTGTTTTTTTAATTATATTTTTTATACTCGCTCTAGAATTGTGCATTTATGCTTACTAAATTTGATGTAAAGTTGATATCAACAACACTATTTTCTAAGTATCAAGAACACTATTTCCTTGGTGATTTGGAGTAGCCCAGATACCACTAACATGTTATCTTCAACTTAAAATTTTCAATTATGTTGCTTGTTGGTCACTATAATTGCGTATTTAATTAAACAATCAAGTGCTACATAAATTGTCAACCCAGGGAAGTCTGTTTATTTCATAGCAATCACACACTCTATATTCTAAATCTCAAAAGCAATCCAAAGATGTAGTAAAAGTGACACTAATCACACCTTGCTTTGAATCAGACTCAAGCTTTACTTTGAATTACAGTAAAAGCAATCTTTCTATTGTAGAATTCAAGATTCAACGGAAAATAATTATTAGAAGAATCATGGATTATATTAAGAAACGGTAACCTAGGAAAAAGGAACATTTTAGCAATATGCAAAAGAAAAGACTAACTATGTTGTAACAGAGAACATGACCCTATTCCCCAAAGTAGGAATCTTCGGCACTTGACCATCACACTTTCATCAACTCATTCAGTAAACAGAATCACCAATCGAACTGAACAATTATTACCTAGGAGTGAATTGTATGAAAACGATGCAACAATCAGTTGAAACAGAGTTTCAACAACAGATAGGAGAGTTCTAACAAGGCATGAATAAAAACAATAATTAACACACTACAGAACTAATGGGTGAATCTTGTGAGGAAGGCAAGCCCTCTCCTTCTCATAAGAATAGACACACCCTTCTCTGTAATTCCCTTCTAGCTAAGCCTTCCGTAGTTTGTCGTCCCCCCTTAATGTTGATTTCCCTCTATTTAAAGAGGAGAAATCCTCTTAATACAATGATTACATGTGTACATACAAATCCTATTCTTAGTCTGATCTAATCTTCTATGCTAGAATAGGATATTTCGATCTTCCATAGCAAAATGTTGTTACAGTGGTTGTAATGGTGCTGGCTTTGAGTTACATCTATTGCAGCCAGTGTAACAACTCCTTTAATTATCCTTTCTTGTTAATGTTGTATATGAAATATTGTTTCAGCATCGTAAATCATGGACTGTTTTAGAATAGTAGATCACACACTATTTTAGCATTGCATATCATAGACTATTTTAGCATCAGGATTTGCGTACTGTTTACTGTTTCAGCAATGTGATCTTCAAGCAGCAACAATATATTAACTATAGTCTTCAAACTATTTTAGCAACTATATATTTCTAATTAGTGGCTAAATATGAAAGTAATGTAAATTTACATGTAAAACAAGTTAAACATATAGCAAAGAGAAGAAACATTTTATACCTTTGGAAAATTAGATTAATGTGATAATGTAGGCTTAAATGTGAGTAGGAAAAGGATGTAATGATAGCAAAAAGTATGAGCACAAAGGTACATTATAGGGTCCTAACATTGCTTACGCCACTATTCTCGATACTTTATTTCCATCGTAAGCTGTTATAGATGTCCATCACAACTTATCTCCACTCTGTTAGTTCTTAGCATAAGTTTTATCTAAAAATTTTATTGCAAGTCTCAATTGCTTAATACCTTCCTTGTAATGTATTTACATAGGTCTTGATTGTTTAAGAAAAGGAACTTATGCCCTTGATCGGGGTGCAAGCCAAAGGATGGATCCATCAAGGCAATGTTAATGCGGAGTACAAAAAGGTATAGAACCACTATTGCCCACACACTCGAGGCGATGGGTGCGGTGGCCTTGTGCATGCATAAGATCACTACCACAAAGAAAGGTGGTAGAGAGCAAAGGGAAAACTTTCCAATTAGTAGGCAGTGGGAAGGAAGTTGGTAGTTTTAGCAACCAAGTGAGGGTGGTTCAGTGGGTGAGGCAAGGAGACTCTGGTATCGGGTCATTGTAGTGTCTCCAGAAGCAATGGAGGATCCATTAGTGTTGTTGGGAAAAGTATCCAATTCGGAATGCCCCTATCCCACTCTAAGAGGTGATAGTGCCTTAGCAACAAACAAGGAAAACTATCTGAGTATTCTTCTTTATGAAAAGTAAATAGAGAAGAAGGATGTAACTAACCGGTGTCTTCCGCTAGTTTTTTGATCCAATCACTCTCTCTTTTGTTCGCTTCCCGCTGCCTGCTCCTTCACTGGTCCAGCTTCACCAAATTCCTGCAAGATCACAAGAGAGGAAAACTACACAAAAGACATAGATTTACATTCATAACTAGTTTAGGATCAGATATAAACTAAATATGCAAATATAACAAAGCATCATTGATATACAAGCATATAGGAGAAACTCAAATAGCTTTATTGATATGATAACAAGGTCCAAGAGGAGATACAACCAAGTGAGTCCCGATCCAACATCTACCTCCGAGCAAAGGAATCCCTTCCTCTCCTCCAATAAAGCATAAATCACCCAATGTACTAATCTCAATCTCAAACCAACAACAATTCTCTGCAAAGTGCAAAATTCCAGCCTCCTGAACCTCTGGGTGAGAGATCCATATATAGATGTAAGCAGAGAGGATGAGTGAGCTTATGTTTTGACTTGTGGCTTCTCTCTGTCAGTTCTTGCTTCCACTTGGAGGTTGAGAACCTCTTACTCATCACTAGTTGAATTCATTGAGGCAAGTGTCATTGGAGAAGATTCTGGAAGCTTCCAGGGTCTTTCCACCTCGTTGAATGAGCTTGCCATTTGTCATTTTCCGCTCAGCGAACCCTGGTAGTGCTTCCACCTGCGTTGAAGTGCACCTAGCCAGTGTAGCCTCTACATTTCAGCGCAGGCAGCTAGTGGAGCCTCTGAATTGATCCTGAATTGACTGTTTCTGAGTGGTTTTTGGTGGAGAACTTCTAGGAGAAGCTGCCATTGGTTGACCTTGTTCCTTTAGGGGTAGGAGCAACTCATTTAGGGACTTTGGATCCCTTGGATTATGGACATTTCATGCTCAATGCTGTAAGGCACAAAAATGTCTATAACAGTTGCCCCCTAAAGTATGAGGTCGTTTATCGGGTGAAATGCTTTATTAGGAGGATCTGAAGTTCTTCCAATGTTGGGAGGAGACCTGTAATAAGATACAATACAATACATTATTTTTCATACTGCTTTCATGATCTAGCTGAGGCGGGCATTCCCATGCTCAGCTTTATAAATTCATTTTTCTGTACATAGAACAGACAATCGTCTGATGGTAGACTGATGATTTTGATGAAATCATCATCCTCTTGGTAGGATGATTATCTGCTGTAATGCTGTACATGTCAATGTCTTTATTTTTCCTGAATATATATCGCAGCCCAGATGGATGAAACTAGATCCGGGGTCTTCAATCTCGTTCGATCTTCACTCTAAGTACAAGTCGATCCATGTGAGAAATTTTCTGAAGTCGAACATGGAAAGACATCGCTTGATTACCAGTCAATGATGTAAACTGTTAACAAGCGCGAGAGGAATCACCGATAATGATAATGACCCTCAAGGTACTGCAATACAATTCACGTGGTGTGAATAAAGGACTTGGCATCGAACACCACGCAAAATCTTTCCGTCGAAGGTCATTGATGTATACCTGTCGCCGGAAGTGAGAAACTGGCCATTGAGGCATGCAAGCTTCAAAGTACTGAAGGGGTTGTTCCTAGATCAACTTATTGGATAATGAGCTGATGTCGACAAGAAGTGATCCGTCAAAGGAGGGCCTTAATGTATCCCACATCAGTGACACAGAACTGAGCAAATGATTTTGATGGAGGTGAAAACGATCTGATGATATATGGTTCAGGGTGGCGGTCATGAAAGGATGAAGGATAATGTATGGTAGTGGATGGGACACGGTTGACTTGTCTAGATGACTTCTCCTGAACATATCGGCGACACTTGTGTGATGGATTGGTAGCATTTACCCCAAAGATGGATGGTATGGCGATACCATGGTGATGTGACTGGTGAATGAAACAACCCAACCCGACTCAGGCACGGAGTGGAAGTGTCATGCTCAAGAGCGACTTGCTACCAATAAAAGTTCTTTGAGTTTCTTCCCAATTTTCCCCAGTCATTTCTGACCAGTACCTCTTTATTTTTTTCAAGCTTGAGGAGGATAACATATGCTTGTTCTATAATTTTCCCTTCGGGCAAACCCATCGCTATGTTTTAACGAGCCTAGCGATAGTGAAACTCGTTCTCGTCTAAAGAAAAGTTTGTCGCTATTAATGTTTTTTAACGAGTCTAACGACAAAGATAACTCCGGGAGTCCTTTTTCGTCATCTAATCCCTTAAGTCCAAAAAAGTATAAAACAATACAGAAGGGATGGATTTTCGATAGTTTTAACGAGCCGAACAAAAAAAACGCTCGATCGTTTTGTGTAATAATCCCTCAGGTCCAAAAAGATTAAAATCTAGAGGAGGGATAGCACTTCCGATAGCTTTAACGAGCTGGAAGGCCAAAACTCGGCAACGTTTTCATATTTTACAAGTGAGATGAAAAGAGCTTAAAGAAGACTCGTCTTTTGAGGAACGAGTGATAAAACGGGTAGCAGCTGATTCCAGGTAAGGGTTGGAATTTTCCAATCACGGCAGTGTCACAAGGATGGCTAGTGAAATCACTCTTCGCAGCTGTTCCTCAAAATGGGTAAACAATAAAATGGAGGTGAATGATCGGCCAATGGAAAAGTGGAGGTGACGGTGCAAACACGACCAAGGCTTTAATGGCTGATAAATTTATATTCACGGTGGTTATTTACCGGAGGATAGTTCATTTTTTAACGAGCTTAAATGCGGATTGAAACACTTGCTAGATCTTATGTTTATTTTTTAACGAGCATGAACTATGTGCTAAAACTGCTCGATACATGGTCTAATTTTGATTTTTTACCATAACTAACTTTTCCCTTTTCAAAGATAGTACTGTACCCTCAATTGCTGCATCAAACTAGTTAGAAATGAATAACATTTTCTTGAAAATGAGATTAAAACCCTAATATTTCACTTTGAACTACGTAAAAAGCAATTAAAAAGTGTTTTTACCTCTCATTTTACCATTTAATTTGAACTTGGTTTGTTGGAGCTTTGGATGTGCCTCTTCCCCCTTGATTTTCATCAACTGATTTCGGGAGATTCTGTGGACGATTCTCGACGCCGTCTGGACCAGGTAGGAGCTAAACCTGAGCTCTTTCATTTCATGGTTTCCTTTCTGCATTCTGTGCTTGATTTCCTATTTTTCTGAGCCCCTGGGATTTGATGGGGTCGCTATGCCATCAGCGCACCTTGTGCACTCGAAACCTGCGCTGAATGTCAAGCAGCATGAAGGAAGTTTGACCTTTAATGCAGGTGGAACACTTGGCAGGTGCACTGGGCACAGAAAAGGGTTTTGTTGCACCGTTTTTGATGAAAATTTTTGCCAGTTTCTCATCAAAACCAGGATCTAACTCCTCTCATGTTTGTTTTTCAGAGATATTGGAGCAAAATGACCCTTACATGGCGGGAACGAGAACATGAAGAAGAGGACATGATTGCCCTACATGATCCGGTTACGGTGAACGCGCTGTGGAACTGTGGCCTATTGAAGTTCTTCCACATCTCTAGCATGAGACAGCAGATCAATCTACTGCAGTATTTGCTTGATGCTTGGGATCCTATCAACCAAGTGTTCCAGATTAGGGGCAAATATATCCCCTTGAATGCAGTAGACATTTACTTCTTGACTGGCTTGTCGAGGCGGGGTGCCCCCATTTCTTTGTCAGGTTCGGCCTGAGGGAGTGACTCTGTGAGAGATTATGTCCGCCAGTATTGTAGGGAATGATCTCAGCCGAGTAAAGACGGAATGATCATTATCCGTGAGGTTGCTAACAGGTCCCTTAGGTCTATCCTGTATACTATTGGTAGGATGGCTGGTAGTGCGTCTCTTCATGTAGCCAACAGATCCTTTGTGCAGCATGCCTTGGAGTGCCTCCAACCGAAAATATTCAACTGGTGTGATGCAGTACTTCTTCAGATGAAAAGTCAGTTGACCAAGGTAAAGGATGGGAAGTTGAAGAACTTTGGGTTTGGTTCTATTTTGACCGCCTTTGCTTTGGAGAAGATACCACTGATGCAGCCACAATACATTGCACTCGAGTTGCCTTCTCCTATTGAACTACGCATGCAGAGATGGGTTGATCACATGTCTAGGCATGCTGGTCAATCTCAGATTTCTTTCTCTGATACCTTCTTCAGGTGGTTTGAGCGTCAGGAGATGGTCTATTCCGAGTATCCATATGTTGGCATGGACTTCCGGGGTGATCCGGATTTGGTACTCCCGGATGGCGAGCAGTGGGGCACTATTGGTAAAATTTTCGACCATATCATTGTTTACTGTTTTTACTCATAATGTCCTTGTGCTTTATTCTATCAAGACTTTAATCAAACTCATGTGTGCATGCAGATGTTGGTCCTGTTCGTCCAGCAGTTCGCCCGAGAACGTCAGCCGCTGCCCCAGCAGGAGAGGCTGCCGGGAGGGTTATTCTTCATGACCTTGATGTGACCGAGACCCTCACAGCTGTGCAGGAGTAGGTTGAGAGCCTTACTCTCGTCATTCCAGATGTGAGGATCGACGAGTTACCTCTACAGTTGCAGCGGCATACTACTGGTGTGCCTAGACGATGGACTCGTCTCTTACGCATGATCGCACAGGCCGTGACGTGCTATCATGAGCATCACTAGACTAGGGTGCCCCCTAGCTTTTTTGAGTTTTTGGGTCATGCGACCGATTTTTTCTTGGTTACAGAACATTATATGTAAACCAGAAATAGCTTATATATATATTTTGATTTTCGGGGTTTTATTCTGTTTGAGTTATATGATCCATATGTACAACATTGATGATGTGTTTCTTTTCATAAATGTCGCAAATGTCTATCTAACACATAGTTTGCTAATGAGTCGGTTAACGTGTTTAATTTTCTGGAAATATGTTGGTATTGAATTAAATCAAATTATCTTTCCAAAATCTTAACCCTTAGGAACATGCGATAAATAGCTGGGTTGCGGACCGAATATATACCATTGAGTTGTAGTATTACGAGTTGTGAGTCTAGCCTGACGATTAGTCGGCGTATACCATCGGTGATGGCATCAGAGAGAAGTTCTATCAACGCGCTATATTCAGCGATGTTATTCGTTGATTGACCAATACATACGCCTCTGAAACTTACTAACTCACCGCTTGGATCAAAAATGGCCCAGGCTGCGGAGGACAGGTTCCACGAACTATGACTCGCTCCATCCGCATATCCCACACATGTCTCCAAAAGCTTTGACATCTGCAATAAATGTAAAAAGGTGGATTACTCGACCAAAACAACCACTTTAGTGAAAACAAAATACAACAAAAGCATATTGGTTACTATTTAAGCATAGTAACGCTTGAGGTACAACCCATTACGAGGTTGCGCGAGTGGAATTCCGTCATAATCCATCAACTCATAGGCTCCTTTTGCTAACACTCGTTTAACAATATAGGGGCCCATCCATAAAGAATTAAATTTACCTGCTCCCAATTTATCAGATTCTTGGTCGTAAAGCAAGACCAACTCACCTTCTGAGAAGACACGGGGTTTGACATTTTTGTCGAACTGTGCCTTGACTCGTTTCTTATGGGCTTCATTAGCCAAAGCGGCCTCACGACGAGTTTCATCCAATTGGATTAATTCCAAGAAATGGGCCTCTTCTTCTGAAGTTTCGGGGAGGAGATCGATTGCGAGTTTAAGAGACGAGATTTCGCACTGGACTCGTAAGACCGCTTCCAGGCCATATGCTAGTTGGAAAGGTGTGAACCCGGTCACATTCCTTACCGATGTTCGGTAAGCCCACAAGGCTGAGTACAGGATTAGGTGCCACCTTCTTTTGGGAACCCCGATCATCCTTTGCAACATACGCTTCAGAACCTTATTGATCGCTTCAACTTGTCCGTTGGCTTGCGGATAATACGGGGTAGAGCTGTCGTGAGATAGCCCTAGCTTGGCAGCTAATTCAACCATCATGTGATTGCGAAAATGCGATCCATGATCTGTAACTATAGCTTGTGGTACGGCGAACCTCGCAACTACATGATTGAAAAAGAAAAGGGCAGCTGTTTCACCAGTGTTATCTAATGTAGGCATCGCCTCGGGCCATTTGGTAAAATAGTCAACGGCGACTATAATATACCCATGCCCCCCGGTCGAGGTGGGGTTACATGTCATGAAATCGATGCCCCACTTGGCGAAAGGCCCAACAGCTACTATTGGTTGTAAAGGTGCGGGTGGTTTTCTGGTTTTGCTATCAAAAATTTGACAAGCATGGCAACTTCTGACTGCGGTTATGCAATCTTTGAACATGGTTGGCCAGAAGTATCCTGCTCGTAAGATTTTTTGTGCTATAGCATATCCATATTGATGCCCCCCACACGCGCCTGAATGACACTCATTCAGGGCTTTCTCGGCCTCCTCATGGGTGAGGCACCTCCTCAGAACTGTATCGATACCACGACGGTAAAGCGTATCACCGACGATCATGTATTCTTTTGCTTGGTATCGTATACGTTTTTGTTCAGAGTGAGAGGTATTTGGCCTGAACTTTTGGGTTTGGAGATAAATTATTATATCTCCATACCACTCATTGCTTGTAGATATCAGAAACAAATTTTCGTCCACGATTGATTCTTCGGATGTTTCATCGTTGGACAATGATGGGAGATCGCACAATAATTCTGCGAAAACTAGAGCTTTCTTTGATTTGGATTTTACAAATTCGAGATCAAACTCTTGAAGGATTGCTATCCATTTTGAATATTTTCCCCCCAGCAACTGTCGCGACAATATATAAGTCATGGGGTTGCAATCTGACAGAATGGTAGTTTTCCGAAAGAGGACATAATGTTGAAACCTTTGTATCGCTTGAACAGCTGCAAGCGCTAGTTTTTCAACATAAGAATATTTGCTTTCTGTATCATTTAAGTTTCTACTTAAATAATATATAGGGTGTTCAATTCCGTCGATTTCTTGAACTAAAACCATTGCGATGGTTGTATCTGTTGTAGCGAGATACAGGTTAAAATCTCTTTGATAATCGGGGGCATACAATAATGATGATTTTATTAAGGAATCCTTTAAAGCATCAAAGGAAGCTTGCGCAACCTGATCCCAAACGAATGGCACCTCCTTTTTCAAAAGACGTGTATAACCTTTCGCAAGTTCTACGTAATTTGGAATGAACCTCCTCAGAAAGTTTTCTTTCCCTTGGAGTTTCTGAATTTGAAGCAAATTCGAAGGTGGAGGCAAATTGATGATTGCCTGGACCTTGCGAGGGTCGAGGCGAATCCCATCCTTGGAGACTACAAAGCCAATTAAACGACCATAATTGACGCAAAATACACATTTGTGCGGATTGAGTCGTATCTTGTAGTGTCGACAACGTAGAAATATCGCTCTTAAATGCTGCGGATGATCAGTCCGCTTTCGCGAATGAGTCGGAAGGTCGTCGAGGTATGGTTGAACGATGTTCTTGATGTCATGGAAGGCATAATTCATTGCCCTCTGAAACGTCGCCCCTGCGTTCTTTAAACCAAAGGGTAATTTTCGATATGCGAATGTGCCCCACGGACAAATGACTGCAGTCTTTGACTGGTCCTGTGGGTGGATATTTATTTGATTATACCCAGAAAATCCATCCATGAATGAAAAGATTTCACATCCGGCGCATTCATCAATTATCTGGTCGATGAAGGGTGTAGGGTAGTTGCCTTTTGGACAAGCTTGGTTTACATCCCTATAATCGAAACACACTCTAATTCTCCCTTGTTTCTTCATAACAGGGACAATATTCGATACCCAATCGGTTAGAGGAACCGGGTAGATGAAACCAGCGTGGAGAAGTTTTTCAACTTCTGCCTTAATGGCAGTGGCTTTCTTGGGGTGCACTTGCCTCGTCCATTGTCTTACTGGTTTGACATCTGGATACATCTTAATTTCGTGTTGAACGATACTCGAGTCAATGCCTGGCATTTCATCATATGACCAAGCAAAGACATCTCTGAACTCGCGAAAAAGATCGTTATATATTTCCAGTTCTGAAGGAGAACAACCTTTGCCGACATAAATATTCTCTACAACATTTGTTTTAGTCGAGATATTTATGGCTATAGTCTCTTCAATATTGGATAAGTTTCGCTCGGAATCCACCGTATTTACAGTATTTGATAGGAATTCAAAGACTGAAGGGTGATAAAGGTCATCTTGAGTATCTTCTTCATATTCTGGAAGAAGGGAACGATGGTGGCAATCATTCCATGGTGCCCCTTCAATCAACATTGATTGTAGAATTCCTTCGTCGGTTCCATGCACTCTCGACCAAGGATCTAAAGGGGTACCATATTCTCTAGACCTATCTACCCAAATGCTTGATGAGCGTTGATTTGGGTTCGCCTCCCATGCCCGAAACATTGATTGCTACAATATTTCTATTGGGCTTGGGGGTAAAACCATTGCATGATCCATGTTGATATCGTCTTCTGAGATCTTCGTGGAAGATATCATATTGCAGGTACCTATCGATCCTACTTCCGCCAAATCAATTGGAGGTGGAAGAGCGAAAGTTCCCATTAATATAGGATCTTTCAGTAGGCCTACTCCGATATTCTGAAGCGAATGGGGGCTTCCATGGATCATGGGAATGCTTCCTGTAACTTGTGAACCATTGGGGAGGAAATTTTGTTGGTCGACGATCGTAATCCCCCCTTGAAAGGGGAATGCGATCTTTCTAAAATAGGTCGACACCACAGCTGCCATGGCATATATCCACGGTCTTCCTAGCAGGATGTTGTAATCAAGATTCCCATCGATGACTTCAACATCTATTTCTATTGTTTTTCCCCCTAGTTCAACTTTCATGTTATTTAGGATACCATATGGGGTATATGTCCTTCCGTCGAATGCTTTTAATGTCGTTGAAGATCGCGACAAGGTTGGAGATCCTAAAGTTTTCCAGCAACTCATCGACATAATGCATGTAGATGCCCCCTCATCAATAATTGTTCGGTGAACAGTTTTGTTGAGGGCTTTCACTTGAATAAGGAAAGCTAGTTGAGCTGGTAACTGAGGATCGTATCCTTTGTGGTCGAAGGATACAAGATTGGAATCCTTAGGATCAACCCCACCAATGGCCGATAACAAAGCCTGCCTTTGGGATGGACAATTTTGTAGTACTTCAAGAGTGGACATAGCGGATGGCGATTGGGCCAAATCTTCCACTATGTTATAATGTTGCGCTGCTCTGGTACGAGGATTAAATGTCGACTTGTGTACTACTCCCTTTGGAAGTTTTATTGTTAATTCAGGAATGATCGGTGGTACAACTTCTGTCGAAGTTGTTGTCGAACTACTTGGTTGATCTTTACCCTTGTCGTTCGACAGCTGCAGATTCCTGTAATCTTTGTTCCTTGTTGAAATCAAAGCATCATTTTGTTGCTTCGAAATCGACAACATTAGCACTTGCGACGGGGAAGCATTTCCACTATCAACTAGATTTGTGCATGGATTTGGAAACGGATTAGTTAACACTGCTGAGGTTTGTGAACTCTTAAAGAATCTTTTAAGCTCAGCTTTGTATGGACATTGTGAGGTCCAATGATCCTCATCACATATGTGGCATCCCGTTGTGGGGGGTTTCCTATTTCCAGGAGGGTTTGAAGAAGTTTTTTCAGGAGATGACTCACCTTGTTTCTTCTTCTTCCCTTTGCTTTGTTTCTTCTTGCTTCCTGGTTGTTTGGTTTCTTGCCCTTATCTGCTGATACGACATTTACTTTCGAAGCAAGAATTTCGTCTTTTGCATTTTGATCTGAAATCTTACGGGATTTCTTGGACGAAGCCTTTGTCGATTTCACGTTTTTCGTGCCAATCACGCCATCGCCGGCATGAGAGTCATTATTTGATTTAGGAGTAGGAGGAATCGAGAATTCTGGTCTAGGGGCGTCAGGTATTTTGTCGTAGAGCGTGCCAGACTGAGTATAGACCAAGTCTAGATATTGCGCCCGAGCGATAACTTGCTCTTCCATTACGACTCCCCCCTTCGCCACAACTTCCGTTATGGCAGGAAGTAACGACTTGATAAACCATTCAGCCAAAAGCTCATCGGGAACGTACGTTTTTACCATCCTACAACGATGTCGCCACTCATGTATATGATCAGATATGTGAGTGGCCGTTGTCTGTTTAAGGTTGGTTAAGATTTCCGTTCCCGTTTCATACCTTATCGGTAATTGAAAATGGGTTAAGAAAGTCATGGCTAAGGTGATGAAATTGTCGAATGAAGCTCTAGGCAAATCAATATACCATTTTGCCGCTGGACCCGTTAACGTCCTCTGAAAATGCTGAAGCCTTATCGAATCATCGTTTAGGGTGTTTGATGAACACCACAGATGAAATGTCATCACGTGATTCGATGGGTCCTCACCTGGATTTCCACTAAATTTAGGAATATCTGAAGGAAGTTTGTGAGGAATCGCTGGCCACCAAGGGGTGTAAGCAATTGGATCATTTGTTAACCGGTGTAAATCGGGTAACTCTAAAGTTGCCACGAATGGTAACTGTTGATTCAGGTTAGGTGAAGCATACCCAGGATACGATGGAATTGCCTCAGCAGTTGGCCTTTGCATACCAGCATAATGCATTTGATGCTGGTATGACTGATACGGTTGGTGGACATGACTACCATAAAGTGGTTGATTCTGACTGTTTTGAATGTATGGTTGTCCACTTTTCGCAAATATCTGCTGCTCAGAACCTTGGTACACTTGTTGGAATTGTGGTTGTTGGTATTGCACCAGCCACGGTTTTGAAGCCATGTTCTCTTGTGCTATACTAACCGTCGGACCAAGATGTGGGGTAATTGTACCCGTTTGGACCTGTGTCGCCCCACCAGTTGACAATTGTGGTTGAGTCATAGGGTCAAGGGGCTGTTGCATTACAACCTAAGAAATGTGAGGTTGACATACAATAGGCATCCTTTGAACTTGTGACATTGTTACAATAGCTGATGTTGTCGGGATGTTCGACATATGTACACATTGTTGCATAGAATACACAACTCTTGGTTGTTGGGGTAGTATAGGTACACAACCACTTGTCGTAACTCCAGTATAACCTGAATACTGTTGAGAACTCCCGTATGGATATCCTCTCGGAGGGGGTAATGAAAGGGCATACTGCCCCCCATACGGTGGTAATCGGGAACTCAAGGGGATTGTTTGCCCTTGGGGACTGGATGGCCCAAATTGACCTCCAAATGGATCAATTTGTCGAGTATCAACATAAGAGTTGCCGGATATTATTCCGGAGGAACAAACAGGAACGGACCACACTGTCGAAATAGTCCCTGGATGGACTCCTTCTAGCGGTTGTGAGCTAGTCGGGACATATGGTACGCCAGCAAACATTGTCGGAGTGCCGGCAGGGAGTTCTGTTGTCGCTGTGTCATTTGACACAGTCCTAGATGTTGATGGTTGTTCAGACATTTTGAGTCTATCCAAAAGATTACCTAGCGATTCTACAGGAACTTCCACTGGTGGTAGTCTCAACTTCTGATGTCGAAGGAAATAGAGCGACCCCGACCCCAAAATGTGTTGGAGTACTTGCTTGCGGATCTTCTACAATTTCCTGTATCGCAATCAAACCAGGTGGAAGGAGAAGACCGTCAGGTCTGTAAAATATTTATGGTGCCGAAGAAGGGGTTGAATCGACAGCAACAGGTGTTTGAGGAGCAAGACTCTGCGAACCGGTTGCTGATGGAACTGGTTCAGTAACACAAGTGCTTACTCTCAGACTAGGATCAGTATCGCTGTCCCTCTGTGGCTGTTGAACTTCTTCTGTAGAGGTAGGGTTTCTTGAAATGTTTGGAGTAACCGGAATCTCGGATGTTGTTGGAACACTTGTTCTAACTTTTATAGGAGATTTCGAACCGGTTAAACGAGTTCACTTTGTCCGTACTGTTTTCGATTCCGGAGACAAAGACGGTTGACTCGTAAGCCTCCGCGAACGACGGGGTTTCAATTGACTTTCTTCCACGATTGCGGATTACTCGATCAACCAAAATACAAAAGGGGAAGTGTGTTTCCGAATTAAATGAATTTTTAGACGCTTTAGACACAACTTGCTTTTTCAATTTTAAAGAGTCGAGAAAAAGCTAAAGATGACTCTAGTCTCCTTCGATGTTTTAATGAGCCCGAAGTGACAAATGCTCGGATGGACTTTTTCCGTTATAGAGTCTGAAAAAGGCCAAAAGGAACTGCTCTCGAGTTCTAGGTAGAGGGTGTGCCAAACTTTTCGCAAAACAGCAGAATACTTTTTAGGGTACGGGCGGTCAATCTTCCCGAATGCTTTGTTGAGTGCATTGCAATCAGTAGGGCGGCCGACACGACTTCCTATGGATAAAGGTTTTATTCCTATAGGGGTCTCCCAATATATACGCGATGGTACGTGGAAGCACAATCCGTACTGGCACTTATCGTCTCTCAGGAGGAATCACCCAACCATTAGTGAGGCGACCAGTGACCAAGTTTTACGACACCGGAACACGTCTCTAGCCTAGACCCCTATGTTGTGCGTTAATTTACAAAGCGTTGTAAAGTTCATTCAATTTATTTTAGGTTGATCTTTCTTAGAAGTTTGCCTTTTTGGATCACCACGAGATGTATGATACAATTCCTAAATGCAGTCTAAAGATGATAAGCAAGCTTTTATATCTTTTCAACAATGAAAATCCTAGCTACAAGGGGAAAAGAAAGACACCATCTTTTCTCAAAGAGCATAGAGCACACAGTAATGCACTTTTCCCTAAATCAACATACAAATTGTCAAAATGCAAATGCACATATGCATGTATTTGTTTTCACTTTCTTAATATTGATGCCTAAAAAGAAAGCTGTTGTACAAATTCGAATTCGATTTCAAATGAAAAACACAAACAAGTTCCTTTTTCGAAATCAAAAAGACGATTACGACACTTTATGATTTACTTGTTTCGACACTTGAAATGCATAAATTTAAACCAAAAGACAAAAGTAAAAGCTAAATCAACTGTGAACAGCAAACAAACTCACTCGTAAGATCAAAACGACACTTACGACAGGTCTAGATCTAAGGGCGACAGTATGATTAGTTTACTTTTGTAATGGGAAACTGCAAATGATGTAACAAATACACAAAGAACAAATACAGCTTCTTTATACAACTAAGGTGGAATTGAGGCAAATAAAAGGGGTTTCAGATAGGTACACTCACTGATAACAGGCTGCAAAAAACAGAGAGAAAACTGAGCCAAAAGAAACAGAGAACCACAACTGCACAAGGAAAAGACTGATCAGTGCACCTTCATCACAGAGAAACTGAACTTCAGCGTAGGTATCCTTCATGGGGCCTACGTTGAAATGCAGAACCTCTTCACACAGTCTGCGCTGAAGCAAAAACGAGAGTTGTTTCTGGGTTCTGGGTCACGGTTTGCAGTTTAATCTACGGTTTTTGGCCGGATAAAAGCTATCAATTAGGTACAATTAGAAGGATGATTTATAGGAGGACTAAGATCTATCACAAAGGGTTGTTAGAGCACTTGTGGATCAGCTGTTCAGATCATAAACAGGCCCAGCGAATGGACTAGAGTAGCAGATCTCTACTTTGCATTTGTAAATGGCAAATGCAGTTCGATTCGGCACTCTTGAGTTTATGAAATGAATAGCAATAGAAACACAAATAAAATAACAAGATACTTTCCCCAGCGGAGTCGCCAATTTGTTGTTGGGAAAAGTATCCAATTCAGAATGCCCCTATCCCACTCTAAGAGGTGATAGTGCCTTAGCAACAAACAAGGAAAACTATCTGAGTATTCTTCTTTATGAAATGTAAATAGAGAAGAAGGATGTAACTAACCGGTGTCTTCCGCTAGTTTGTCGATCCAATCACTTTCTCTTTTTTTCGCTTCCCGCTGCCTGCTCGTTCAGTGGTCGAGCTTCACCAAATTCCTGCAAGATCACAAGAGAGGAAAACTACACAAAAGACATAGATTTACATTCATAACTAGTTTAGGATCAGATATAAACTAAATATGCAAATATACCAAAGCATCATTGATATACAAGCATATAGGAGAAACTCAAATAGCTTTATTGATATGATAACAAGGTCCAAGAGGAGATACAACCAAGTGAGTCCCGATCTAGCATCTACCTCCGAGCAAAGGAATCCCTTCCTCTCCTCCAACAAAGCATAAATCACCCAATGTACTAATCTCAATCTCAAACCAACAACAATTCTCTGCAAAGTACAAAATTCCATCCTCCTCAACCTCTGGGTGAGAGATCCATATATAGATGTAAGCAGAGAGGATGAGTGAGCTTATGTTTTGACTTGTGGCTTCTCTCTGTCAGTTCTTGCTTCCACTTGGAGGTTGAGAACCTCTTACTCATCACTAGTCGAATTCATTGAGGCAAGTGTCATTGGAGAAGATTCTGGAAGCTTCCAGGGTCTTTCCACCTCGTTGAATGAGCTTGCCATTTGTCATTTCCCGCTCAGCGCACCCTCGTAGTGCTTCCACCTGCGTTGCAGTGCACCTAGCGAGTGTAGCCTCGGCATTTCAGCGTAGGCAGCTAGTGGAACCTCTCAATTGATCGTGAATTGATTGTTTCTGAGTGGTTTTTGGTGGAGAACTTCTGGGAGAAGCTGTCATTGGTTGACCTTGTTCCTTTAGGGGTAGGAACAACTCATTTAGGGACTTTGGATCCCTTGGATTATGGACATTTCATGCTCAATGCTGTAAGGCACAAAAATGTCTATAACAATTAGATTCAAACAAAGGAAATTGGGTATGTAAATTGTTTTCTCCTCCCCTCGATCATCCTCCCATGTCTCTGGTTTAGTTTGTGGGTTTTGCATGGGGGCGCTTGGCTAGCGCGTGGGAGTAATTAGGGCTTGGGGAATGGTCTCGCATCTGCAGCCTAGAAGGGGAACTTGAGTGCTATTGGAACCACTTCAATTTCAATCCACTTCCACGATATTTTCCTCTCCACATGGGATTAATTTGGCTATGGGTCATGGGTGACAACCCTGTGGAATGCTACTGCCTTTGGTTCAAATGACAGGGGGTTGGGTGCTGGGATAGTTGGCATACATGTGAATGTTGAAATTTTTTCGTATGGTTGGTGACTTCTAGTTATGGAGACCCAAGGATTAGGTCGAAAGTTCCACGAGACTATTAGTATGTGGAAGTTTTGTTGGGGGTTTGGGTCTTGGCACGTAACAAGGGCTGAATTTTAAAGAATTGGAATGTTCGGTGAAGGTGTCTTAGCTAATGGGTATCTATTTGGTTGGCTTCCAAGGTTGGTCAACCAAGGCTCATGTCGTGATGGATACAAAGACATTAGAGAGGAGGTGAGCCACCTGAGGGTCTACAGGGTTATCAAGATGGTGTGAAATTACCTAGGATTGGGGAATGGTCACAAAAGTGTTGGATTGAGGTGCGAGAGGCTTGGAATATGCATTTTGGATTGCTATGTTGTAGGGCCTTCGGGTGACTAGCTGTTGGGGTGCTGCACCTAGGGCTGGGTTGCAGTGTATGCAAGGGGGCTACAGATGTGGTGCGCCAAGCGGGGCACACGAATTTTCATACGGGTGTGGGAATGAGTCACGCTGGGTTCACGATTGTTATTTCTGTTGGCTATCCAAGAGATCAGGGGGACCATGAGACTACATGCACAAGGGGGATGATGGAATTCAGTGGGTGATAGAGCGTGTGGGTGATGGAATGACATAGTATAATTGATTGCCAAATCTGGTTTCTTGCCTCCATGACCAGGAAGTAGAGCGGTAAGCCTCATTGGGCGCATGAGGTTTTGACTTTTGTCGAGCCAACAGAAAAGGGCTCAACCAACTCACATCTTATTACGAGGAATTGGGCCTCGGTGGCAATGGATCCAACTGCAAAGACTCGGGGCCATGGCAAGAGACGAGGGGAGATTGAGGAAGGAACTGAACCAACTCCTTGGGAGGAAGACACAACATAAATCTTATCACTAACCTCATCAATGAAGAGGCTACAACGTATTGGGAAGGGACGAGTGAGGAGATAAGGCGACTAATAGAAGAATGTGAAGCTGATCTAAACTACCACACAAGCACAACTAAGGTAGAGTAGGAAGACTCGTGAATACTGGTGTCGAAACCTAGACACACTCGTGGGTGAGTGACTTAGTTTAATCACACCCTTTACTTGTATTGGGTGATGAAAAGTATCCTAGGAAAGGCCATGGAGCAGATTTTGGTGAGCATGGCAACAACAATTCAAGAATTTCCAAACTACAAATAGGAATTTCAGAAGTTGCAATTTCAAATGCAGAAACAAGAAAAATTCCTTAGTTGCATTGAGAAACACCTTCATTGCCACCTCTCACACACAGTTGCAAGGCTCCAATGCCAAAGATTCGGCCTCGGTTGAATCTGCTTCTGCTGAGCAGGAATACTATAATGATTTCTTAATGTTAGTTGTGTTCAGTACTTATGCGGATAGCTTTTAATTTTCAATATGCAGTTATATATGAATATAGGAAACTAGAGGATAGTTGTGGACATGAGAATAAAACTTATATAGCTTGGGTATAAAGACTCAATTTTTTTTACTCGATGACTTATCATGGGGTTCCGTGGCCAATAGACTTGGTTTCCCACTAGAGGCCACCTAACCTAATTTATGTGGTGTTAATTTGCTTATTATTAATGAAAAAGGAGGATCTACAAAGCTTACAAAAAAAAATGAACTTATGGATCATGTTTCATGCCTTATTTCTTGACTCCTTGTAACTTGTTTGGAAGAATTTTCCCTTCCTACTCGTCACCTCACAAAAGTTTTCAAGTATTGAAAGATTGATCCTTACCATTTTTACCTTAAGAGATCAAAAAGATTTCTTCTATATTATCTTACTACACACAAGAACCCTTACAAGTTAAAATATTATCAAATGTTATTCATTTAGATATGATTATCCATACTAGCTAGTAAGGGAAATCCATTAATTCCTACACCCATTTTCTTTTATATATATCTGTGTGTGTGTGTGTGAATCATGAAATCCAAACTTACTCATGCCAACTAGTTATTACTATATCAGATTTATTTATACCTAAATCATACTATTAACATGCAAGTTTGTATGTCATCATTATTGATTTCTAGCATGTCACTTACCAAACCTTAATGTGGTGCAAAGGAATCCAACCCTACCAATCAATTACCCAAGATGACCCTAATGATATATATTTCACATTCACAAATGTTTTATATTTTTTTGTTCTCTATTCCAATACACTACCCTCTTTATGTATTATAGGGTTCTTGATTTCCCCCCTCCTTTTATACAAACTAATCAAAAGGTCTCACAACTATTAACAAGAAATTGTCAAGTAGACCATATTTTATTACCATCCTCTCTTTTCAGGGTGATCTCATGTACAATGTACAACACTCATTTTTTTTTTTTTTTTTATATAAATAAAAAACATATCTATTTATTGTTTTCATAATTGTTTAGCAATGGAGGAATAATTTCCTTGCACATATACTTCCTCATAAACTTCTTTTTCTATCTTTCTTCTTATAATCATGGAATATGATTTACCATTCCATATGTGTTCATAATTAAATCTTCTAAATAGTGATTCACTCTACTTGGCATCCAACATATCAGTCTTGATAACTCTTCTATTTCTCTTGCTTGGTTATATATGAATTTATTCGCTTCCTTACCTGATAAGAACTTTTAACATGTTTGATTAGCTATAATAGAAATCATAGGCCACAATATTGGAACTTGGATCTGATACCACTTGTAATATTCATCAAACACAAATATAATAATTAAACATTAACTGTTTTAACATTACCATACATGAGTTTCAATGAGAATTCATTCATTAAAAATAGAGTGCACGACTGTAGTTGGATAATTTATGAATGTTATAAAGGCACTGGTGTATTAGATATTTCTCTTCCTAAGTGTTAAATTATTATTCCCTAGAGAACTGAGTCTACTTATTAATGTGTTTAGTTTAATATCTCTTCTTAGGTATTAAATTATTATTCCCTAGAGAACTGGGTCATGCTCTATTTATTAACTTGGTGTTTAGTTAATATACTAAGGTTTCAACATATGCATTATGCTCGCTTGATTAAATGGTTAACCTTGCAATGTATGTTTGAAGAATTCTTTAGAGTCTGTGATTGTAATGCCCGCCACCACTTAGAGTTAATTTGCACATAACAGGTGTATTGATCTCCATCGTCCAAGTCTTAGGGTTATCATCAGACGGTGCAAATGCCAACGAGGAGGATAGTGGTAACTGTTCCTAACTCCGACTCCCTATCAACTTGGGTATTCTACCTCTGGTCTGATAGCTCTGCAACTTGTTCTGCCAAGGAACTCGCGATTCAACCCTATCGATTTCTCATTAGAGAGTTGTGGCTACCCTTGCACTGGCGTTAGACACTGTTCTTTTCTCTTTTCCTCATAGTTCTTCCAGGGTTGGGTTGGGTTGGGTTGTCGCGGTGCCTAAATGGCATGGAGGAGGAATCATTACAGTTCTCGACTGCCCCTACTCCGGCATGCAACCCTATCTTAATTTTACCAAGTAACAAGGGTTCTTTTAATTTATTTGCCCTTATCCTCAATTTTTGCAGTAAACACTGACAAATCCTTACTTTTTTTTGTTCTTGTTTTCCTTCTGGTACTAGGAATCCCTTCTGTAAATCCTCGTTCTGCCAGTGCGTCCTTTGAGGTAAGATTCTTTATTAATGCTAGGGTTACAAGCCCCTTTGCGGGTTTTCTTGTATACACTATGTTATATTTGTACAATTTATAGTTGTCTTTATTATGTCCTTTGAGTTTTTGGCTTGATATACAACTTTTCTCACTAGCTTTTCATTGCTTTTCTCATGGGTTAAGGGTCCCAAGTGTGTGCTACAGCCTCTGGCATTAATCACTTCATTTCGAGTGAGATATTCCACTATTTATCATGCCACTGTCTGACTAGGCTTCTTCTATTTTCCAGGTTCCTCTTCGAGCTCTCTTTTAGGTGATTTAAGGATGAAATGGGAATATATGGTTACAACTATTGCCAAGTTCTTTTGGGGTTTCGAATAGTTCTTTAAGTTTGTTTTGTGGGGTAGTCTGGGGACAATTCAGACTCTGTATTTCTTTATTACTATGATAATATGTGTATATTTAGGGGTGTATTTAAATTCTATATATTTACATGATGGGAACGTTGATTTATTCCAAGAAGACTCGACTATTTGTAACAATTACTCTTGTATAATCTTGTTAACCTATTATCTGTGAAGAACTGATATGACTTCTTTCTCTAAAATATCTTCATGAATGGACTTTCCCGTTTTTATGAAATCGAGTTGTTTTACTTCATTGTGTTCAAATAATATGTTCCAGAATCTTGATTTGAGTTGTGTGTTAAAATAATATGTTCAAGAATCTTGATTTGAGTTGTGTTACTTCATTGTGTTCAAATAATATGTTCCAGAATCTTGATTTGAGTATTTGTAATTCAGGAAGAAAAATCTTCCAGGATTTAGTTCTACAACCATCTTTATGTTTTATTCTACTTGCAACATTGCCTAATAAGACCCGGAATGGATGCTGGATTGTTGGCCTAAGTTGGCTTGGCGCAGGTAATAAACCGATATCTACAGGTTGCAATAATGGTCTCTGCAGGTCCTATTCTTCCAATATGCCGCGGGGTCACAACCTGGTTCATGAATTGAAAGACTATTCTTTTTTAAATTTTATGATACTCATGTTATGCCTATTAAATTTGAATCATATGCTTGAAAATATTCGAGAATCCTTCACATTCTTCCAGGCTTTAGTTCTACAACCATCTTTACGTTTTATTCTACTTGCGACATTGCCTACTACGATTTGGAATGGATGCTGGGTTGTTGACCTAATTTGGCTTGACCCAGGTACTAAACTGGTATCTACAGGGTGCAATAATGGTCTCTGCATTATGCTACAGGTCTTATTCTTCGAATATGCTACAAGTCCTATTCTTCCAATATGCCACAGGGGCAAAACCTAGTTCATGAATTGAAATACTATTCTCTTTTTAAATTTTACGATACTTAAATTTGAATCATATGCTTGAAAATATTCAAGAATCTGTTATTCTATTTATTTTTGCTCCCTTTCGGTGAGTATAAATATATGGTGGTAGTTGGATTTTTTAGTATTTTGTTTTTGTGTAGCTCACTTTGGCCTACGTTAGAGTTCTACGTTATAGTTCTTCTGTTATTATGTTTATTTGTTTCAACTGTGAATTCTTGCAGACGAGTTAGCCATTTCCTTATTTTAATAGTTTAGATAAAAGGTTTTTTTAATGTATTCGTTACTCGTGTATACAACATGTCTTCTTTATTATTATATTTTTTAGGTTAATTCTCTAACAATGTAATTATGGGCTTCGTTATTCTTTCCCTTAGTACTTCGTTTTACTATATGGGTAGTTTCTATCATGGATGTTATTATTAGTTGCTCTGTTGGGCCAATTTTTTTCTGTTATTGCGTTTATCATGGATGTTATTATTAGTTGTTCTGTTGGTCCAATATTTTTCTGTTATTGCGTTTATTTGTTTAAAATCTGAATTCTTGCAGAGGAGTTACCCATTTCCTTGTTAATAGTTTAGATAAAACATTCTTTAATACATTCCTTACTCGTTCAGAACCCAATGGTGTATACAACATGTCTTTATTATTATATTTTTTTTATGTTTATTATTTAACAATTTAATTATTTTTTTATGTTAATTATTTAACAATTTAATTATGGGCTTCATTATTCTTTCCCATTGGTACTTCATTCTACTACAGGGTAGGCTCTATCATGTATGTTATTATTAGTTATTTGGATGGTATCTTATTATTAGTTATTTGGATGATATGGTTTTCCTTGCCTGTACTTCTAGGGTTCCAAAGTGTTCTTCCTCTCACTATATTACTATTTCTATGACCCTGCTACTCAGCTTCCTTTTTGGATTATTAAGTATATTTATATAATTTTCAGGGGCAAGGAGCAAAGACTATTCCACTTATGGACTCCGGTCCATTATTTTGGAATTAACATGTTTCAAGACCTTTCTGGAGTATTAAGTATATTTATATATTTATATAATTTTCAGGAGAAAGGACTATTCTAGTCCATTATTTTGGAATTAACATGTTTCAGCATCAAACTACCTACAATACTAGAATCCCTAGAATTAGGTTTATTTTCAAACCTTTTCATAACCATTATTAAGGGAGTTGTCTTTAGTGCAATTTTTTGGGTTTTGAGGTGAAATCTTGATTTGTCTTATTTAAATACTTTTTTTACTATATATATATATATATATATATATATATATATATATATATATATATATATATATATGGATTCAACACCTTGAAAATCCAGTAGGGTACTTAGATTATGAAGGGATTAGCTATCAAACTTGTGACTTGTGATTTAATAATTTCCTACTGGATTTTAAAGAAATTAGATGAAAAACTCATGGTAAAATATTCCAAAAAGTCACACTTGTCTTTCATAAAATTATGCAGGGAGAGCATAAGCATACCTATGCAATCAGAGCTTTCCATGGGATACATAGGGAACAAAGTTCACTCCCAACCATAGGCACCCTTTACCAAAGCTCCCCCATGTCAGTTTCATTTCTAGAACCCAAGACATGTAGACAATGACCCACCTAACCCTGTCTTCCCAAGACAGGCCTTCCCAATGCATCTTCCCAATGCATCAAGACTTCCCAAGGCATCTTCCCAAGGCATCAAGACTGTACAAATCCAACCAATACCAATGTAGTACAAGTCCAACCAATGTACTCACATATTCAACCACTATGAGGCATCAAGACTGTCTTCCCAAGGCAGGCCTTCCCAAGGCATCTTCCCAAGGCATCAAGACATCTTCCCAAGGCATGTAGATAGTGACCCCACATAACCAGGTCTTCCCAAGGCAGGCCTTCCCAAGGCATCAAGATTGTACAAATCCAACCAATACCAATGTAGTACAATTCCAACCAATGTACTCACAGATTCAACCACTATGAGGCATCAAGGCATCTTCCCAAGGCATCAAGACATCTTCCCAAGGCATGTAGATAGTGACCCCACCTAACCAGAGGCATCCTCCAAGGCATCAAGACTATACAAATCCAACCAATACCAATGTAGTACAAGTCCAACCAAGGCATCAAGACTGTACAAATCCAACCAATACCAATGTAGTACAAGTCCAACCAAAAATCCAACCAATACCAATGTAGTACAAGTCCAACCAAGGCATCAAGACTGTACAAATCCAACCAATACTAATGTAGTACAATTCCAACCAATGTACTCACAGATTCAACCACTATGAGGCATCAAGACTGCACAAATCCAACCAATACCAATGTAGTACAAGTCCAACCAATGTACTCACAGATTCAACCACTATGATTTAGGGATTCCCTGGCCTTCTCATATTAATCTTCCTCTCACCTCCTCTGGTAAATGAAACTTTAACATTAAATGGAATGATTTATTATTTATCTCTAGGAGTGGGAGTAACTCTCCCCTAAGTGTCATAAGTAAATGAAACATTCACTTAGTGACTTTTCTAGGTAAATTCCCTAGCTAGCCATAACCAATTTTTAAATAAAAATAATAAAAGAACTTTAAACATTAAATGGGATGATTTATGATTTGTCTCTAGGAGTGGGAGTAACTCTCCCCTAAGTGTCATAAGTAAATGAAACTTTCACTTAGTGACTTTTCTAGCTAAATTCCCTAGCTAGCCATAACTAACTTTTAAATAAAAATAATAAAAATAACCTTAAACATTAAATTTTCCATAACTAACTTTTAAATAAAAATAATAAAAATAAATTTAAACATTAAATTTTCCACCATGGTTTATTTACTTTTAACAAGGGGTGCACACACTTTCACTTAGTGGGTGTACTCTCCCCTAAGTGTCATTACTTTTAACAGGGGGTGCACACACTTTCACTTAGTGGGTGTACTCTCCTCTAAGTGTCATAAGTAAATGAAACTTTCACTTAATGACTTAATTCCCTAGCTAGCCATAACCAACTTTTAAATAAAAATAATAAAAATAACCTTAAACATTAAATTTTCCACCATTGTTCCACATAGCCCATAGTTTATTGAATTATTGTAGTAAAAGTAAATTAATTATTTACCTTTAACAAGGGGTGTACACACTTTCACTTAGTGAATTTTCCATAACCAACTTTTAAATAAAAATAATAAAAAAAAGTTAAACATTAAATGAGATGGGAGTAACTCTCCACTAAGTAAATTTTACATAGCCCATAGTTTATTGAATTACTGTAGTAAAAGTAAATTAATTATTTACTTTTAACAAGGGGTGTACACACTTTCACTTAGTGACTTTTCAAGCCATAACCAACTTTTAAATAAAAATATCAAAACAACCTTAAACATTAAATGAGATGATTTATGATTTATTTCTAGGAGTGGGAGTAACTCTCCCCTAAGTAAATTTTCCACCACGATTCCACATAGCCCATATTTTATTGAATTACTATAGTAATAGTAAATTAAGTATTTACTTTTAATGAAGAATGTACTCTCCCTTAAGTGTCATAAGTAAATGAAACTTTCACTTAGTGACTTTTCCTCCTAAATTCCCTAGCTAGACATAACCAATATTTAAATAAAAATAATAAAATAACATTAAACATTAAATTTTCCACCACGGTTCCACATAGCCATAACCCATAGTTTATTGAATTACTGTAGTAAAAGTAAATTAATTATATACTTTTAATGAGGGTGTACACAATTTAAGGTTAAACCTGTAAATTCCCTAGAAAAATGAATTATTTAGTTTTGTTTAAGATTTTATTCCTATGCTCAAAAAGCTAATTTGAGTATTGCAACAAAGATTTTGAAATTGAGATCCAATGTGCTTGTAGGCAGGGCACCACAATGCAAAAGGTTAAGGATGACAATGCAAAAGGCTAAAGAGGTCAGTGAGAAATACAATGTAAAAGGTTAGGAAAGTGAGTATTGCAACAAATATTTTGACAAAGACAATGTAAAAGGTTAAGAAGGTTAGTATTGCAACAAATATTTTGAAAGTGAGATCTAATGTGGTTGTACTAAGAAGTATTTTTGATGTTCTTACTATGGAGCTCATGAGAGTTTGTTCTAATCTTACCTATATTAATTTTATTCTTTGAGCTACATAAAAAAGAGAAATACTTTTGATATTCTAGGGTGGGTTTGGTGACATGGTTATAAATATTTATTGAATTACTACAATAAACATAAATTAATTATTTACTTTTAAGTGAGGGGTGTTACAATTGTGGCCCCATACAACCTTCAAGAATTTTTCCTTGTTATTTTCTTTTAAGTCTTTGTTGTAGAAGTGTGGGCAATTCCCCATTAGAATTTTTCCTTGTTATTTTCTTTGTCTTTGTTGTAGAAGTGTGGTGAATTCCCCATTAGAATTTTTCCTTGTTATTTTTTTTAAGTCTTTGTTGTAGAAGTGTGGGGAATTCCCCATTAGAATTTTTCCTTGTTATTTTCTTTAAGTCTAGAAGTGTGGGGAATTCCCCATTAGAAATTTTCTTGTTATTTTCTTTTTTTATTACCGTGGGATTCACTTTATTGTAAGTTAAAAGTATTGAATGAACACAATTTTACAGTGTAACTATGTATCAATTATAATTCTAATTATTTTTTCTTCTTTTTAAGTTAATATTTTATTAACAATAATTTTTATTTTATTGTATTATTTATAAAAATTATAAAAAGTGTTAGATAACATAATTGCATCTTTATAATATGTTTTTAGCTAATATAATTGTATCTTTATAATATATTCTTATCTTAAAATTTATGATAATTTTTGGAATGTGTGATAAGTATTTTAAATTTTATTAATATTGATGTATTTTCCCTTGAGATTTTCTTAATATTAATTATATTCCACAAGGGATGTTTATCTTTAATAACAACTAATATTTATCACTAAGAAGAATATTATTTGCAAGTATCAATATAATTATATTTTCATTATACATTTTTAATTTGGAATGTACATTGTTATTGAAATATGAGATAATTATCCAAAACTTTATTATTATTGGTGTATTTTAATCTGGAAAGGTGTGTAGTTATTTATAATTTTCCAATTACTTTTTTTTTTCCGTGGGAAAAAGTGGTAATTTCTATTATGTGTTAAGAAATTACATTTTGCACATGCTGAAGCATATTCATATGGAGGCAACATTGCCTGTCGAGTTCAAAAAATTGTAGTTCTAGTAAGAGTAGTCCAAAATGTCTCCACCCAGGGAGCATTTCCAAAAAACCAGTATGTCTGTGAGTGATCAAAATTGTGACTATGCTCTTCGGAGAGAGCAATATATATGATGAATATAAACAAAAAGATTTGAGCTGAAACTCATGTCTAGACAGTGTCTATGTACATGCTATAAACAAAAAAGTTAACTGATATAGTGTGGGATTTATAGCCCATCGTCCATATGATCATCAAAGGGTCTGTGGTAGTGCTGGTAGTATATGCGGTCGATTTCCTCCTAGATCAGCCAGTCTCTGTGCGCGGCGTCTTTGGAGAGTTGGTCAGCGAGGGTGTTCTGTTCCCTTTAAACATGATGGCATACAAAGGATTCAAAGGAAGTAATCAATCTCTTTGCTTCATCAAGTATGTGCCTCAAAGAAAATGCATGACATTGAGATGCATCATTGAGCCAATTGCAAATGATTTTAGAGTCTCCAAATAGTTGTAGGTGTCTGCAATGTTTATGGATAGCAAAGTGGATGATATGTTTGGCCGTGCACAGTTCAGCATAGTTATTTGTGCCTCTACCAAGATTGATTTGAAGCTTGAAGCAATGCCTCTCATTGAGATGGAGAATAGCACCACCCCCACAGCCCGCTTCTTGGGCCGAGCCATTAAAAAAAGCCCAAGGTATAGATTTGTCGATGGGTACAGGTCTGATGATGCGAGGCGGGGCGGGGGGATCCTCTGTTATAATCGGCCACTGTGTGGAGGATTATGGATGGCGAGTGAGGGGCTTTGAGGTTAAAGATTGCATGATTTCGTGCGATCCAAACGGCCGAGCAAGCCAGCAGAAGCAGGTTAATAGATTTCCCTGAGTGATTATGGCACGAGTTTTTCCATGCTTCGGGAGGTTGTTACCATACCATTATTTCAAAAGCGGAATTTGAGAGGTGAGGGATTTCCAGAATTGAATAGAAGAGGTGCAGAATAGAAACAAGTGATCAGTGCTTTCTTCTGCGCTATGACATAAGTGGCAGCGAAAAGGTCCATAGAGGGACCTCTTCATGATGTTGGTGCCGATAGGAATTTTGTCAAATAAGATGTTCCACATCAGTAATCTCGTCCAGGGGGCCAATTTAAGCTTCCGGAGCGCTTTCTAGGTGGGAAGAATGTGTGGGGTCCTATAAGGTTCCATGAGCCTTAGATATCCAAGCTTTGGGGTGTAGACACCATGCTTGGCGAATGCCTAGACGATCTCGTCTGGTCCATCAGTGAGCCTGATGTGAGCTTGAGAGAGCGCTTTAGTATACTCCGTCCATTTGATTATCCACTCTCCAGGCATTTCTAAAGCTTGGGTGGATAACCATTCTTGATGGAGGAAAGAGGAGTTTGCATGATCTCCAATATGTTTAATGTGAGTAATCCCTCTGTTATGGAGATATCTAATAAGATCAGTAGATAACCTGTGGGCATTTCCACATCCGACCCATGGGTCCAGCCCGATGTGAACAGCGTTTCCTTCCTTTATACGCCAAGTGATTCCTTCTCGCAACAGAGGTAAGCTGTCGATGACCGCTTTCGAGATCTTGGATATATGGTGATTAGTGCCATGCTGTGTACAGATCCAATCCAAAACGGTCTGAGGCTTGATGTATTTTGCATATGAGACTTGAGACCAGAGACCGTCTGAGGTAAGTAGACGCCATCCGAGTTTGGCAGCCAAAGCCTTGGAGAACAAATCCAACCTCTTAATGCCCCAGCCACCCCATCGCTTGGGCTTTGCAATGGTATCCCATTTTACCCAGGCGAAAATTCTCCCCTCCTCATGGCCTTTCCAAAGGAATCTGCAGCAAATACTTTGGATCCTATTCAAAATGCCTTTTGGAATCCATGCTAGGGCCATCCAATAGACTGGTGTGGCCTCAATAACATCTTTGATGAGTACCAGTCTACCTGCTCGAGAGAGGTATTGGTGGTACCATACCTGTAGCCTCTTTTCCACTTTTGCTATTAGCCATAACTAGTCAGCAATTTTGTAGCGAGATGGTTTTAGTCTGAAGCCAAGGTACTTTATTCCATCTGTCAGATTCAGAATGACAAAGGGAAAGCGATGAGTGGCAAAGGCAAATTCATGAATGGAGCAGCCAACCGTGGTGATCGTGGACTTATTTTCATTGATTTTCATGCGAGTGGATTTCTGAAATAGGAGAATGGAATTATGAAGCGAAGCGGAGTCCCCAATGCTGCCATTCAAGAATATCAAGATGTCATCAACAAATAACAGGTGCGTAAGGAAGAAATTGTCCACAATTTTGATCCGAGTCAATTGATGCGTGTCTCTCGCGGATGTGATAATTCTCCTTAATCCTTCCATGATCAGCAAGAACAGCAGAGGTGAGAGAGGACATCCCTCTCTAAGTCCTCTCTCTGATGTAAAGAAGGTAGTAGCTTCCCCATTGAGTAATAAACTGTATGATACATCGGCGATGCAGCTCATCGTCCATTTAATGAAACCATAAGGGAAACCAAGATGAGTTAGGAGCAACCTTAAATACATCCAGTTTGTTCTGTCAAATGCCTTGGAGAGATCCACTTTAAGTATCATTCCTTTCTGTTTTTTGATCTGCATGGAGTGCATGAGTTCTTGAGCAGTGGCAATGGCCTCATGGATCTGTCTTTGATGCAAGAAAGCGAATTGTTCAGAGGATATGTGTTGCGAGAGAATGGGCTTGAGTCGATTGGCAATAATCTTGACAATGATTTTGTAGAGGCAATTGCAAAGTGAGATGGGTCGGAAGTCATCGAAGGAGATCGGGGCATCGGATTTAGGAATAAGGGCGATGAAGGTGGATTTGATTATTCTACCTCTCCTCCTACTATCTTCCACAATCTTCAGAAGGTCATTTCCCAAGATGTCGAAGAAAGCGATGTAGAATTCTATGGACCACCCATCTGGGCGAGGGCTCTTGTCTTTTTTAAACCATTTCAGTGTAGCCTCCAATTCCTGCATGGACACTTCCTTCTGAAGCTCATCCGACTCTTCCTGTTCAACATATCTCGGAAAGAGTTCAGCCACTCTCATGATCTCCAAAATATTAATGTCTCCATGAGCTGTATATATACCTCTAAAGTGCTATGTGGCTAGTCTGGCCAGGTTCTGTTGAGATGATACTGTATGGCCACGATCATCCCTTAATTCCCAAATAGTGTCGATGGCTTTGCGTCCATTGGCGAATTTGTGATAAAACTTAGTGTTATTGTCTCCCTCAGAGAACCAAATAGCCCTGCTCCTCAGCCTCCAACTTTCTTCTCTTTCTTTCAGAATTTGAGAGCGTTTAGCGATGAGAGTGGTATATAGTTCCTTGCTCTCCTGGGTGGGGAAAGTCCGAGATGATGAATCCTCAAACTCAGGAATGACCCGTTCCGCCTCTTTAAGAATGTGATTATCTTGGATTCGCTTTTGGTGAGCCCAATTTTTGGTGATCTGCTTGAGTTCTATAAGCTTTCTAACAAATCCCACAGAGAGCTCCTCATCTTCCCTAATGGGATTGTTCTGCCAATAATTTTGGACCAGCTGAATATATGAGGGGTCCTGAAGGCAAGATGCATTAAATTTGAAGGGGCTCTTGATTTTGTGATTAAGGCCTTCAGCCTACAGGAAGATAGGCCTGTGGTCGGATATGTCACCGGATCCAACCCATTGGCGTAATCTCGGGAGGCTGTTATATAGGGTTTCCTTAATAAGGAAACGGTCGAGCCTCCTGGCCAAACTCTGATCCCTACTCCTATTATTTGACCAGGTGTATTGAAGACGAGCAGATGGAATGTCCACCTAGTGATGATCCTCTAATAAGGTGGAGAGGGTATCGGAGAGGGAGTCCACCTGTGCCATATGCCCCCATGATTCGCACAACCCCAGGGAAAAATTTATGTCCCCTCCCAATATGATGTTATCAGCTTGGAGTAGATCAGATTCCAGTAAGGATCTCCAGTAATTGGCACGGTCAGTGCAAGGGCCGTAGACGTTGATAATATGAATGTCCCTCTCAACACAGTGAGCAAAAATGTCTAGGCCAATGAAACCCCTGACTCCCCATAGATTCAAGATATCTATAGCTCTGTTGCAGACTCCAATAGCCAATCCACCGGACCTCCCAGACGCATCCAGAGCATGGAAGGTCCAGTTAGGGAGCGAGGAGGAGAGGGTATGAATTAGGGGTTCAGCCGAGCAGAGGGTTTCTTGCAGGAAAATAATGTCCAGATGAGTCAAATTAAGCAGCCTCGTGAGCGCTAGTTTTTTGGTATAACTAGCAAACCCTCGGGAGTTAAAAGATAGAATCTTCATGAGGGGAGGGGAAGAGGGCCATCCTTTGCTCTAAGGGCCCTAAAGATAGTTTGTTGTCACCCGAGGGTGACCTCTTCATCGACAATGTGTCTTGCTTTGGTAATGCGGGAGGGTCGACCACGGGAGGCCTTGAGTGAGGAGGGAGCACTCACAGAGTCGAGACCAACAACGTCAAGACCCTTGTCTTTCATCCGGGATCGCAGCGAGTAATGAGGAGATGTCTCAGACGATCGAATGGATAGGGATGCGAGGGTCGATGTGATCAACAAAGGAGGGGCCAACGGAGGAGGGAGTGGAAGGGAGCAAGTGAGGGATGAGTGAGAGTGAATAAAATGAGGAGCGGGAGAAGATATAGAGGATAGAGGATCACAGCTAGGAGGGTGAAGAGATATGCCTGATGTTATGCAAGAAGCAGGAGATATCAGAGAGGGGGGAAATAAAGACATACCTGTTTTCGCTAAGTCCTCTTGATGTGGCGCTGAATGCACAGGAGTTGTTGAAGTTGTAGGAGGTGCAGCGGAGGCTGTGGCATTATCTGCAACCGCGGGAGTGCTCCGGGGGACACCATCGTCATGAATGTGAACTTGAACCTCTCGAGGCTGTACAAGATGTTGTATAGGGGAGGTGACCTAGGGAGGGTCGACCCCTACTACGTTGTCATTCCTTGGAACTTTCCGGAGGAGTGGGCAGTCTCTGTAGAGATGCCCTACTTTGTGGCACCTACGGCAGTGATAGGGAATGCCCTCATAGTCAATGATCTTTCTGCGAGTTCTGTCTCTCCACTGTATAGTAATGTGCTCATAAAGCCCGCCCCTGGTGTCCATATTGATGAGGATCCTGGCATAAGCCATCATGCCAGTCTGATGATAGGATTTGTCATAGCCCATGTAAGTGCCAAGTGCATTACCGATACGTTTGAAAATATCTTTAGACCAGTATTGGAGAGGTAACCCTCGGAGCCGAATCCAAACTGGTCCAATACCTATATGCTTTGTCTGAGGATCAAATAAGGGTGTCCATCTCTTAAGGAGCACAGGAGCATGCTCAAAGTGCCAATAGGAGGACAAAACCCAATTAGTGTGGTCAGCACGAGCAAACCTCACTGTGAACCATCCCCTCACGAATGTGTGCACAAAAGGTATGTTCATCAAATGATGCCCCCACACTTTAGTTGCCCAAGTCTTCAATTGTGCCGTCATGTAGGTGCGCCCCTTGATGCGACCGACCAAGACCCGATCTGCAAAGTCCATCGCTTCTCCCCACTGAATATCCTCTTCCAGTGTGAGAAAAATATCGTCCTCCTTGGATTTGAAGCACTTGTATTTTCGTTTAGGGCCGCGCGGAGGTGGAAGGTTATGAGGTTGACCCGAGGGCGGAGCGGTAACATTCAAAGGTGCCGAGATCTCATGAGAGGCACGGATTCCGGAGCCAGAACCAAAAGGGGGGCCCGAGAGCGGGGGAACGGCAGTGAAGCTTCGGGAGGAGGGACCAAGGGAAACCGCGAGACCGACAGAGGATGAAGGCAGAGAGGGGTTATGCGACGGTGGGGAAAATGAGCTAGCTGCTCGGAGATCTAAACCGGGGTTAGGGTTTAGGCAACCGGAGACAAAACCGAGGGTTGCTCGAGAGTGAGGGGGAGTAGAGAGAGCTGGCGAGGTTGGAGGTTCATCCGGAAGGACCACGCTGAGTCCTCGAAGGTTCACCAAAAGAAAACTGTGAGAAATTTCTGGAAAAATCTCAGCTGAACATAGCTTCTGAGGTGGCATATGGAGTTCGCCAGATGGAGACCCCTTCCAACGGGTCAGCTGAATAATCAACGGCATCGAGATCCTCCATGGCGAGCTTCGCCTCGAAACGGCGGACACCTTAAGGAGTAGAGAAACCCTGAGAAAAAGACAGGTTGCAGTCACGGCACAGTATATGCACCCTCACGAGGAGCTACGAAACCGAAGGAGACAATGATACGGTGGAGAGGAGGGAGGAGACACCGGTAGCGGCGGGTGGAAAACGGAGGGCGACGCGGTTAACTGCAGCATTGAGGGTTCAGAAAAAACCCTAACCAAACACTTTGCGCCAGATTATCTGGCCCCTCATTTTCAAAGCTCTCCCCACACGCATCATAATTTTTCAATTACTATAAATAATAAAAAAAAAACAAAAATAATATATTCAATAATATATTTTGGTAAAAAATAGCATTGAGATGGTTGGGTTTTGGAACCACCTAAGAATTTTGGTTTTGAAATAAAATATTATGGAATGATGTATCTATACTTTTGTTGGAAGAAGTCAACAAAATTATATCTTTATAATATGTTTTTATTTATGTATGTATGATAATTATTTAATTTTTTATTATTATTGTTATGTTTTTATCTTGAAAGATGTGTAATTAGTTATAATTTTTAAATTATTATAGAAAAAATAAAAATGAAAAGTAATATTTCAAACTAAAGTTTATTTATTCTATCACATATCTTTTTTTTGAATAAATTATTTTAAAAAGATGTATCCTCTATTTAATTGGCCATACAAAATAATAACTTTATAAAACCTTACTATTTTATTTTATTATTTTCATCTTGAACAATGTGCAACTATTTTTTACTTATTTAACATAATTAAAATGAAAATTTCAAGCTCCTAATTGCTTTATATTAAAGTAAAATCCTTCTCATTTTATTTATATATTTATAACATACGATTATCCATTTATCTTTACTTTGATTCTTTTTTTATTTTAACCTAATAAATTATTGAGCTCCTAATTACTTCATTAATATATATTCTTAACCTCTCTTTACCTTATACTTTATAATAATTTGGAACTAAACCTTATAACCTTATTAATATTTAATATATAAACTCCTAACAACCATTTTATTAATATTTATAGCTTATTCTTAACATCCTTATTAATTTTTAAAGTATTTTTAACAATATATTACTATTATTCACACTCCTATAATTTCATACTCTATTTGTCTCATCTGGCATCATATAAAAATAGATCTTCTATATTTGATCAGAAAGAATTTGCAATGGAAAACAAATCAATGTATGCAATGTAGAATCATGATTGTGCCTTTTATTTACTGCACATAATAAACCCTTGTCTCTAAAACTTCAAACAACTTAGCTAAACATCCATTAAAATGAAAATAAATTAACTAAAGATAATTGGCCTTATACAGTTCAAAGAAAACAAAAATAGAAGCTTCAATCCAATGCTAAAACATGGAGGAAAATGTAGAATCATGCAGATTGCTAAAACATGGAGGAAAATGTAGAATCATGCAGATTGTGCCTTTTATTTACTGCACATAATAGACCCATGTCTCTAAAACTTCAAACAACTTAGCGAAACATCCATTAAAATGAAAATAAATTAACGCAAGATGGTTGGCCTTCTACAGTTCAAAGGAAACAACAACAAAGGCTTTAATCCAATGCTAAAACATGGAGGAAAACATTATATGCATTGCCTGCACTGTAGCCTCTCTTTCTAATTCTGAGTTCAGTGATTCAAACGAGATGAAAGGCTTCTGTAGTTTAAATGAAGTAGTCGTACCACACCAACTATTAACTTGTTCTCCAGTGGTCTGAGCTTCAGATCAGGTTTCCTCATGAGAAGGCTAAGGCTGCTTGACATATAGAAGGATTGAATTTTAACTTCATTCTGATTGAATTTTAGAAGGATTTTGCATGAAATGTGTTTAGTCTGTACCCTGCAAAGGAATTCCATAGTGGAGGGTCCAATGTACTTTACAAAATGCAAATTTGATTAGAATTTTGATAGAAGTTATACTTTTATTTTATTTTAATTTAGGGATTCCAGAATTTTTGGCATATTTTGAGAGAATTCAAATATCTTATTTTATTAAAAAATAATGAATATCTTTCATTTTTTTTCCAGTAGTAGTTAAATGTCATTTTTTGGAAAAGCACTTATTTATTTTCCAATCTAATTTGCCTGGAATTTTATAGACATTTATAAGATAGTGGTAGCTTTTCTTACCTTTGGCTCCCTAATGGCTTGCTCAATTGCCTCTCTAGCCTAGTAGCTCTGCAACTCTTTATGCTGAAGAAATCTCGACTTCTAATTCACGAGTTGTGGCTACCTTTGCAATGGTGTTAGACACTTTTATTCTCCTTTTTCCTCATAGTTCTTACAGGGTTGGATCAGGTTCTCATGGTGCCTAAATGGAATGGAGGAGGAACCATTATAGTTCTAGGCCACAAGGTTCTCATGGTGCCTAAATGGAATGGAGGAGGAACCATTATAGTTCTAGGCCACCCCTCCTCTGACATGAAACCTTATCTTCATTTTAAGGGGTAACAATGGTTATTTTCATTTGTTTGTCCATATCCTCAATTTCTGTAGTAACCACTTGTAATGGCCAATCTACTACTAGAAGTATCTTCCCTAGGCCTAGTGGACTAACTTAGAACAATAGAAAGACAAAGGGACTAATGTTTTCCTTAAAGTAAATAGATAGCAGGATGAATCTTACATGGAATCTATTGCATGCTTCCCTCATTCCTTGGCTTGAATGTTCCAATCCCAACTGTGATTGTTATTATTAGAACCTACTAAGTCCTATAACACAAGCTAACCATGCATGAAATCTATACAACATCATCAAATCCATTAAAAGCATTATTAAAAAGAATTAAGTATTATAGATAAATTAATATAAATTAATAATTTATTAACAATAAGATAATAATAATAAATTGAAAGAGAAATCATTTATCCTGAGGTGGTGGGCTGCCTATCTTGACAACTCAACTAATCATATTCATAGTTCTGGCTCCTATTCTTTGTAAATTAGTGCTAATGATGAGTCTTGGTCTAGACTCGAAACCTAGACAAATTAAAAATGAAGACTGTTAAAAATGAAGACTATGAAATATGAGAATTCAGAATCCCAAAGATCAACATGGTGTTGAAATGTATGAAACCATAACATCATATATAGGAAAACAAAGAACTCTTTGTGTTAATAGAAATGGAGTGAGTTACAACCAAAAATAAGTGTTGATTTTGTAAAAGAGCTCCTCTAAATTGACTTGTCCTTTCCTTGTCACAAAGTGCACTTCTAATCACCCTAATGCATGGAAAGATATCTCTTACATCAAGAACATAAGGGTAGAATCACTCTCCAAAAGAAAACAACAACCAAGCAAGTGTTTTTGGAATGGGGTAAATATATAGGTAAAGGAGGTAGTTCATGAATTCTTATCCTTTTATCAATTTGGGCTTGAGATCTTGTTTAAGAATATGAAGAATATGATAATTAAACATTAACTGTTTAACATTAACCTACAGGGGTTTCAATGAGAATTCTTTCATTAAAAATAGAGTGCATTGGTTGTATTCTGGTAATTTATGAATTTTATAAAGAGACCAGTGTATTAGATATTTGTCTTCTTAGGTATTAAATTATTATTCCCTAGAGAACTGAGTCATGCTCATTATTGTGTTTAGTTAATATACCTAAGGTTTCACCTTATGCATTATGCTCGCTTAATTAAATGGTAACGCCACCACTTAGAGTTAATTTGCACATAACAGGTGTATTGATCTCCATCGTCCAAGTATTAGGGCTATCATCAGACGGTGCAGATGTCCATGAGGAGGATAGTGGTAAGTGTTCCTAACTCCGACTCCCTATCAGCTTGGGTATTCTACCTCTCTGGTCTAACAGCTCTGCAACTTGTTATGCCAAGGAACTCGCGAGTCAACCCTATCGATTTCTCATTAGAGAGTTGCGGCTACCCTTGCACTGGCATTAGACACTGTTCTTTTCCTTTTTCCTCATAGTTCCTCCAGGGTTGGGTCGGGTTGTCGCGGTGCCTAAATGGCATGGAGGAGGAATCATTACAGTTCTCGACTACCCCTACTCCGGCATGCAACCCTATCTTAATTTTAGCAAGTAACAAGGGTTCTTTTAATTTATTTGCCCTTATCCTCAATTTTTGCAGTAAACACTGACAAATCCTTACTTTCTTTTGTTCTTGTTTTCCTTCTGGTACTAAGAATCCCTTCTGTAAATCCTCGTTCTGTCAGTGCGTCCTTTGAGGTATGATGCTTTATTAATGCTAGGGTTACAAGCGCCTTTGCGGTTTTCTTGTATACACTATGTTATATTTGTACAATTTATAGTTGTCTTTATTATGTCCTTTGAGTTTTTGGCTTGATATACAACTTTTCTTACTAGCTTTTCATTGCTTTTCTCATGGGTTAAGGGTCCCAAGTGTGTGCTACAGCCTCTGGCATTAATCACTTCATTTCGAGTGAGATATTCCACTATTTATCATGCCACTGTCTGACTAGGCTTCTTCTATTTTCCAGGTTCCTCTTCGAGCTCTCTTTTAGGTGATTTAAGGATGAAATGGGAATATATGGTTACAACTATTGCCAAGTTCTTTTGGGGTTTCCAATAGTTCTTTAAGTTTGTTTTGTGTGGTAGTCTGGGGACAATTCAGACTCTGTATTTCTTTATTACTATGATAATATGTGTAAATTTAGGCGTGTATTTAAATTCTATATATTTACATGATGGGTACGTTGATTTATTCCAAGAAGACTCGACTATTTGTAACAATTACTCTCGTATAATCTTGTTAACTTATTATCTATGAAGACATGACTTCTTTCTCTAAAATATCTTCATGAATGGACATTCCCGTTTTTATGAATTCGAGTTGTGTTACTTCATTGTGTTCAAATAATATGTTCCAGAATCTTGATTTGAGTATTTGTAATTCAGGACGAAAAATCTTCCAGGATTTAGTTCTACAACCATCTTTATGTTTTATTCTACTTGCAACATTGCCTAATAAGACCCGGAATGGATGTTGCAACATTGCCTAATAAGACCCGGAATGGATGTTGGCCTAAGTTGTCTTGGCGCAGGTAATAAACCGATATCTACAGGTTGCAATAATGGTCTCTGTAGGTCCTATTCTTCCAATATGCCGCGGGGTCACAACCTGGTTCATGAATTGAAAGACTATTCTTTTTTAAATTTTACGATACTCATGTTATGGCTATTAAATTTGAATCATATGCTTGAAAATATTCGAGAATCCTTCACATTCTTCCAGGCTTTAGTTCTACAACCATCTTTACGTTTTATTCTACTTGCGACATTGCCTACTACGATTTGGAATGGATGCTGGGTTGTTGCCCTAAGTTGGCTTGACCCAGGTACTAAACTGGTATCTACAGGGTGCAATAATGGTCTCTGCATTATGCTACAGGTCTTATTCTTCGAATATGCTACAAGTCCTATTCTTCCAATATGCCACAGGGGCAAAACCTAGTTCATGAATTGAAATACTATTCTCTTTTTAAATTTTACGATACTCATGTTATTGCTATTAAATTTGAATCATATGCTTGAAAATATTCAAGAATCCTTCACATTTGTTATTCTATTTATTTTTCTCCCTTTCAGTGAGTATAAATATATGGTGGTAGTTGGATTTTTTAGTATTTTGTTTTTGTGTAGCTCACTTTGGCCTACGTTAGAGTTCTACGTTATAGTTCGTCTGTTATTATGTTTATTTGTTTCAACTGTGAATTCTTGCAGACGAGTTACCCATTTCCTTATTTTAATAGTTTAGATAAAAGCTTTTTTTAATGCATTCGTTACTCGCGTATACAACATGTCTTCTTTATTATTATATTTTTAATTCTCTAACAATGTAATTATGGGCTTCGTTATTCTTTCCCTTAGTACTTCGTTTTACTACATGGGTAGTTTCTATCATGGATGTTATTATTAGTTGTTCTGTTGGGCCAATTTTTTTCTGTTATTGCGTTTATCATGGATGTTATTATTAGTTGTTCTGTTGGTCCAATTTTTTTCTGTTATTGCGTTTATAGGTTTAAAATGTGAATTCTTGCTGAGGAGTTACCCATTTCCTTGTTAATAGTTTAGATAAAACATTCTTTAATACATTCCTTACTGGTTCAGAACCCAATGGTGTATATAACATGTCTTTATTATTATATTTTTTTAGGTTTATTATTTAACAATTTAATTATTTTTTTATGTTAATTATTTAACAATTTAATTATGGGCTTCATTATTCTTTCCCAGTAGTGTTTCATTCCAGTACTTCATTTTACTACACTTCATAGTAGTACTTCATTCCAGTACTTCATTTTACTACACTTCATTCTACTACAGGGTAGACTCTATCAATGGTGTATACAACATGTATTTATTATTATTATATTTATTATATTTTTTATGTTAATTATTTAACAATTTAATTATGGGCTTCATCATGTATCTTATTATTAGTTATTTGGATGATATGGTTTTCCTTGCCTGTACTTCTAGGGTTCCAAAGTGTTCTTCCTCTCACTATATTACTATTTCTATGACCCTGCTACTCACCTTCCTTTTTAAGTATAATTTTTAGGGGCAAGGGGCAAGAAGCAAGGACTATGCCACTTATGGACTCAGATCCATTATTTTGGAATTAACATGTTTCAATACCTTTCTAGAGTATTAAGTATATTTATTTGGAATTAACATGTTTCAACACCTTTCTGGAGTATTAAGTATATTTATATAATTTTGAGGAGAAAGGACTATTCCACTTATGGACTCTAGTCCATTATTTTGGAATTAACATGTTTCAGCATCAAACTACCTACCATACTAGAATTCCTAGAATTGTCAACACAACATGCATTAATTCTATTTTTATAGAACATTAGGTTTATTTTCAAACTTTTCATCACCATTATTAAGGGAGTTGTCTTTAGTGCAATTTTTTGGGTTTTGACATGAAATCTTGATTTGTCTTAATTTACTATATATATATGGATTCAACACCTTGAAAATTCAGTAGGGTACTTAGATTGTGAAGGGATTAGCTATCAAACTTGTGACTTGTGATTTAATAATTTCCTACTGGATTTTAAACAAATTAGATGAAAAACTCATGGTAAAATATTCCAAAAAGTCACAATAAAAACAACTCAACTAGTTAAAGTTTGTCTTTCATAAAAAATTATGCAGGGAGAGCATAAGTGTAGTTATGCAGTAGCTTTCCATGGGATACATAGGGAACAAAGTTCACTCCTCCCAACCATAGGCACCCTTTACCAAAGGGCTCCCCCAGTTTCATTTCTAGAACCCAAGACATGTAGACATTGACCTACCTAACCTGTCTTCCCAAGGCAGGCCTTCCCAATGCAGCAAGACTTCCCAACGCATCTTCCCAAGGCATCAAGACTGTACAAATCCAACCAATACCAATGTAGTACAAGTCCAACCAATGTACTCACAGATTCCACCACTATGATGCATCAAGAGACTGTCTTCCCAAGGCAGGCCTTCCCAAGGCATCTTCCCAAGGCATCAAGACATCTTCCCAAGGCATGTAGATAGTGACCCCACCTAACGAGGTCTTCCCAAGGCAGGCCTTCCCAAGGCATCAAGACTTCCCAAGGCATCAAGACTTCCCAAGGCATCAAGACTTCCAAAGGCATCTTCCCAAGACTGTACAAATCCAACCAATACCAATGTAGTACAAGTCCAACCAATGTACTCACAGATTCAACCACTATGAGGCATCAAGGCATCTTCCCAAGGCATCAAGACATCTTCCCAAGGCATGTAGATAGTGACCCCACCTAACCAGGTCTTCCCAAGGGAGGCCTTCCCAAGGCATCTTCCCAAGGCATCAAGACTAGACAAATCCAACCAATACCAATGTAGTACAAGTCCAACCAATGTACTCACAGATTCAACCACTGTCATAAGTAAATGAAACATTCACTTAGTGACTTTTCCAGGTAAATTCCCTAGCTAGCCATAACCAATTTTTAAATAAAAATAATAAAACAACCTTAAACATTAAATGGGATGATTTATGATTTGTCTCTAGGAGCGGGAGTAACTCTCCCCTAAGTGTCATAAGTAAATGAAACTTTCACTTAGTGACATTTCTAGGTAAATTCCCTAGCTAGCCATAACTAACTTTTAAATAAAAATAATAAAAATAACCTTAAACATTAAATTTTCCATAACTAACTTTTAAATAAAAATAATAAAAATAACTTTAAACATTAAATTTTCCACAAGGGTTCCATAACTAACTTTTAAATAAATATAATAAAAATAACTTTAAACATTAAATTTTCCACGAGGGTTTATTTACTTTTAACAAGGGGTGCAAACACTTTCACTTAGTGGGTGTACTCTCCCCTAAGTGTCATTACTTTTAACAAGGGGTGCACACACTTTCACTTAGTGGGTGTACTCTCCCCTAAGTGTCATAAGTAAATGAAACTTTCACTTAATGACTTTTCCAAGTAAATTCCCTAGCTAGCCATAACCAACTTTTAAATAAAAATAATAAAAATAACCTTAAACATTAAATTTTCCACCATTGTTCCACATAGCCCATAGTTTATTGAATTATTGTAGTAAAAGTAAATTAATTATTTACCTTTAACAAGTGGTGTACACACTTTCACTTAGTGACTTTTCCATAACCAACTTTTAAATAAAAATAATAAAACAACCTTAAACATTAAATGAGATGATTTATGATTTATCTCTAGGAGTGGGAGTAACTCTCCACTAAGTAAATTTTACATAGCCCATAGTTTATTGAATTATAGTAGTAAAAGTAAATTAATTATTTACTTTTAACAAGGGGTGTACACACTTTCACTTAGTGACTTTTCCAGCCATAACCAACTTTTAAATAAAAATAACAAAACAATTTTAAACATTAAATGACATGATTTATGATTTATCTCTAGGAGTGGGAGTAACTCTCCCCTAAGTAAATTTTCCACCAGGATTCCACATAGCCCATATTTTATTGAATTACTATAGTAATAGTAAATTAATTATTTACTTTTAATGAGGGATGTACTCTCCCTTAAGTGTCATAAGTAAATGAAACTTTCACTTACTCACTTTTCTGCTAAATTCCCTAGCTAGACATAACGAATCTTTAAATAAAATCAATAAAATAACCTTAAACATTAAATTTTCCACGAAGCTTCCACATAGCCCATAGTTTATTGAATTACTGTAGTAAAAGTAAATTAATTATATAATTTTAATGAGGGGTGTACACAATTTAACTTTAAACATGTAAATTCCCTAGAAAAATGAATTATTTAGTTTTCTTTAAGATTTTAATCCTATGCTCAAAAAGCTAATTTTGACCATGTAAAATGGTAAGAAGGTGAGTATTGCAACAAAGATTTTGAAATTGAGATCCAATGTCGTAGTGCATGACAATACAAAAGGTTAAGGATGAAAATGCAAAAGGCTAAAGAGGTGAGTATTGCCACAAAGACAATGTAAAAGGTTAGGAAGGTCAGTATTGAAACAATTTGAAACTGAGATTAATGTTGTTGTACTAAGAAGAAGTATTTAATAGTGAGAGATGGAAGAACCTTTCCATCCATGGTGTTTTAGGGAAGTATTTCATACTGAGAAATGGAATAAACTTTCGATCCATGGTGTTTTAGGAACCAACAACCCGTTCCACTATGGAGGTCATGAAAGTTTGTTCTAATCTTAGCTATATTAATTTTCTGAGATACTTTTGATATTCTAGGGTGGGGTTTTGATATTCTAGGCCTTGTTATTTTCTTTAACTCTTTGTTGTAGAAGTGTGGTCAATTCCCCATTAGAATTTTTCCTTGTTATTTCTTTGTCTTTGTTGTAGAAGTGTGGGGAATTCCCCATTAAAATTTTTCCTTGTTATTTTTTTTAAGTCTTTGTTGTATAAGTGTGGGGAATTCCCCATTAGAATTTTTCCTTGTTATTTTCTTTAAGTCTAGAAGTGTGGGGAATTCCCCATTAGAAATTTTCTTGTTATTTTCTTTAAACCTTTGTTGTATTTTTTTTTTTTATTACCATAGGATTCACTTTATTGTAAGTTAAAGGTATTGAATGAACACAATTTTACAGTGTAACTATGTATCAATTATAATTCTAATTATTTTTTCTTCTTTTTAAGTTAATATTTTAGTAACATTAATTTTTATTTTATTGTAATTATTTATAAAAATTACAAAAAGTGTTAGATAACATAATTGCATCTTTATAATATGTTTTTAGCTAATATAATTGTATCTTTATAATATATTCTTATCTTAAAATGTATGATAATTTTTGGAATGTGTGATAAGTATTTTAAATTTTATTAATATTGATGTATTTTCAGTTGAGATTTTCTTAATATTAATTATATTCCACAAGGGATGTTTATCTTTAATAACAACTAATATTTATCACTAAGAAGAATATTATTTGCAAGTATCAGTATAATTATATTTTCATTATACATTTTTAATTTGGAATGTACATTGTTATTGAAATATGAGATAATTATCCAAAACTTTATTATTATTGGTGTATTTTAATCTGTAAAGGTGTGTAGTTATTTATAATTTTTCAATTACTATAAATAATAAAAAAACAAAAATAATATATTCAATAAAATATTTTGGTAAAAATAGCATTGAGATGGTTGGGTTTTGGAACCACCCAAGAATTTGGGTTTTGAAATAAAATATTATGGAATGATGTATCTATACTTTTGTTGGAAGAAGTCAACAAAATTATATCTTTATAATATGTTTTTTTTAATGTATGTATGATAATTACTTAATTTTTTATTATTATTGTTATCTTTTTATCTTGAAAGATGAGTAATTAGTTATAATTTTTAAATTATTATAGAAAAAATAAAAATGAAAAGTAATATTTCAAACTAAAATTTATTTATTCTATCACATATCTTTTTTTTGAATAAATTATTTTAAAAGGATGTATCCTCTATTTAATTGGCCATACAAAATAATAACTTTATAAAACTTTACTATTTTATTTTATTATTTTCATCTTGAACAATGTGCCACTATTTTTTACTTATTTAACATAATTAAAATTAAAATTTCAAGCTCCTAATTGCTTTATATTAAAGTAAAATCCTTCTCATTTTATTTATATATTTATAATATACATTATCTATTTATCTTTACTCTGATTCTTTTTTTATTTTAACCTAATAAATTATTGAGCTCCTAATTACTTTATTAATATATATTCTTAACCTCTCTTTACCTTATACTTTATAATAATTTGGAACTAAACCTTATAACCTTATTAATATTTAATATTATATATAAACTCCTAACAACCATTTTATTAATATTTATAGCTTATTCTTAACATCCTTATTAATTTTTAAAGTATTTTTAACAATATATTACTATTATTCACACTCCTATAATCATACTCTATTTGTCTCATCTGGCATCAAATAAAAATAGATCTTCTATATTTGATCAAAAAGAATTTGCAATGGAAAACAAATCAATGTATGCAATGTAGAATCATGCAGATTGTGCCTTTTATTTACTACACATAATAGACCCTTGTCTCTAAAACTTCAAACAACTTAGCTAAACATCCATTAAAATGAAAATAAATTAACGAAAGATGGTTGGCCTTCTACAGTTCAAAGAAAACAAAAATAGAAGCTTCAATCCAATGCTAAAACATGGAAGAAAATGTAGAATGATGCAGATTGTGCCTTTTATTTAATGCACATAATAGACCCCTGTCTCTAAAACTTCAAACAACTTAGCGAAACATCCATTAAAATAAAAATAAATTAACGCAAGATGGTTGGCCTAACGCAAGATTGTTGGCCTTCTACAGTTCAAAGGAAACAAAAACAGAGGCGTTAATCCAATGCTAAAACATGGAGGAAAACATTATATGCATTGCCTGCACTGTAGCCTCTCTTTCTAATTCTGAGTTCAGTCATTCAAATGAGATGAAAGGCTTCTGTAGTTTAAATGAAGTAGTCGTACCACACCAACTATTAACTTGTTCTCCAGTGGTCTGAGCTTCAGATCAGGTTTCCTCATGAGAAGGCTAAGGCGGCTTGGCATATAGAAGGATTGAATTTTAACTTCATTCTGATTGAATTTTAGAAGGATTTTCGCATGAAATGTGTTTAGTCTGTACCCTGCAAAGGAATTCCATAGTGGAGGGTCCAATGTACTTTACAGAATGCAAATTTGATTAGAATTTTGATACAAGTTATACTTTTATTTTTATTTTAATTTAGGGATTCCAGAATTTTTGGCATATTTTGAGAGAATTTAAATACTTTATTTTATTAAAAAATAATGAATATCTTTCATTTTTTTTTCCAGTAGTTGTTAAATGTCATTTTTTGGAAAAGCACTTATTTATTTTCCAATCTAATTTGTCTGGAATTTTATAGACATTTATAAGATAGTGGTAGCTTTTCTTACCTTTGGCTCCCTAATGGCTTGCTCAATCTGCCTCTAGTAGCTCTGCAACTCTTTATGCTGAAGAAATCTCGATTCAACCCCATGGACTTTTAATTCACTAGTGTGGCTACCTTTGCAATGGTGTTAGACACTTTTATTTTCCTTTTTCCTCATAGTTCTTACAAGGTTGGATCAGGTTCTCATGGTGCCTAAATGGAATGGAGGAGGAACCATTATAGTTCTGGGCCACAAGGTTCTCATGGTGCCTAAATGGAATGGAGGAGGAACCATTATAGTTCTCCGCCACCCCTTCTCTAACATGAAACCTTATCTTCATTTTACCAGGTAACAATGGTTATTTTCATTTGTTTGCCCATATCCTCAATTTCTGTAGTAACCACTTGTAATGGCGAATCTAAGACTAGAAGTATCTTCCCTAGGCCTAGTGGACTAGAAGTATCTTCCCTAGGCCTAGTGGGCTAACTTAGAACAATAGAAAGACAAAGGGACTAATGTTTTCCTTAAAGTAAATAGATAGCAGGATGAATCTTACATGGAATCTATTGCATGCTTAGCTCCTTCCTTGGCTTGAATGTTCCAATCCCAACTGTGATTGTTATTATTAGAACCTACTCAGTCCTATAACACAAGCTAACCATGCATGAAATCTATACAACATCTTCAAATCCATTAAAAGCATTATTAAAAAGAATTAAGTATTATAGATAAATTAATATAAATTAATAATTTATTAACAATAAGATAATAATAATAAATTGAAAGAGAAATCATTTATAGTGGTCTCTGCCTTGACAACTCAACTAATCATATTCATAGCTCTGGCTCCTATTCTTTGTAAATTAGTGCTAATGATGAGTCTTGGTCTAGACTGGAAAGGTAGACAAATTAAAAATGAAGACTGTGGAATATCCAAATTCAGAATCCCAAAGATCAATATGGTGTTGAAATGTATGAAACCATGAAAACAAAGAACTCTTTGTGTTAATAGAAATGGAGTGAGTTACAACCAAAAATAGGTGTTGATTTTGTAAAGGAGCTCCTCTAAGTTGACTTGTCCTTTCCTTGTCACAAAGTGCACTTCTAATCACCCTAATCACCCTAATACATAGGGGTAGAATCACTCTCCAAAAGGAAACAACAACCAAGCACGTGTTTTCAGAATGAGGTAAATATATAGGTAAAAGAGGTAGTTCATGAATTCTTATCCTTTTATCAATTTGGGCTTGAGATCCTGTTTAAGAATATGAAGAATATGATAATTAAACATTAACTGTTAGAATTCTTTCATTAAAAATAGAGTGCATGGTTGTATTATGGTAATTTATGAATTTTATAAAGACACCAGCGTATTAGATATTTCTCTTCTTAGGTATTAAATTATTATTCCCTAGAGAACTGAGTCATGCTCATTAATGTGTTTAGTTAATATACTTAAGGTGAAAATTATTATTCCCTAGAGAACTGAGTCATGCTCATTAATGTGTTTAGTTAATATACTTAAGGTTTCACCTTATGCATTATGCTCGCTTAATTAAATGGTTAACCTTGCAATGTATGTTTGAAGAATTCTTTAGAGCCTGTCATTGTAATGCCTGCCACCACTTAGAGTTAATTTGCACGTAACAGGTGTATTGATCTCCATCGTCCAAGTATTAGGGTTATCATCAGACGGTGCAGATGTCCATGAGGAGGATAGTGGTAACTGTTCCTAACTCTGGCTCCCTATCAGCTTGGGTATTCTACCTCTCTGGTCTAACAGCTCTGCAACTTGTTATGCCAAGGAACTCTCGATTCAACCCTATCGATTTCTCATTAGCAAGTTGTGGCTACCCTTGTAATGGCATTAGACACTGTTCTTTTCCTTTTTCGTTAGAGTTCTTCCAGGGTTGGGTCGGGTTGTTGCGTTGCCTAAATGGCATGGAGGAGGAACCATTACATTTCTCGGCTACCCTTACTCCGGCATGCAACCCTATCTTCATTTTACCAAGTAACAAGGGTTCTTTTAATTTATTTTCCCTTATCCTCAATTTTTGCAGTAAACACTGACAAACCCTTACTTTTTTTTGTTCTTGTTTTCCTTCTGGTACTAAGAATCCCTTCTGTAAATCCTCGTTCTGTCAGTGCGTCCTTTGAGGTATGATGCTTTATTGATGCTAGGGTTACAATCCCCTTTGCGGTTTTCTTGTATACACTATGTTATATTTGTACAATTTATAGTTGTCTTTATTATGTCCTTTGAGTTTTTGGCTTGATATACTACTTTTCTTACTAGCTTTTCATTGCTTTTCTCATGGGTTAAGGGTCCCAAGTGTGTGCTACAGCCTCTGGCATTAATCACTTCATTTCGAGTGAGATATTCCACTATTTATCATGCCACTGTCTGACTAGGCTTCTTCTATTTTCCAGGTTCCTCTTCGAGCTCTCTTTTAGGTGATTTAAGGATGAAATGGGAATATATGGTTACAACTATTGCCAAGTTCTTTTGGGGTTTCCAATAGTTCTTTAAGTTTGTTTTGTGTGGTAGTCTGGGGACAATTCAGACTCTGTATTTCTTTATTACTATGATAATATGTGTAAATTTATGCGTGTATTTAAATTCTATATATTTACATGATGGGTACGTTGATTTATTCCAAGAAGACTCGACTATTTGTAACAATTACTCTCGTATAATCTTGTTAACTTATTATCTATGAAGAATTGACATGACTTCTTTCTCTAAAATATCTTCATGAATGGACTTTCCCGTTTTTATGAATTCGAGTTGTGTTACTTCACTGTGTTCAAATAATATGTTCCAGAATCTTGATTTGAGTATTTGTAATTCAGGACGGAAAATCTTCCAGGATTTAGTTCTACAACCATCTTTATGTTTTATTCTACTTGCAACATTGCCTAATAAGACCCGGAATGGATGTTGGATTGTTGGCCTAAGTTGGCTTGGCGCAGGTAATAAACCCATATCTACAGGTTGCAATAATGGTCTCTGCAGGTCCTATTCTTCCAATATGCCGCGGGGTCACAACGTGGTTCATGAATTGAAAGACTATTCTTTTTTAAATTTTACGATACTCATGTTATGGCTATTAAATTTGAATTATATGCTTGAAAATATTTGAGAATCCTTCACATTTGTTATTCTATTTATTTTTTCTCCCTTTCAGTGAGTATAAATATATGGTGGTAGTTGGATTTTTTTTAATATTTTGGTTTTGTGTAGCTCACTCTGGCTTACGTTATAGTTCTTCTGTTATTGTTTATTTGTTTCAACTGTGAATTCTTGCAGACGAGTTACCCATTTCCTTTTGTAGTTCTTCTGTTATTGTTTATTTGTTTAACTGTGAATTCTTGCAGACGAGTTACCCATTTCCTTATGTTTAGATAAAAGGTTCTTTAATGCATTCGTTACTCGTGTATACAACATGTCTTATATTTTTTATGTTAATTCTCTAACAATGTAATTATGGGCATCGTTATTCTTTCCCTTGCTACTTCATTCTACTACATGGTAGGTTCTATCATGGATGTTATTTTTAGTTGTTCTGTTGGTCCAATTTCTGTTATTACTTTTATTTGTTTAAAGTGTGAATTCTTGCGGAGGAGTTACCCATTTCCTTGTTAATAGTTTAGAAACATTCTTTAATGCATTCCTTTTAATGCATTTCTTCCTTACTCGTTCAGAATATTTATTATTTTTTATTATTATTATATTTTTTTACGGTAATTATTTAACAATTTAATTCTTTAATGCATTCCTTTTAATGCATTTCTTCCTTTTAATGCATTTCTTCCTTACTCGTTCAGAATATTTATTATTTTTTATTATTATTATATTTTTTTATGGTAATTATTTAACAATTTAATTATAGGCTTCATTATTCTTTCCCATTAGTACTTCATTCTACTACAGGGTAGGCTCTATCATGTATCTTAGCTCTATCATGTATCTTATTATTAGTTATTTGGATGGTATGGTTTTCCTTCCCTTTACTTCTAGGGTTCCAAAGTGTTCTTCCTCTCACTGTTTTTATTACTAATAGTCCCATAGGTAAACGAGACTCCATAATAGTCAATAGGTAAAAGAGACCGGATATTTTTCTCACATCTTTGGATTATTAAATATACTTATATAATATAGGAGCAAGGACTATTCCACTTATGGACTCCAGTCCATTATTTTGGAACTAACATGTTTCAACACCTTTTTGGAACTAACATGTTTCAACACCTTTTTGGAATATTAAGTATATTTATATTATTTCTCCTATATTAAATATATTTATATTATTTTCAGGAGAAAGGACTATTCCAAGTATGGACTCTAGTCCATTATTTTGGAATTAACATGTTTGGAATTGTCAACCCAACATGCATTAATTCTATTTTTATTTAACATTAGGTTTATTTTCATCACCATTGTTAAGAGAGTTGTCTTTAGTGCAATTTTTTGGGTTTTGAAGTGAAATCTTGATTTGTTTTATTTAAATTAGTTTTTTACTATATATATATATATATATATATATATGGATTCAACACCTTGAAAATCCCCTAGGCACTTTGCATGGATTAGCTATCAAACTTGTGACTTGTGCTTGCCACTTGTGATTTAATAATTTCCTGCATATGTCAAAGAAATTAGATGAAAAACTCATGGTAAAATATGTCACACTAAAGACAACTCAACTAGTCAAAGTTTGTCTTTCATAAAAAATTATGCAGAGAAATAATACTTATGCAATTACAAAATTTACTTACAAAATTTACTTTCATGTTCCAAAACCAAGAAATTAAGTTACTCAGTTAGAGCTTTCCATGAGATACATAGGGAACAAAGTTCACTCCCCCCAACCATAGTGAATGGTACCCTTTATCAAAGCTCCCCCATGCCACTTTCATTTCTAGAATACTTATGCAATTACAAAATTTACTTACAATATTTACTTTCATGTTCCAAAACCAAGAAATTAAGTTACTCAGTTAGAGCTTTCCATGGGATACATAGGGAACAAAGTTCACTCCTCCAAACCATAGTGAATGGTACCCTTTACCAAAGCTCCCCCATGCCACTTTCATTTCTAGAACAGTAACAGTGGTAGACATTGACCTAACCAGGTCTTCCCAACAAGTTAGGTCTTCCCAACAAGTCCAACCAATGTAGTACAAGTCCAACCAATACTAGTCCAACCAATGTAGTACAAGTCCAACCAATGTACTCACAGATTCAACAACTATGATTTAGGTTCATTTCTAGAACAGTCCAACCAATGTAGTACAAGTCCAACCAATGTACTCACACATTCAACAACTATGACTTCCCAACAAGTCCAACCAATGTAGTACAAGTCCAACCAATGTACTCACACATTCAACAACTATGATTTAGGTTCATTTCTAGAATAGTCCAACCAATGTAGTACAAGTCCAACAAATGTACTCACACATTCAACAACTATGATTTAGGTTCATTTCTAGAACAGTAACAGTTTTAGAGAGTGACCTAACAGTTGTAGACAGTGACCTAACTAGGTCTCAGCATGTCCAACCAATGTAGTACAAGTCCAACCAATGTACTCATAGATTCAACAACTATGATTTAGGGAATCCACTAGCTCCAACCAACTCCAGCCAAGTTGTAGACACTGACCTAACGAGGTCTTCCCAACAAGTCCAACCAATATAGTACAAGTCCAACCAATGTACTAACAGATTAGGGATTATGGATTCCACTAGCTCCAACCAACTCTATTCAACAACTATGATTTAGGGATTCCACTTGCTCCAACCAACTCGAGCCAACTCCCATCAATGCTCCATCCAACTTGATTCAACAACTATGATTTAGGGATTCCACTAAGTCCAACCAATGTAGTACAAGTCCAACTTCAGCAACTATGATTTAGGGATTCCACTCGCTCTAGCCAACTAGAGCCAAGTTGTAGACAAACCTAATCAGGTCTTCCCAACAAGTCCAACCAATGTAGTACAAGTCCAACCAATGTACTCACACATGATGGATCATTCAACAACTATGATTTAGGGATTCCATTGGCTCCAACCAACTCGAGCCAATTGCCATCAATGCTCCAGCCAACTCTATTCAACAACTATGATTTAGGGATTCCACTAGCTCGAGGGAACTCGCTCCATTCAACAACTATGATTTAGGGATTCTCTGTTATGAAACGAGCTCAAGAAAAGATAGAAAAGATAGATCAACGCCTTAGAATTCAGCCTCTTCGAGGGGGCAACCTCCTTTACATTACATAAATGAACAAAGCCCTTTGTACCATAAAAATTGATCTGGTTCTAAATATGAAGATGCAATACATACCTTTTGTAACAGTTGTACACCATATATATCAAAATATTGCTCCATCTAAAGTATCCTATTTACTCGATCCTTGCCATCAAACTTCCTCATCTTGCTTTTTCTTGATTTTAAGAGCTCGACATTGAAACGACTGTAACTCTGTACTTTCAGATCTTTAAGTTCTAAAATTGTGAACTATAGTAGCCCTCTATGTCCTCTTTCCAATTCCACCAGTCTGATCCAAATTGGATTCTCTAAGAAAGAGTTATGCACAATCTCCCAAGATGACCTGATTATAGACCTTTCGAGAAGAGCGAAATTGTATGAAGTCCCACGTGTCACTGTTTCAACCTTTGGCTTTGAAAAATATATAAAAGAAAACTACAGTTCGTCCTCTTTCTGTACCTTCTTACGAAATTTCAATCCGATGCTCAGAAAGAAAGTTATGACGATTTTCCCCAGGTCACATGTTCTGAGTGTAATTGAGGAGTCTGCAAAAAGACCAACTTCCTCAGATCATATCTCCAAAAATATCGCGTGAAAAGCGCTGAAATTCAGACCCAAGCTTCAGCGCGATTTCTTCTCAAATGGGTTTTCTTTGCCACTTCTGAAACGTCACAGAAAAAAGTTATAGCGAAAATGCGATGATGACCTATTTGGAGGAGCGAAACCCTAGAATCCAAAGCTCTCATACCAAATGTTATGAAACGAGCTCAAGAAAAGATAGAAAAGATAGATCAACGCCTTAGAATTCAGCCTCTTCGAGGGGGCAACCTCCTTTACATTACATAAATGAACAATTCTTGGATGATCCAAATGAAAAGACCTCCTTTCTATATATAGGAGTCTAAGGGGTTATAACATAATGAGAGCCTACATAACAATAATAATGTAAGGGCACAATAATAACAATAGTGGGCTTCTATGTGGCACAATAGTAACAATATGGGCACTACAAGGGTACATCAATATAATAAGTGGGTTATACTAATAACAATAAGGGGTTACACTAGTAGTATAGGGACCTAACATTCTCCCAGTGTCTTGCCTTCTCACATTAATCTTCCTCTCATACAACAACTATGATTTATCTTCCTCTCATACAACAACTATGATTTAGGCAACTCGAGCCAACTCCCATCAATGCTCCAGCCAACACAACTATGATTTAGGGATTCCACTAGCTCGAGGGAACTAGCTCCATTCAACAACTATGATTTAGGGATTCCACTAGCTCGCTGGAGCCAACTCCGAGCCTTCTCATATCATAAATGAGATTATTTATGATTTATCTCTAAATGAGATTATTTATGATTTATCTTTAGGATCTTCCTCTCATACCATAGATGAGATGATTTATGATTTATCTCTAGGGGTGCAATAAATGAGATGATTTATGATTTATCTCTCGGTGGGAGTAACTATCAGCTGTCCTATCTCAGATTTATCTTCCTTTCATACCATAAATGATATGATTTATGATTTATCTCTAGGGGTGGGAGTAAGTATTTCCTAAGTGTCTTGTAAATGAAACTTTCACTTAGTGACTTTTCTCCGATATTCCCTAGCTAGCCATAACCAACTTTTAAATAAAAATAATAAAACAACCTTAAACATTAAATGAGATGATTTATGATTTATCTATATGAGTAGGAGTAACTCTCCCTTAAGTGTCATAAGTAAATGAAACACTCACTTAGTGACTTTTCCACCTAAATTCCCTAGCTAGCCATAACCAACTTTTAAATAAAAATAATAAAACAACCTTAAACATTAAATGGGATGATTTATGATTTGTCTCTAGGAGTGGGAGTAGCTCTCTCCTATGTAAATGAAACTTTCACTTGGTGACTTTTCTAGCTAAATTCCCTAGCTAGCCATAACTAAATTTTAAATAAAAATAATAAAAATAACCTTAAACATCAAATTCTCCACCAGGGTTCCACATAGTTTTAGTTTTAGTTTATTGAATTACAGTAGTAAAAGTAAATTAATTATTTACTTTTAACAAAGGGTGCACACACTTTCACTTAGTGGGTGTACTCTCCCCTTAGTGTCATAAGTAAATGAAACTTTCACTTAGTGACTTTTCCAAGTAAATTCCCTAGCTAGCCATAACCAAATTTTTAAATTTTCCAGGAGTGTTCCACATAGCCCATAGTTTATTGAATTACTATAATATTGTTTATTGAATTACTATAGTAAAAGTAAATTAATTATTTACTTTTAACTAGGGTGTACCACTTAGTGACTTTTCCCCCATAACCAACTTTTAAATAAAAATAATAAAACAACCTTAAACATGAGATGATTTATGATTTATCTTTAGGGGTGGGAGTAACTCTCACCTAAGTAAATTTTACATAGCCCATAGTTTATTGAATTACTGTAGTAAAAGTAAATTAATTATTTAATTTTAACCAAGGGTGTACACACTTTCACTTAGTGACTTTTCCTACCATAACCAACTTTTAAATAAAAATAATAAAACAACCTTAAACATTAAATGAGATGATTTATGATTTATCTCTAGAAATAATAAAACAACCTTAAAGGAGTGGGAGTAACTCTCCCCTAAGTAAATTTTCCACCACGATTCCACATAGCCCATAAACAACCTTAAAGGAGTGGGAGTAACTCTCCCATAAGTAAATTTTCCACCATGATTCCACATAGCCCATATTTTATTGAATTAGTATAGTAAAAGTAAATTAATTATTTACTTTTAAAGAGGGATGTACTCTCCCCTAAGTGTCATAACTAAATGAAACTTTCCCTTAGTGACTTTTAACCAACCTTTAAATAAAAATAATAAAATAACCTTAAACATTAAATTTTCCACCACGGTTCCACATAGCCCATAGTTTATTGAATTATTGTAGTAAAAGTAAATTAATTATATACTTTTAGTGAGGGGTATACACAATTTAACGTTACAAATGTAAATTCCATGGGGTGTACACAATTTAACCTTAAACATGTAAATTCCCTAGCTAGCCATAACCAACCTTTAAATAAAAATAATAAAAATAACCTTAACCATTAATTTTTCCACTAGGATTCCACATACCCCATAGTTTATTGAATTACTGTAGCAAAAGTAAATTAATTATTTACTTTACATTTTAACCTTAAAGATTAAATTCTCCAAGATTAAATTCTCGAGGACGGTTCCATATAACTATTGAATTACTGTATTGATGATGATGATGATGATGGTTAAAGTCCACTGGCACCAAACTTTGGTCTATCGGAGGTAAAGAAACTAGTTATTTAGTTTGCTTAAAGATTTTATTCCTATGCTCAAAAATCTAATTTTGACAATGTAAAAGGCTAGTGATATTTAGTTTGGTTTAAGATTTTATTCCTATGCTCAAAAAGCTAATTTTGACAATGTAAAAGGCTAGGGAGGTAGATCTAATGTGGTTGTAGGTGGGGCAATCTAAGAGGAATTGTTTTTCATCCTCGATGTTCATAGAAGCCTCGTGAGTGAGGTCATTGTAATTTTGACAATGCAAAAGGCTCACGAAGTGTTTTTCATCTTGCATGTTCATAGAAGCCTCGGGATTGACCTCACTGTAATTTTGACAATGCAAAAGGCAATTTTGACAATGCAAAAGGAGTAGGAGGTTAGTATTGACAATGCAAAAGGAGTAGGAGGTTAGTATTGCAACAAAGACAATGTAAAAGGCTAAGAGACAAAGACAATGTAAAAGACTAGGAAGGTCACTATTGCAACAAAAAATTTGAAAATGAAATTTTGAAATTTGGAAAATTTTGAACAACTATTTTTCATCCACAGATTCTTCTTCTAGAGATGGAAGAACCTTTCCATCCATGGTGTTTTAGGTTTCACTATGGAGCTCGTGAAAGTTCATTATAATCTTAGCTATATTAATTTTCTTATTTGAAGTAGATAAAACATAGAGATACTTTTGATATTCTAGGGTGGGGTTGATAAATATTTATTGAATTACTACAATAAAGATAAATTAATTATTTTCGTATTACAATTGTCACCCCAATAAAAAAATGTGGGGAATTTTTCCTTGTTATTTTCCTTTAAGTCTTTGTTTGTTGTAGAAGTGTGGTCAATTCCCCATTAGAATTTTTCCTTGTTATTTTCTTTGTCTTTGTTGTAGAAGTGTGGGGAATTCCCCATTAAAATTTTTCCTTGTTATTTTCTTTTAAGTCTTTGTTGTAGAAGCCTGGGGAATTCCCATTAGAATTTTTCCTTGTTATTTTCTTTAAGCCTTAGAAATTTTCTTGTTATTTTATTGTTTTTTTATTACCATGGGATTCACTTTATTGTAAGTTAAAGGTATTGAATGAACACAATTTTACACTGTAACTATGTATCAATTATAATTCTAATTATTTTTTCTTCTTTTTAAGTTAATATTTTATTAACATTAATTTTTATTTTATTGTAATTATTTATAAAAATTAAAAAAGTGTTAGATAACATAATTGCATCTTTATAATATGTTTTTACTAATATAATTGTATCTTTATAATATATTCTTATCTTAAAATGTATGATAATTTTTGGAATGTGTGATAAGTATTTTAAATTTTATAAATATTGATGTATTTTTGGTTGAGATTTTCTTAATATTAATTATATTCCACAATGGATGTTTATCTTTATTAACAACTAATATTTATCACTAAGAAAAATATTATTTGAAAGTATCAATATAATTATATTTTCATTATACATTTTTAATTTGGAATATACATTGTTATTGAAATATGAGATAATTATCCAAAACTTTATTATTATTGGTGTATATTAATCTTGAAAGGTGTGTAGTTATTTATAATTTTCCAATTACTATAAATAATAAAAAAACAAAAATATTTTCAATAAAATATTATCGAATGATGTATCTATATTTTTGTTGGAAGAAGTCAACAAAATTATATCTTTATAATATGTTTTTATTTAAGTATATATGATAATTCTTTAATTTTTTATTATTATTGTTATGTTTTTATCTTGAAAGATGAGTAATTGTTATAATTTTTAAATTATTATGGAAAAAATAAAAATGAAAAGTAATATTTCAAACTAAAGTTTATTTATTCTATCACATATCTTTTTTTTGAATAAATTATTTTAAAAAGATGTATCCTCTATTTAATTGCCCATACAAAATAATAACTTTATAAAACTTTATTATTTTATTTTATTATTTCCACCTTGAACAATGTGCAACTATTTTTTACTTATTTAACATAATTAAAATTAAAATTTCAAACTCCTAATTGCTTTATATTAAAGTAAACCTTTCTCATTTTATTTATATATTTATAACATACATTGTCTCTTTATCTTTACTTTGATTCATTTTTTGACCTTATTTTTAACCTAATAAATTATTGAGCTCCTAATTACTTCATTAATATATACTCTTAACCTCTCTTTACCTTATACTTTATAATAATTTGAAACTAAACCTTATAACCTTATTAGTATTTAATAATCCTTATTAAATTTTTGAAATATTCTCAACAATATATTACTATTCATACTCCTATAATTTCAAACTCTATTTGTCTCATCTGGGATCAAATAAAAATAGATCTTCTGTATTTGATCAGAATTTACATTGGAAAACAAATCAATGTACGATTCTAGCTGATTGTGCCTTTTATTTACTGCACATAATAGACCCTTGTCTCTAAAACTTCAAACAACTTAGCGAAACATCCATTACAATGAAAATAAATAAACGAAAGATGGTTGCCCTTCTACAATTCAAAGAAAACAAAAATAGAGGCTTAAATCCAATGCTAAAATATGGAGGAAAATGTAGAATCATGCACAGGAAAATGTAGAATCATGCAGATTGTGCCTTTTATTTCCTGCACATAATAGACCATTGTCTCTAAAACTTCAAACAACTTAGCGAAACATCCATTAAAATGAAAATAAATTAATGCAAGATGGTTGGCCTTCTACACTTCAAAGGAAACAAAAACAGGGGCTTCAATCCAATGCTAAAACATGGAGGAAAACAAGTGGGTATCAATACCTTATATGGATTGCCTGCACTCTTTCTAATTCTGAGTTCAGTGATTCAAATGACATGAAAGGCTTCTGTAGTTTAAATGAAGTAGTCGTACCACGCCAACTATTAACTTGTTCTCCAGTGGTCTGAGCTTCAGATGTTGAAGGTTGTTGATTAGCGTGAACAATAGGAACTTCATTCTCAGGTTTCCTCATGAGAAGGCTAAGGCGGGTTGGCATATAGAAGGATTGAATTTTAACTTCATTCTGATTGAATTTTAGAAGGATTTTCACATGAAATGTGTTTAGTCTGTACCGTGCAGAGGAATTCCATAGTGGAGGGTCCAAGGTACTTTACAGAATGCAAATTTGATTAGAATTTTGATAGAAGTTATACTTTTATTTTTATTTTAATTTACAGAAGCTTTAATTCCATAATTGCATATTTTTGAGAGAATTCAAATACTTTATTTTATTAAAAAATAATGAATATTTTTTTTTTCGTGATTGTTAAATGTCATTTTTTGGAAAAGTAATTATTTATTTTCCAACTTTTTGTCTAGAATCTTATAGGCATTTATAAGATAGTGGTAGCTTTTCTTACCTTTGGCTCCCTAATGCCTTGCTCAATCTGCCTCTCTAGCCTAGTAGCCATGAGGAAATCTCAATTCAACCCCATAGACTTCTGATTCACCAGTTGTGGCTACCTTTGCAATGGTGTTAGACGCTTTTATTTTCCTTTTTCCTCATAGTTCCTTTTTCCTCATAGTTCTTACAGGGTTGGATCAGGTTCTCATGGTTCCTAAATGGAATGGAGGAGGAACCATTATAGTTGTGGGCCACCCCTTCACATGCAACCCTATCTTCATTTTACCAAGTAACAATGGTTATTTTCATTTATTTGCCCTTATCCTCAATTTCTGCAGGAACCAGTAGGCCTAGTGGACTAACTTAGAACAATAGAAAGACAAAGGGACTAATGTTTTCCTTAAAGTAAATAGATAGCAGGAGGAATCTTACCTGGAATCTATCCCATGCTTCACTCCTTCCCTGGCTTGAATGTTCCAATCCTAGCTCTGATTGTTATTATTAGAACCTAAGTAGTCCCATAACACAAGCCAACTATGCATGAAATCTATGCAACATCATCAAATCCATTAAAATCATTATTAAAAAGAATTAAGTATTATAGATAAATTTATATAAATTAATAATCTATTAACAATAAGATAATAATAATAAATTGAAAGAGAAATCATTTATCCTAAGCTGGTAGGCTGCTTATCTTGACAACTCAACTAATCATATTCATAGCTCCAGCTCATATTCTTTGTAAATCAGTGCTCATGATGAGTCTTGGTCTACACTCGAAACATAGATAAATTAAAAATGAAGACTGTGGAATATCCGAATTCAAAATCCCAAAGATCAAAATGGTGTTGAAATGTATGAAACCATAACATCATATATAGGAAAACAAAGAACTCTTTGTTAATAGAAATGGAGTGAGTTACAACCAAAAATAGGTGTTGATTATGTAAAACAGCTCCTCTAAGTTGACTTGTCCTTTCCTTGTCACAAAGTGAACTTCTAATCACCCTAATGCATGGAAAGATATCTCTCACATCAAGAACATAAGTGTAGAATCACTCTCCAAAAAGAAACAACAACCAAGCAGGGGTTTTTGGAGAGGTAAATATATAGGTACAAGAGGTAGTTCATGAATTCTTATCCTTTTACCAATTTGGGCTTGAGATCCACTTTTGATGGGAGGATGAACTCAAGGGATAAGGGATGAAAACTCCAAGGTATGATAGGATAGGATTCAAGACTTTTATCTAAGGTAAATGGTTACAACAGATCCTAGAAGCTTTTGTAAGAGGAAGCTTCAAGATTCTCTCTCTTTTTCCTGGATTTCTAGAATCCACGCTCCCCCGATAGTGAGTAACATGTTGATGATCATCACAGGTGAAAACTACGCCAACCTGGTAGTCAATGTTGTCTAGTAAGAGGCCAGGGAGCATTGGTCCTTAAAATGGCTGAAACAAGGTGCTTTTGGGCATAAACTCACGGTTTAGAATGAGTCATGCTTAGGGATTTGTGTGAGAATGTTGAAAAGGATGTCAAAGGATGTTGATTTTGTAACACCCTCACCCCACATCTACCCAAGTAACTGACCACTACGGGTAACTAGGTGATGAAAGGCCACCATAATGAGATTAAACCTCTTAGGTGACCTTAAGGAATTGGATTCAACGGAAACACACCCCAACATCAGCAACTTAACTCCGAGGAGCCATCCCAACACTCAAGTAACTAGCCCCTGTGTCTTGTTACCACTCAAACTAGCAGGGCACCTAAAAAGGGTTCCTAAGAGGGCAACTCCTAGGTCAAGGGAAATGGTGGAGGCTTAGCCCATTATCACCAAAACTAAGTCTCCCTACGTTTTACGGACTTTTACTAATGGGAGGAGTCTCGGTAGTGTAGGGATCACTTTGTAAAGTATATGTCAATGGATAGATGAGGATTGGAGGGTTCAGGGTGAAAGAATAGGCTTACAAAGGAGTTTCTCAATCCCTATAATCCTTGGAAACTTGGATTCCCAAGTGGTCTTTTACAAATATTCTTTATTGATAAGTAGGACCACACTATGCCAAGTGGACCCAGCTGTTAAGTCCCTATAATACTAGTGATTTCCCATTACTATTGTCGTTGTATCCCTTATTGTTATTGTTGTGCCCCTATTGTCCACATATTGTTATTATTGTGCCCCATAGAATCCCTCTATTGTTATTTTTGTGCCCTTATATTATTATTGTTAGGTCGGCTTGGTTATAGTGTGACCCCTTAGACTCTTATATATAGAAAGGAGGTTTTGTCATTTGAATCATCCTAGAATTGTTCATTTTTGTAATGTAAAGGAGGTTTCCCCTGGAAGAGGCTGAATTCTAAGGCGTTGATCTATCTTTTCTATCTTTTTGTCAGCTCGTTTCATAACAATGGTTATGTGAACTTTGGATTCTAGGGTTTCACTACTCCAAAAAGGTCATCGTGGAATTTTCGCTATAACTTTTTTCTATGAAGTTTCAGAAGCTAAAAAGAAAACCCATTTGAGACTGAATCTCACTAAACCTCTGGTCCAAATTTCAGATTTTGTCTCGCTATATTTTTAGCGATATGATCTAAGGAAGTTAGGGTTTTTGCAAGCTCCAGAATTTCATCTAAAAGAGACCATCATGGAATTTTCTCTATATCTCTTTCAATACGAAGTTTCAAAAGCTAAAAAAAAAACCCATTTGAGAAGAAATCAGTCTAAACCTTGGTTCTGAATTCCAGATCGTGTCTCACTATATTTTTAGAGATATAATCTGAGGAAGTTAGGGTTTTTGTAGACCCTTGAATTACATTCCAAACAGGCCACTTTGGGAAAAGCATCATAACTTTTGCTCTAAGCATCAGATTTGAATTTTTATAAGAAGTTATAGAAAGAGTATGGACTGTAGTTTTTGTGCGAATCATTTCTAGAACCTAAGGTTGAAATAGTGACCCACGGAAAGTCATACAATTTTGCTCTATTGAATGAGTCTATACTCAGGTCATCGTGGGAGATTTGGCATAACTCTTCATTGGAGAATCCAATCTTGATTAGATTTGCGAGATTAGAAATATTACTCAGAGGGTTACATTAGGAAGAAATTTTAGACCTGGGAGATACAAACTTATAGATATACATCAGATTCAATATCAAGCTCCTACAAAGTGAGAAAAGGTGTGTAGTTTTTTATAAATTTTTTCATAAGCTTGGTTTGAAAAATTAGTTTGAAGGAATTCAAAGGGCATAGTGAAGTATTATTTGGTAATTGATGCCCCGAAGAAAGAAAATGGAAACACAAAGTAAGCAACCTGAAAGCTCTAGCATGACTCATAAAGAAGAGGAAGAAATGAAACATAATATATCAAAATTACGAGACCAAGTGCAACAAATTTCACTCGCACAAAAATTAACAGAAAATAAGATGGATGGTTTAAAGAAAGACATAGAAGCTAAGATGGATGGTTTAAAGAAAGGCATGGAAGATAATATGGATGGTTTAAAGAAAGGCATGGAAGATAACATGGATGGTTTAAAGAAAGGCGTAGAAGCTAAGATGAATGATGTGGAAGCTAAGATGGACGGTGTGGAAGCTAAGATGGATGGCATGGAAGCCAAGATGGATGATTTAAAGAAAGACATGGAAGATTTGAAGACATATTTGACAAAGTTTCTATAAGAAATTCTTACTAATGGTGAAAGGGTAGTAAAGGAAACTCATGATGAGAACAAAATAAATGTTAATCATGATTTCCTAGACTCTAACGTTGGATCGAAAAACCACCATGTTCCAAAGATCGATATGAGGAAGTTTGATGGAAAGGATCCTGGAACATGGATACTACAGATGGAGGATTTTTTTGATCTCCATAATGTGCAAAACACACAAAAGGTACGCATTGCAACTTTATATTTGGAACCAAATCAGTTTGTATGTTATTGATGGCTTTGCTCTCATAAACAAATTGTCACTTGGGCTATTTTTACAGATGAAATGATAGAACATTATGAGGATACAAAAAGAAAAACTTTTTTTAGCCAATTGATAAATCTCAAACAAAAGAGTTCAATGATGGAGCACATTGAGGACTTCCAAAAATTGAATATAAGGGAAAAAGATATTCTAGAGGAGCATAGGATTTATGTGTTCATAGGGAATTTAAAATATAACATCCAACATGAGGTTCAACTTTGGGAACCATATTCATTGGAGAAGGCATTCAGGTTGGCAAGAAAAATGGAAAGCAAAATTATGGAAATAAGGAAGCCTACCACTCACAATCATAAAGATGGAAGCGTTACTGCCCCTAGCCGTCCACAACCTACAAGGTTGACACCACAACAATTGGAAGAAAAGAGAAAGAAAGAGCTTTGTTACAATTGTGATAGCAAATTGTTAGGCTAGGCAGTAACTCTCCAAAGGCAGTAAAACTGATTCGATTTATTTCATTAGGTATGCTATTGTTATATACAAAAGGGTGTGACTGCTCAGTTCATCTCCTAATGACTATTCACATTCCTAATTTAACTATTTACATAAAGTCACCCAATCGTGAGGATTAGGTGTCAACATTCCCCCCCTTAATCTGAAGGGATGTTGGTGAGTCCAAGCATCATTCTGAATCTTTCAAGCTTTTCTCTTCAAGTGCTTTGGTGAAGATGTCTGCAATTTTCTCATTTGTGGAAAAATGACGGAGATGGATTGTTTTGGCCTCAACATGATGTCGGATGAGATGATATTTAGTATTGATGTGCTTTGTTCGATCATGGAACTTTGCGTTCTTGGCCAACTTTGTTGCAGAGGTGTTGTCAGTCATGAGTGGAGTTGATTGTACTTGTTTTACGTGCAAATATTCAAGAATTTTTCTAAGCAACACAATTTCTTTTGTTCCTTCAGTTGCTGCCACGTATTCTGTTTCTGTTGTGGAATCTGCTGGAACTGATTGTTTGCGTGATCTCGAGGAGACAGCTCCTGATCCAAGACTCATAGCATATCCTGAAGTAGAAACCCCAGTTTCTTTGCCTCCATCGAAGTTTGAATGAGAGTATCCGATCAAACTGAAGTCATCCACCTGTGTGTACTTGATTCCAAAGTCTTGAGTTCCCTTCAAGTAATTTAGAACTCTTTCTGCAGCAGACCAATGTCTCTCACAAGGCTTTTGCATAAACCTGGAGAGGATTCCAACAACAAATGAAATATCTGGTCTGGTAGTAGTAAGGTAGTTGAGACTTCCTACAAGCTGTCTATACTTTGTTGCATCCTCAAATTCCTTTCCTTCAATAGATGTGAGCTTTAAGTTTTGTTCCATTGGAGTAGTAAGAGGATTGCACTCTGTCATGCCAAATCTGCTTAAAAAATCTCCAATGTATTTCTTTTGAGAAAGAAATATGGACTTTGGATGTTGGGTTACTTCAATGCCAAGATAGTAATGAACATAGCCCAAATCAATCATTTCAAAACTTTTCCCCAATTCCTTCTTTATGGATGCAATGTAGCTTTCAGTGTTCCCTATCATTAAAAGATCATCTACATATACCACAATATATACAACTGTTTTTCCAACTTTCTTGACAAATAAAGTTGCATCATCAAGATCAAAATGATTGAAGTTGAGTTTCAGAAGATACTCAGTTAGTTTTTCATAGCAGGCTCGCGGTGCTTGCTTGAGGCCATACAAGGACTTCACAGGTTTGCATACTTTATGTTCATGTCCTTTCATAGAAAATCCTTCAGGCTCGAACATAAAAACATTATATTTTAGATCTCCATTCAGGAAAGCAGTTTTTACATCCATTTGATGGACTTTCCAACCGTTCTGAGCTGCTAGTGCAAAGTGTCCGGATGGTGGCCCATTTTGCTATGGGGGAAAAAGTCTCCTCATAATTGACCCCTTATTTCTGTGCAAAACCTTTTGCCACATGCCTAGCTTTGTGCTTGTCAAGTGAGCCATTAGCTTTGTACTTATTCTTGTAGACCCACTTGCAGCCAATTGGTTTGGTTCCAAATGGAGGATCAACCAGCTTCCAAGTGCCATTCTTTATGAGGGCATCATACTCCTTTTGCATCGCTTCTTTCCATTCATCATGAGAAGCAGCTTCTTTAAAAGAAGTTGGTTCAAAATCTGTAGACAAGTTCAATTCACAATCATAAGAAACATCCATATCAACAGGTGAATTAGAGTCATCTACATCACCTCCATTTTGCCTGTTTGAATTTCTTGTTCCTGTTTTTCCAATTTCATCAGGATGAACACTTTCAAGTGTCTTTGTGAGCCAACTTGGGGGACCTTTCTGAGATGGTCCACGCTGCTCTGTTGATTGAGTTGGCACTGAATCAAGATTGAGTCTCCCAATTCTCTCAATTACATCACTTAAAGCATCATCCGTTGTTGAAGTTTCATTCGGGGGAGAGTGTTCTTCAGAAGAAGGTTCCACATGTTGATATAGAATAGGAGTCCCTCGTTCAAGATGTGGAATCTAATTATCAAATTCTTGAAATGATTTTGTTTTTGTGAATCTATTCAAGCGATCAAGTTGCCGCTCAACAACATTGTCAGATTTGGATGATTCTAGAAAAATTACATCTCTAGATACAACAAACTTTTTATTTACTTCATCATAGAGGCGGTATGCTTTGGAGGTGTTTGAATACCCCAGAAAGATACACTTACGACTTCTAGCACCAAGTTTGTTTCTATGTACCTTTGGTATCAAAGCATAACAGGTGGAACCAAAGACCCTGAGATGTTTTACCGAAGGAACATGTCCATACCACAATTCATAAGGAGTCTTGTTTCTTATAGCATTAGATGGACATCTATTCTTTATATATGCAACACATAGAATAGCATCAGCCCAAAACATTATTTTTACATTTTTGAAGAAGAGCATGGATCGTACCATATTCAAGATTGTTCTATTCATTCTTTCAGCTACACCATTCTGTTGGGGATTATAAGGCACAGTTGTTTGATGTTCGATCCCATGTTGGCGAAGATAGTTTTCAAATTCATTTGATGTATATTCTTTTCCATTATTAGTGTGAATAGACCCAATATGAGATTGTGCATCATTTTCAATCCATTTATGAAAATTCTTGAATGTTTGAAAAGCATCAGATTTGTTCTTCAATAAATAAACCCAACACATTCTGGTGTATTCATCAATAAATGTCATGATATATTTATTTCCATTTGCAGAAGGAATAGGCATTGGACCACATAAATCTGAACGAATGAGTTCAAGCTTCCTATGTGCTCTTGAATGTGAATCATGAAAAGAGTGTTTGCTATGCTTTCCTAGAATGCAAGCATCACATTGCTTATGTTTCCTAGGAATTGTAGGCAAACCAACAACACCATTTTTCTTCAATAAGTGGAGACTGTCATATTTTAAATGTCCAAATATAGCATGCCATAATAAACTTGACGGAAGTGTACCTTCTTCATGATGAGAAATATATGAGAAATGTTGTGCATGAGCAATGGTTCCTTGCAATTTGAGAAGCCTTTCTTCTTCTATTCCCCTCATGACAAGTGAGTGGTCAGATGCTTTTCTTACCTCAAGCTTTCCATCAAACATATGAATGGAGTGACCTTGCTCGCGGATGTGGACCAATGACAACAAGTTTCTCTTGAGCATTGGGAGATATAGAACATGATCCACAAGAAAGTCTGGAAGACCAGGCAGTTTAAGCCTAATTGTGCCAAGCCCTGATGGCTTGATTTTTGATTGATCTGCAAAGTGTACTGCTCCATCAAAATTATCAGTAAAATATTCAAAAAAATATTTTCTATGAGTCATGTGACAGGTTGCTCCTGAATCAAGCAACCAATCATTTTTCCAAGAAGCAAGTGAAGCATTACACGGATCTTCATTTACTCCAATGTCACATTGTGCCTCAAGATAGTGAGCAGATTCAGGTGCTTTACCTTTGTCTGTATCATCAGTTTTACCTTTCTGTTGATTTCCTTTCTGCTCAATTTTGTCCCATGGTAGCTTGCATGTAGAGCCATCATGTGATCCATTTCTTTTGCAGTGAATGGAGTGCAGATCTACCTTTTCTCCTTGAGAATGTATGCCCCCCTTGCCTCTAAAATATCTTCCTCTTCCTCTTCGTCCACCACTTCCTCTTGTAGAATCTTGAGCAGGATGTTTTTATTTATGAGTAAGGCACACAGTCTCTTCAGAAGATTTAGGGGTTGTCTTCTTTCCAAAAGCTTTCTCTCTTTTAGCAAACTTTTTCACAAGAGAGTCAAAGGTTATATCTTTGAGATTTCCATTTGCTTGCAAAGACTCAAGATAATTGGAGTAAGTAGGATAGAGTGCCTTGAGAAAAGCAATAAGAGAGATATCTAGCTCAACCTTAGTGGAATTGATATCATGCATTATAGACTTTACTTCATATGCAAGACCAAGAGGATCATTATTTTGTAGTTCAAGAGTGAAGAGTTTAATCATGAGTTGAACAACTTCAACTGCAGAATGTGAGTCATAGAGTTCTTTCAGCTTTTGTAAGGCTTCAAAGGTAGTTGAAAATGACGAAATATGGCGACTCACCTCTTCATTTACAGATGCTGCAATTAATGCATAAGCTTCACTGTTCTTGTTTTCCCAAATGAAAAGCTCTTTGTCTGAGGTAGGTTGTACTGGGTCTTTGTCTCCTTGTCCAACACACACTCCCTTCCACAAATCATTGAAGATGAGGGTGTGTTTTATCATCCGGGACCATTCAAGATAGTTCTCTTTGCCATTGAAAACTATTCCTACCATGGATATGATTGAATGCATTCTGGAAGAGACCACTCATGCAGCGCCAACCAAGAGAGGGAGAAAGCGCTTCACAAAAGCTAAGCGACTGGGTCAAGATGTAGAGAAAGTTGTAGGACCACCTACAGCCCAACGCAGGCAGAGACAGTCACCTGATCGGTACACTGGATACATGGCTCTTATGAGCAAGTGTTTTGTGACTGAGCCATCCTCTTTCGAGGAAGCTATGGAGGATCCCACATGGGTAGACGCCATGGTGAAAGAGTATGATTCTATTGTCAGAAACAGTGCATGGGAGATTGTTCCTAGACTGGAAGGGAAATCAGTGGTGGGTTCGAGATGGATCTACAATGTTAAGCAGGCAGCTGACGGGAGTGTGGAGAAGTACAAGGCAATATTTGTTGCGCGAGGCTTTTCACAGATAGAGGGGATTGATTATGAGGAGGCCTTTGCACTTGTCGCAAGGTATTCTTCCATACAGACGATTCTTGCTCTCTCAACGCAGATGGGATGGCACATTCATAAGATGGATGTGAAGACTGCATTCCTCAACAGAGTCATTGAGGAGGAGGTGTACATTGAGCAGCCCGAAGGCTTTGAGGTCTTCAACAGCGAGTGGCATGTGCACAGACTCAAGAGAGCATTGTATGGGTTGAAGCAAGCACCACGTGCTTGGTACACACGGATAGACAACTATTTCACAGGACTTGGATTCTCCAAGAGCGAGGCAGATCCTAACCTATACCAGATTGTGGTGGAGGGTAAGTTGCTTATCATTGTACTGTATGTTGATGATTTGATTCTAACGGGTGATGAATTGTTGATACTGTCATGCAAGAAGGATCTTGCTACAGATTTTGAGATGAAGGACTTGGGCCTCCTCCACTATTTCCCAGGATTGGAAATATGGCAGCGTAGTGGTGGACTATTTGTTTCTTAGGGAAAGTATGCTCGGGAGATACTGGAGAAGTTCAACATGCATGGCTGCAAACCTGTTGATACTCCTCTTCCTGGAGGTTGGAGGAAGGAGGATGCCACTTCGGGAGAAGAAGTGGATGCCACTGTTTATCGACAGTTGGTGGGGTCGCTAATGTATTTGGTCAATAAATGACCCGATATATGCTATGCAGTTAACCATCTTTCACAAGCTATGGTTAAGCCTACCAAGCTCTTCTGGAAGGCGCGCAAGCATGTATTGCGCTACTTGAGAGGCACATCGGGATATGGTTTGTGGTACAAACAAGAGGATGAGGTCAAGCTATGTGGCTTCATAGATGCAGATTGGGCAGGGAGCCCAACGGATAGAAAGAGCACATCAGGAGGGGTCTTCAGTATTGGATCGACAATAGTTTCTTGGTACATCAAGAAGCAGAGATTCGTGGCACTCAGTCCAGTGGAGGCCGAGTATATGGCAGCAAGGTTGGTTGCATGCGAGGCTATATGGATGAGGAAGATCTTGGTTGGTTTGTTTGGTTCTCATTTGGATCCTAATGTGATTTACTGTGATAACCAGAGTTGCATTAAACTCTCGGCTAATCTTGTATTTCATGATAGATCTTAGCATATTGAAATCAGGTACCATCATATCAGATATTGTGTGTAGCGGACGATCATCTTGCTTTTATACATTCCAACGGAGGATCAGGATGCTGATATTCTGATGAAGGCTCTCACCAGGAGAAAATTCGAGTACCATCGAGGCACGATAGGGGTTGCTGATAATCCATATCTTGTCGAGAGGGAGTGTAGAGATTGCAACAAGATGATCGAGCTTAGTGAAAAGATTCACCTTCACTAAGTAGGCCCGCAGGAAAATTATGGCACAAGTTCTATTTTTGATCCCAGCAGGGATGATCACAGTATGAGTGATCAAAGTCTATATTCAGACTGGTTGTCAAAAATAGAAAAGTGAAATATTATTGTCTCATAATAATATTTGGACTATAAACTTGATCTTATTCCCTTGGAGCACTTCAGTTTGAGCTACAGATGTGGCCCATGTAGCTGTGAGAAGGAAGTACGCTTTTCTTATGAGTCAGTTGAGTTGTTGCATGCATGACTTGAGTTACAACTCAATCAGTTGAGTTTGGTGGAGTTGATTATGGATTTGATGGAGTTGTGTTCAGTTTGACTTGGTTAAACTAGTTGTAGTTAGTCTAATTGCAAATAAACTAATGATGAGTTGTTAAACTAATTATTAACTCATAATAAAACTATAGAATACATCATTTAACTCAGTTGCATGTCAGTGCATGTTCAGTTTAGCAGGGACAGGTGTTAGAGAATCAGATTGATATCAGTTGTGACTATAGTTGTGCATCAGATCTTGCACAATCAAGGGATTGAGTATGAAATGAGTTTGCTCATGTATTTTCCCAGTATTATAGCCTCTGCTCACATCTTACACAGTGTGAGTGATTCTTTGGAGGTGAAATACGAGTTTGGTAAACCATTCTCATTAATTCTTGAGCAGGTATTGAGCAGTGGAGGCAGGCAAGCAGTGGAATAGATTTGGAGATCAGATTTTAGTTGTATTGTGTGTAACAGGTGGAGCTGGTACTGGATTTCTTGTGATAAGCATTGTACTTTGTAATGTTATATGGTCTCAATCATTAATATACAGATAGTTGGGGTTTTTAGCGAGATGTTTTCCCCGGGTTACATACCGTGTTAATGTGTGAATGCTCTTGATATTTTATTGTTATTGATGCTGCTATATTGATGATCAACGTAGAGGAGCTTATGTATTGTGTATGTATTCCACAATAGTACATGATCAGGATAATCTCTGTTGAATATGTGTTAAATTATTCAAAATTTCTACATTATCTAATTGAGTATAAAGGGGGAGTGGAGGTGTGTACAAGTCCATAGGATGGTTGTTTGTCAGGGGGAGTTTACCTTTGCCATTGATGAAAAAGGGGGAGATAAGGCAGTAGGAATAGGCATCATCATCGTAGGGGGATTACTTGTGTTTCCATCAATGCCAAAGGGGGAGATTGTTGATTAGTGGTTGTCATTGATGTCAACCAAAGCAGAAATAGGGGCTACCGTGATATTTTACGGGAATTTTGACTTGATAGCTTACTCTATTCTGAGTCAAGGATGTTCCACATGGATTCTACTCATTGAGATGTTTCCGTTGATATATAGCACACCAAATAATTCTTCACGGTTTGAGAGATATTCATGTTTGAAGTTAGCAACCCTAATTAGTGGGCTAAACGCCTATGGGCTTGTGGCATGGAAGTCATAATTGGTTGTGATCATTGAATAGTAAATAATTAATATTTTTTTTCCTAAAATCCCTCCAATGTTCACTTTTTTGAGGACCCTCTCAACTTAAGACATTCATATAAATAGTGACCCTCATATCCTCATCTAGTAGGGATTTCATGGCTTCAAACATGTCATCGTGGAATATCTTCTATAACATTTTTCTTCAGAAGCTGAAATTAAACCCCATTTGACCTGAAATCTTGATGGACCAAATTTCAGATCTTGGTCCTCTATATTTATGAAGATATGATCTAAGGAAGTTAGGATTTTTGCAGGCTCCTGAATTCCAAGTTAAATAGGTGATGTTGGGAAAATCGTCATAACTTTCTCTCTCAGCTTTGGATTCAGATTTTGTAAATAATCATAGAAAGAGGATGAACTTTAATTTTTCGAGTAGAGGTTTCAAGGCTGAAGGTCACAACAGTGACACATGGCACTTTGTACAAGTTTTCTCTACTGAACTAATCTATAATCAGGCCATCACGGCCGATTGGGAATAACTCTTTCTTGAAGAATCCAATCTTGATCGGACCTATGGGGCTGGAAAGAGGACTTAGAGGGCTACCATAGGCCCAAATTTCAGACCCTATAGATCTGAAATTACATAGGTACAACATGTTCAATATCGAGCTCCTAGAATGCAAGAAAAATCATGCATTCAAGGATCACTGCGGTAAGGACCACGCATCAATAGTCAAGGGTAAGTCTCCTACAACAAGGTATGTATGATTAGTGTTTACATTTGAATTTTGAGTATCACCTCTGACATATTTTTTTGCAGGACAATGTAAGTATATAGAGTGTCTCGGTTATATCTCTATGTCTTTATATGTCACAATTAGTTTTTTGGATGTTTATTCTTGATACTACACATTTTATGCTACATATTCTTGATGCTGCACCAAGTTTGCTAAATCTATATGATGTTGTAAGTTTATGGTACTTGTCTTGTCATAGTTTATAGAATGGTCTTCTTTGTTGTACTTAGAACTTGGTCCATCACAAGTTTAGGGTCTGTCATCAGTTTTTATTGTATATATCTTTAGGTCAGTTTTGGATATATTCTTGCATAGAGTCCAGGCCTATATCAAGAGTGGGAGTCTTTGTCTACTGTTGCAACAAGTCAACAACAAAAGTGACAAGCACACTTTAGGTATGCATTGCAATTTTTATTTTTATTTATTCATTATTATGCACTTACATTTGTTTTGCAGGCAGAGGTAAGTTGAAGGGCATTTTGTTTTGTTTTGGGATTATTTTCACAGGGTAAATTTTGCATGCAAGTAGAAGAAGATTCAAGTACAACTTCAAGCAAGAATTCAAGAGAAGAAGTATCAAATCAAATGAAACATTACAGTGGGACATCCTTTGAAGCCATGACATCCATTTGTATATTGTGAAGAAGTGTCAAGGCCAAGAGTCATCATTGTAAAGTTGTAAAAGAGTCATTTGTAAAGGTGTCATCATTGGAAGAGTCATTATTGTAAAAGAGTCAATCTTCCTAGAGTCGAAAAGGAATTATTGGGAGCTATACAAGTGTCTGTTGGGATGATTTAATGGTTGGGTTGCAGGTCATAGTGTGATTGGGTGTTCGATTAAAATCATTGTAAATCATATTGTATCGTGGATCATTGTCCCTATTACGGGAATCCACTCTCTTGTCTTATTTCAGTCATTATAAGGTGGCAGGGAAGTGCTCTGCTAGTGCATGAAGTTGCATAAATGTTGGAGCCTGTGAATACTTTAGGGTGGTAGGTTGGTATAGGATGTTGGGGCATCCATTCAGTTGACTACTGAGTAAACCAGTGCATTTGGGCATCTTTCTAGTGGGAGCTGGAGAATAATTCTTTTCTAGAATTCTAGGAAGTTCTTGATTTCATTTCAAATGGGGCTGAAGATTAAATAATTTATTAGAAAAGTGTTAGGTGTTTTTTTACCTAGAGGGGATTTTCCACCTAAAATTCTTGAGTTCACTGTGTTCTTTTATTTACTATTATTACTTCATCAACATTAATAATAATTGAAGATTAACTAATGCTCTGAAAAGATTTAAAAGTTCTAATTTCTAAGGAATACTGATTCAACCCCCCCCCCAAGTATTTCCAACAATACCAAAGGTAGTCCCGCCTACTAACATCTCTTTGATCACTGCAAATCAATGTAGTAAGATTATTCCCCAGACCAGGAAATTTATTTTCTTTATGATTTGCCCACAAGGAAAGAAGATTATGGCCACGACTTATAGATAGGGCTCCTCCACACAACAGAAACAGATGGACAAGGCCATGGAGGAGTAAAGTGAAATGTTTCCCTCACCTACAAGGGTACCTCTGCACTGTCAAGTCAGTCACTCCTTCGATCTGACCCCGAGCGCACCACTACCCAATGGACCGATCTATTAACACTCTGTTCTGGAGAACGATTCGATCAAGAGGCAGATTCAAGAGTTACTATAGAAAGGGCACATTAGGCCAATCTCATCACCCTGGGGGAACCTGATTGTATTGGTATAGAAGAAGGACGAGACCTAGATATTTCGTATTGACTATCGGGTGCTGAACAAAATCACTGTCCAGAATAGGTACCCAATCCCAGAGATTGATGACCTTCTGGACTAGCTCAAGGTGGGGAATATTTAAGCAAGATTTATTTGAATTCTAGCTATCACCAGCTACCTATCAAACCCTCTGATGTGTGGGAAACTACCTTCAAATCCAAGGAGGGCCTTTTTGAATGGTTGGTCATGCCTTTCAGGTTGACGAATGCCCCCACAACCTTCATGAGATTGATGGACAACATCTTGTAACCCTTCACCAATGCTTTCATGGTGGTGTATTTGGATGACATCGTTATCTTCAACTAGAGTTGGGAAGAGCACCTCCACCATATTCAACAGGTCCTTCAAACCCCGCGATAAGACAAGTTGTGTGCCAATTTGGAGAAATTCACATTTGGCATGATCCATGTTCAATATCTGGGGTACATCATTGATGAGAAGGGTGTGCATGTGGAACCAACCAAGATACAAGTCATTCAGGATTGGCCAACCCCAACCACTCTAACAGAGCTCTGCAACTTTCTGGGTCTTGTCAATTTCTACTGCAGGTTCGTCTTGGGGTTCTTCATATCACTTGTCCTTTAAGTCAAGTCACCAAGGGTGGAATGAATGAAAAGTTTCTTGGTCTAAAACCCAACAAAAGGCATTTTTTGAATTGAAGCATCACCTTTGTTATGCACCAGTGATGACATTACCAGACCTGCAATAACCATTTGAGATTGAGACAGATGCCTCTGACTATGCTATTGGTGTAGTTCTTACTCATCAAGGGAATCGAGTGGCTTACCACAATGAGACACTTTTAGACACAGTCTGAAAGTATCCCACTTATGAGAAAAAAATGAATTCCATTGTGCAAGTCTATCATCAATGAAATAATTACATTATGGAGAAGGAAACATTCATCCACATAGACCACTGACCCTTGCAGTTCATATAGACATAAGGGAAGTTGAAGAATGATCACCATCATAAATGGTCCACATACCCTGCAACAATTCCATTTGAACATTAAATACAAGAAAGTAAGCACCAATAATGTGGCAGACTACCTCAGCCGACCACTAATCATGGTGCTGGTCACTATGCTTGACTCCTATGGGAACGAGACTTCAGGATGACCGCATCTTTATAAGAGTGATCCAAAATTCATAAGAACATACTAGACACTCCTAGAAGGGAAGCAAGTTCCAAATTTTCACCTCCAATATGCACTATTATGCCACTTGGGACACATCTGTTTCTTTCAAGTGAGTGTTCCAAGGTGATTTGGGAGGCACTACAGTGGGGTCACTTGACATTTCAGAGTAGAGAAAATAGTGGTGGTATTACAGAAGTATTTTTATTGGCCAAATCTTTGCCACAATGTTGGGAAGTATATGAGATCCTACACCAGCTGAGGTATTTCTAAACCAACCATCAAGAAGCAAGGCCTATATACTCCTCTACCTACTCCTAGTCGACCTTGGGAATCCATCTCCATGGATTGCATGTTGGGCCTTCCTACTACTAAGCATGACAATGATTTTGTTTTTGTGGTCATTGACAGATTCTCTAAGATGGCTATCATAGTAGTTTGCAAGAAGAGTATCACAACAGAGGCCACTACTAAGCTCTTCTTTGAGCTATTGTGGGTACACTTTGGGATCCCACAGTCCATTATCTCAGATCGAGATAACAAATTCCTAAGTGCATTTTGGTCAAGTCTCTGGTTGATGCTCGATACCAAACACACTAGTCCACGACGTTCCACTCCGAAATTGATGGCCAAACAAAGGTCATCAACATGATGATCCTGCACATTCCACACATGTACAACTCGAAGCATCCATGCACATGGGATGAAATACTCCCCTATGTCCAACACATCTACAACAGAGATCTTCATAGCTCAATGAGTCATAGCCCCTTTCAGGTAGGGATGGGATTTCATCCAGTATGTCCCATTGATGTGGCCATACCATTTGCAGCTACTCAGGAAGATTCGACTCACGTCCAATCTGACGCCGACGGGTATAACATCTTTTTTATCGAATTCAACACATTCACTAGTAGATCCATGATATATTAGACAAAGCCAATTATAAATAAAAGCAGAACCATGATAACCATTGGGTGTTGCACAAGTTACAGGTGGGTGACGAAGTTTGGCTACATTTTTATAAGGAGCCCCTCGTTGGACCCCACCGCAAGCTTCGTCCGCTCTGATATGGGCCATACACCATCACCACAGCTATAGGGGACAATGCCTTCGAACTCATCATTCTATCGTTCCTTAGTATGCACCCAATGTTCAATGTAGACTGCCTTCATCCATGTTTTCCACCATTGTTGGACACATATGACATTGCAGAACAACTCACACCAGAAGAGCTAAACCCAGATTACATGGAATAGGCCACAACTAATCAGCTCATGGACATGCAGATCAAGAACACTTTCTAATAAAGGATACAACTATATTGAGTTGTCAAAGCAGGCCAACTCCTTCACCAGGGCAAGTGCTTCACTAGGGACCAGGGTCAACAGAAATTTCCTCACCTCATGGAGGTTGTGCATGCAATCGGGACCATTGCTTCCTAAGGTGGGAGGATTGATACAGGTGGATATTAGTGACCACCTACCTATTCTACCTAGACCTACTGTTGGTTTCACATGTTTCCTTATTTATTTCAACATTTACTATTTTTAGTAGTTTTTACCCCCTAAATGGTGTCTTTTTGAGGTCTGCAGCAAGCCAAAAGCCTACCACAAATCTTGTAGTACTCAAACAGACCTTTCCAATAAGGTAGTGTACACGCCAAAAAGAGATAATATCACCAAGTCATGAATCTGGGAAGTTGGATGCCCAACTAACCCCAACAAGGCTCACAAACTCTTGGTGTTCCATCTTTTTGTTAGGGTTTTGGTTGTTTATGGTTTTCCCTTGTTTTTCAATAATAAATAGGCCCTTGAGCCTCATTGTAACACAGTTCATAGGCATGTAACCAATACAACTCTTCTCAAAGATAAGATACCATCGCCCAAGCTAGCTTATTTCCATTATGTTTGTAAGCATATTTCAGTATTCTGATATTAATGAAATGAAGTGTTATTTATGTTGCATCTCTGTATTTATGGTTATATCTGTAATTTGTTGTGTCCCTGTTTAAGTTCGGATCAAATCACCCAAAGAAAGAGAGTGGACCTCCAAGGTCCAAAAAACTTAAAAAAGTTACCACAACTAACTCCTTATGTAGAGAAAAAAATCCAAACCAATTTTCTAAATTAAATCTAGCAATAATAATCATAATACTAACACTAAATTTCGAGGATAATGCTAGGTACAAACAATCCAAGCCTAGACTGGCAAAATTCAAATCTTGGTTTGGGTAGATCCTTGGTAAAAATATCAGCTATATTGTCTTATGTAGAGAAATACTCCACATACATCTACTTCCTGCCGATGAGGTTTAATAAACTTCTCATGAAACAATGAATTGTTGTTGAACTCTAAGTAGGACAAACAATCACAAAAATGGAAATGTAGGAATGTTGTCCATCACTCCAAGCACAAGTAACATTTTTTGGAGCCATGTTGATTCATAGCTCTTGGCATAAGTAGCAGCATACTCAATCTCTATAGAAGATAAAGTAACACATGCTAGTTTCGTTTTACAAGAAACCATTCCATAACCTAAGGAAAAGCAATACCCTGTAGTGGACTTCCTAAAATTTACATCTCTGACCCAATTTGCATCAGTAAACCCATGAAGAAAAACATATTTGTCTCTTTCACACACAAATCCATAAGATATGGTCCCACTCTAATAACAAAGGACTCTTTTACCTTCCTACCAATGGAGTTTTTTTGGTTTCATCATAAAATGAGTTAATACATTCATAATGTTTGAAGTGTAAGTAGTGGTCCTCTGAGAGTGGAGTGTGATGCTAGAGGATTAGGTGGACTATATAAAGAACCCCTTTAAGGGGGTTCATATTTGGACTTCTCCTTGTGCAGTTAGGACCCTTGGTCATCCTTGGAGTAGGTTCTTCCATTCTAATCTTAGGGTCTTTCATCTAAATATTAAAAATCCTTAAATGTGTATTGAGAAAGGTGGATTAGGTTGATTTTGAGGATTCTTTATGAGATTGGTGTTCATATTCCACTCAATACAAGCATCTTTGAGATCATACAAGATATATTTCCTGATTGTATTTTTCCTTGATGTCATGGTATATGGACGAAATAATATGGGTCTCTTGACCTTTACCTATCCTTTCCTGTAGCTCCTTGATCACTTAAGAAAATTTTTTGTATGACCTTAGCACATCCACATCCATGACAATTAGAGGGAAAAAGTTACAAAGGATATAACTATTGGAATTATGATACAGGTATGACACAAGTGTTGTCCTTGATGGAAACTCTCTCAGATGAAAGATCACAGTATAGTAGGTAAACAACAAGAATGAAGAAAGAAAGGTATACGCAGGTTCACTATATACCAAGTCGCGTATACATGCAGATTCACTATATACAAAGTCACGTATACAAAAATGTATACACAGGTTCACTATATACCAAGTCATGTATACATGTAGGTTCACTATATACAAAGGTGTGCATAATGTACACACACACTTTCACACAAGGAAAGGCACGTACATGTCGAAAAACTAAGTTTTGGTCCATGGTATTTGGACCATGGTATTTTGATATTAGTCCATGGTATTTAGTCTGAGGTATTGACCCCAGGTATTGGGTCCAGGGTATCAGTCCTATGTGGTTTTGGACCATGGTATTTGTTAGCTACCTATACCAATAGGTTTCATATTTCATGATTGGCTATGAAAGGACCAAATATGCTCTGCTTTGATAACCCAAAGATCACATATTTTCAAGAGAATCCAATCTATGTATATAGCTAGGTATGGACTTAAGATTTTGATGGATTGTCCAACAGTCTAATCTGGATCATTCCATGGTTTAAATTTGCAGTTGTAGAATAGAGAAGAAATTCTGTCCAAACTAATCTTGGCAGGCAAGTAGTTCAGGTAGAGAAGAAAAGGCTCCCAACAGCTTAATCTGGGACCTTGGAAGAGATAAGGGTAGAAGTAGATAGAAATAACAAAGAAAAAGCCAAAGAAAAGAAAAGGCAAGTAAGGGTCTGCAAGTCCAAGTGCACCCTCCAAGAAGAAATAAAAAATGTTAGGCAAATACTGGGGTAAGTAGTTGGGGGTTGCAGAAAGGTTATCTTTATCATTACAGATGTGTGAACTGTGTTTTCCAAGGAAAAGTTTATCAATTGACAAGGTGTTCACCTTCATCAAGTTACAGAAAGGAGCATGACTAACCTCCCTCTCCCCCTTCATTCCATTGCTAACATCCCCTTATCAGCTAAGATTCATGGAGGAAGATCATGGTTTCATGGTGGTTCTTGTTCATTCAAAAGCCACATTTCTTGTGTAAAAATCTTTTCATTTTGATCTACTCTTTAAACCAAGTGTTTTGCAAACAAATTCAGTGTTTTCTCCCTTTGATCACCCCCCATCCATATTAACTTTAACTTTACTATGTAAATCCCTATATCACCTTTCCCCTACTAGTATTAAACACCATGGTGTATAAACCCCAAATTTCTTATAAATACCCCTCCCCTTGGCATTATAGCCAATAAGTCTCAATCAGGGATCAAAGTGACATCTGGCCACTTGGATGAACCTACACCTCACCTACCCTCCCTTTCCTCAAGTCATTCCACTCACTAAACTGCTATTTTGCCAAGAAAAAACCTTACAAAACCCACTTTTGACCGCTTAACCAAAGTTGGCGCATATGTTCGATTTTTGGAATATAGTGAAAAAACATTAAAAAATTATATGTTTATTCCTCCGCCCGCGGCCTTATTCACCTATCACGTCATCACCCCGATAGCTGTCCGATCTGATCTAGAGCATCCAACGGCTCATGTCACATCGAAGCGGCTCCGACGTCCACCGTTTACCCGCCGTATATACCGGTCACTTCACTCCCCCGATATCCGTTGGATCGAGCCCTCCAGATCCGACGGTCAGCATCAATATCGGAGCAGGTCTCACGTCCGACGGATATCGTCCGATATCCGTAAAATGGTTACGTCATTCGGCCGCCACGCGTCCTCGCCACAGCTCGTCAGAGGTACGTCTGACAGATTCCCCCCCGTACCATAAGCGGTGCGATATGAAACCGCTGGCTATTTCCGGTTTCGGCTTTTCCGCCTATGCTACGTCACCTCCGTGTCATCCCACGTCACTGCCACCATGCTGTCACGTCAACCCTTGCGCCCGACCACCTGCCGACCTGGCATGCCACTTCACCATCCCCGTGGACCAATCAGAGCCCGCCACCTCACCTATGACGTCATCCGACCTTGACCCCACCAATGGCGTCATGCTGACGTCATCACAGAAAAAGCGCCAAATTGTCAAAAAGTCTATATTATGGCCGTAAAACATGTTTTTACGTTCTTTTCACTCATTTTTCTGCTGCATGCTGTTCACGTCCGACTTACCGCCAACCTGCTAAATCAACCAGGAGACCTCCAGAGCGCCAATCCTGCCTGCTCATACAACCTCTTCTCGCTGTTTTACCAGGTATTTTTCATCATTTATCCTCCGTACGCCTGGAATTCTCTATAAATCACTCAAAAAGCTTCAAAGACGGTAAAACTTATAAATTCACCGGTGAATTCCTCTATAGAGCCTCTAATTTTCAACTACCACCTCGAAAACTACCAGCTGAGCCTTGTTTTACCTACATTTCATTGAAAAACTAAGTTCTGTCTGCGCAATCGCGGCAGACTCATTCAAACCAAATTTAACCACTGAGAGAGACAAGGAAAGGCCAAACATTGGTCCTAGTTGCACTATAAATAGTATTTCAACTACTATTTCCTAGAACCACTCTTTGTTCCTGATAATTTCACCTCCCTGGTACAGAGGCAGTCCTCTGTACTGTCCTGCTCAATCAAAATCATTTTGCACTTAATTCAAAATCCTCCTGTGCAATGGAGACACCTGTAGTACTAAATGTTCAACCTCTGAATGCCCCTCAAAAGAACTTGAAATGGCAAACCTTGGCAGATATGGATTACCAAATTACAGAAGAGAAGCTTATGAGCAGCAAATTCCACATTCATCTGTTGAATGAGTTGAAAACCAAGCATGAAAATGGGACAGATATATTGGGCTTATGGGATTCTTTCCTCCCTACTTTCAAGCTCCCTCAGGTCAACCAGTTCCCTGAACTAATCCACCTCTGTGCTGAACAATATGATGTTTCTCAGAGGGCTGTTGTTGACCCATCTAGTTCAGTACTTCTCTATGTTACCCCTCAAGCTATCAGAGACATGCTTTGCTTCAACCCCCAGAAGAAGTTGGTTCCTTTGTCACTGGTAAGCCTGATAAAACAAGGGGATAAACTCACAGATGCTCAAATTGTCAAATTTAATCAATTATACATCAAAACTAACATTGTGATGGGCCCTCCAATTCTTCATGTATATCTCAATGAGCTGGGCAGAGACCTTGCAGATATGATTTCTCCCATCTTGGGATACAGTTCAATTGAGCATATTGATGCAACTGTGCTGGTAATGATGCTTATGTTTGCTCCTGGCAAGTCACCAATCTGCTATGACTATGCCACCTACATACCAGACAAGATTCATGAGCAATTGATGAATTTAAGGAGAGATAGGATGTTCAGATACACCTCCTACATTTACCATTTGATCTTGTACCATCAACATGAGAAGTTTCACTTTTCAATCAAAAGAATGGATGCCCAAGGCAATCCTAGATCAGTGGTCTATTGGTCTTCTGTCTTCCACATTAGACCTGAGTCTCCATACACTTACTGTGAATTCATGGATCTGTTCATCCATCCAGCTATGGCAATCCTGATGAGCTCACCTCCTCCAAGACTCACTGATGATATGCAAAGGATTCTTCAGCTGTCCAAAGCTTATAGCATTGGGGATTGGTACTTCTACCAAAACCACACTGTCATCAGGATATATGGGTGTGATCTACCTCCTTTCAAACTACCCAAGTATGTGCCTATGAGGCTATTTGCCCTAGAGTACTTTAGGCAATTTGGCAGAGTTGATGTGCTTCACTTTTCAGGAAAAGGTAAAAAAGCACAGTTGAAGGTCAAAAGCCAACTTGGCCATTTTATCTATAACAAGAGGGAGCAAGGATGGAGGGAAGCAGAAAGAATGCTTGAGACCCTTGGCCTGCAAACAGGTTTCATATGGGTACCCTATGACCCTAACCATTTCATATCTATAAGGAGGCTCAAATATAAGTTATCTGCCTATGATCACCATAGCATCCCTCACATTGAAAAGTATGCAAATCAAGACAAATGGAGGAGAGGGACCTTAGAAGAGCCCTTGTCACAAGAAGAGCTGAACAAGAGGGCACTAAGGAATCTAAAGAAGATGGCTGACCTTGAGCTTTGTTCACAGGTATTCACACTTCCAACCACACAAACGGGAGCAACTGAATCCTCCTCAACTGCCAAGCAGCAAACTACCAAGGCCACTGAGAATATATCCAACAGAGGCAAAGAAAAGCAAATGGAGAAGGAGCAGTCACCTCCAGTGACTCAAGAGCAAACAGATAAAGGAGGGCAGCAGCAGGCAGAGCAACAACAGCAACAAGATTTGCAGCAAGAAGAAGGGCAGCAAGACAAACAGCAGCCCTTACAGCACGAGAGAGTAATTGATACTCCAACTTCCACTGAGCAAGAAGCTCAGAACATAGTGCCTCCTAGGCCAGAAGTCACCACTGATCCCTCGGTCCTCCAAACTCCTCAAAAGGAGGACTTAAGCAGAAAAACGGATAGAGAAACTCCCCTGACTTCATCTATTAACCAGGGAGAAAAAAGACAAAGATTGAATGATTTTTCAGAGGATGACATAGCTATCAGACAATCATTGGGCATGGGCCCACCAAGCAGAGAAGCTTCAGCAAGTTCCTCCCAGCAGGAACAGGACAGGGCTATGGGAGGGGAGGTCAGCTCCTCCAGCCAGCAAAAAGAAGGACAAGTGAGCATCAAACAGCAATTTATAGACATCAAAAGGAGGAATGAGCCTATCAAAATACAACTGTACAATCATCTGCTAAACATGGCTCCTACTAATCAGCAGAGACTTATGTCTTCCTTTGATGTAGGTGAAGGCAAAATGATCATGAGTCATTTTATGCCTACAGCACTGCAGCCCCAATCTGCCTCAGATTACCTCAGGACCAACCTGGAGGTCATGGCCAAAGACATACACCCAATGGACAAAATTGAACTGCATAAACAAACTGGTGAGATGGTGTATGCCTCCTTAGCAGATGAAACATTGGAAAATTATAAGCTAAAGAGCAGCCTCAATGCCACAGCCTCTCAACTGGAATTGGAGAAGGCATCATCCCAGGCGAAGGACAACAGAATAAGGTCCCTTGAAGACATAATCATTGAAATTGGGCATGATCCCAAAGATATTTCAAGGATACAGGAAATCTTGAAGTTGAGGGATGCTGACATGGCTGCCATGAGAAAGAAAATCAAGATCCCAGCTACCATTCACCCTCAGACAGATGAGGTAGCCCAACAAAGGCATGAGAAGGACACCACAGATTTGTTGATCTCCATTTATAAACAGCTGGTTCAAGCACAAGAGAAGTTGGGAGAATCAGAGGCTGCAAAGGCAACATTACAGGCATTTCTGAAACAAAGAGAAGAAGGGCATACTTCTCAGCCTCCTCCTCAGATCATCAATCTGGAGGAAACTGCTCCTATCACTGCCCCTCCTCCTCAACAGACTGAGCAAACAGCAACATCTACTTCAGCAGCGCCAACAACTACAGAGCAGGCCCAAAGCCTAGATATGCAAAAGCTGAAGAACGAAATCCAAGTCCTGGAAGCTCAAATGTTGGAGCTCAATTCAGCCAAAGAATCTTTGGCTAAAATCAATGATAGATATGATAAATCCAAACAAACTGTGGCAGAGAAGGACAGGGAGGTGAAAGCCCTCAAAAACAAAATAAAAGAGCTAGAGAATGAGCTCAAGTTAGATAAAGTGGTGGCCGAACTGAAAATAGTGCTATGGGCTAACATTGGTCAGTCTATCAATGAGCAGTGGCCATATATTGAAACTATCCATGAGCAACTAGAGCTCATCCCAAAGGCACAGAGGGAGATTCACAGATCAAGAGCTCATTTGAGCAATATGCCTGAAGTGGCCACCAGAATGATCAATGTACTTAACCACAGAACAAGTTCCCAGTTAGCTGCCATGGGAATTACAAACAGAACTGACACTATCCAAATGGTCAAAAGGGTTCTCACACTGAGAAACTTTGTCAGACCTTGGAGAGAAGAACCCAGGATATGCAGACTGAGGTGAACAAGTTTTTAGAAAAGTTTCAAGTGTTAGAAAGCAGAGGACTCCCTGGCTTACTGAACAGCGCAGGGAGATTGTTCACACATGACCAGTATGCTAAAAGGGTCAATACATTTGCCACTAGCCAGATCAATGATAAGCCCAGCACCTCAGAGGAAACAGGGCCATCCACAGGACAGTCTCTTTACAACAGAGTCGAGAATCTGTTTTTTATAATGAATGAGATCAATCACCTGTTTGGGGTGGCTCCCAATTTCTTCAAATACACAGAGGCAGAGGAGACAATGGATGCTATTCTCAGGCATCAACTCCCTACGCAAGAATGGTGGACAAATGCAATACAGAAGATTTTGTAAACAGGGAGCCACTTAACAATTTTGTTTCTTAAGGAGTATCAGTTGTCATGCAGAGCACAGTTCAACAAAATCAGCATGCATTATGAATTAAAGCTGAGCCAACTCAGCAGATGGATCGACCAACAAAGCAGAAATAGAAGACTACAGGTGGCAGGGCCGAGAAAACACAGCGCAGCAAGAAATAAAGACGCATTATCTAGCGTTAAAGCAAAACGGCTCAACCGACTCAATGACCTCCAAAGGTCAAATCACCCTCTGACAAACATAAAGAGCATTTATGCTGCATTCAGAGTTGCAATAACTTCTTTTCCTACTCTCTATACGCATTTATGAAGATATTTTCTCTCTCAGATGACTCAATACCTGAGATATTTTGTATAAGAATTGCTATAAAGTCTCCTTCGCATGAGCTTGCAAGGGTTGTTGTTGATTTCTCCTAAAGAAATTCTTATGCTGTAATCCTTTCTGAAGTCTAATAAAGAAAGTGATGGAATTTCTCGGATTTCTGAAGTGTTGAATGCGTTCTGGTGTCTGTTGATGACTGCTGGATTCCTGTGTATTTCACCATACAATAAGTCTCTGTAACTCTCTCTGTTAATTAGTTGTTTTGTTAAAATCCATATATGTTATCTGATTTTCAATACTAAGCAACAAGGAAAAAGAATAAATTTCAGGATTTATTCACTGAGTACCCTGAGTTCAATCTGTGTTGTTTATGAATGTTTTCTTCAGCTGTAATCTAGATAAGTGTAATTCTTAATTGCTGCACTTTCATAATACACCTTTCACAGTGGCCTTTGTCACAGGAATTCAAGTTATGCTCCTGTGCAGTGTGCTCACCTTCACCTCACCAACTTAATAGAAAATTCTTAATTGCTTTCTATTGGTTGAAATACATCACCATTTAAGCTAATTTTGTTTGTCTAAAATACACAATAGGCCCTGCAGTTTGAACACCACCAATCCTGCATATCAAGTCATTTCACAAATCCAGACTCCATTGCCCAATGGTATTTCACTATCTAAACACTATATCATAAGACCTGGAAGAAATCCTTCAACCAAAACATAAACCAAAACCTGAGCATAATAGCTAGCCTAAAACACCATCACAACAGAGACAAATCATAAAGAGAGAGCCCTCTCTGATTACAGTTTGGCTAGAAACTGTGATCCAAAGATTGGTTAGTGGTTACCCCGGCCGTATTCCCTTGGGAGTCATAGGGAACAACCTGGGTGTTAACATAATTGGCGACTCCACTGGGGATATGCTTGAGATTTTTAATTACTATATATCTTCCATATAGCTACTATCAAGCTTGAAATAAGTCAAGAGGCCTTGAAATCTGTTTCTGTATAACATTAGCAGTTTAAGGAGGAGCTTGTTTAGGGAATCTTCATCTTAGCTCTGAGAATACATAACCATTCCAAAAATCTTCATCCAGTCCCTTCAGATATAAAAAATTTCCCACAAAATCCTAAAAAACAGTTAGAAACTGGCTCCTAAGAAAAATCCACGGCATACTAGGGCTAATCCTGACCCAAATCCACCCATCATTGTTGATAATCCAAATACCATCCCTAGAAACATCAGGAAGCAACAAAGGCAGGATCAGCCTGCTATTTTGACCTCAGTTACAGTCTTTCCTAACCTTTCAACTCCACTTAAAATCCTCTTTCGGTCTGTTCCAAGTTCCCCTAGTTCACCATCTACATCGCAAGGTTCTCCTCCCCCATCTTCATCCACTGCACATATCCCCTTGAACCACACTTTAGGTTCAGCTTCACCTGTTACCCCTGTGGTACCCACTGTTCCTATTATCCCAGCAGCACCTAGTAATACACCCAACCCTCCTAATATGGCAAATAGATATGCACCCTTGCAGCTACCTGCTAATCCTGCAGCTCTACCCCAGGATTACCAAACCAAAATCACATATTTTGACTCCACTGGCCCTTACTCTGCTATTCAACATGCTAAGAGGATGCAAGATCACTTTGAAAACTATGAGATAGATGATGACAGTGTGAGGATGAGAATTTTTGTCCAAAGCCTGACAGGTGATGTTAGAACCTGGTTCAGGTCGATTGCTGCAAATACTATCACGACCCCTGATGAACTTTATCAGGCCTTTACTACCAGATGGGAGAAGAAGAAATATCCCCTGCACATACTTGGTGAATATGAAACAATCAAGAGAGGTCCTCAAGAGACTGTTCTGGAATATTGTGCTAGATTCAACAATGTGTACAATGCAATACCACAAAACCTAAGACCTCCTCCTCACTTGGCCTTGTACAAGTTCCCTGATGGATTTGATTCTGACATGGCATATCAGTTGAAGGAAAGAGAACCTGAGACCCTTGAAGACGCCCAAAAGGCTGCTGTCACAGTAGAAGCAAACCTGATTGCCAAAAGAAACAGGGCAAGGTTAGAAAAGAGAAGCATATACAAAGAAGAACCCACAGCCTTTGATCAAAAGCTTGATGCCATACTCAACAGCATGAAAAGATTGGGTGACAGGGTGGAATCAGTTGAAAGAAAAGCATCATGGGAAGCACCACAAAACAATCCTCCTAGGAATCCAAATTTTAGGAGAAATCCAAACCCGAACGTTGGTAGGGCAAACCCTGATCCAGAAATCAGACCCCCTTTCCAAGAAAATTATGCTGAAACCTCCACTTCAGCCGAGCCCAATGAAGATCCTGAGATTAATTTAATAGGGCTGGATGGTGAAAGTCAAGTTTTCTTAACACAAGAAGATCATGAGGATGAGGAAATCAAACTGTTCCACACTAAATCAGGGGAATCCTTTGACTTTAAACAAGGCTATGACACTGCTGTTTATGAAGTCCATAAACAATACAAGCTAAGGAGCAGAACTGTGAATTTCAACCAGCCTGAAAAGAAAAAGGATAATCAGCAGCCTGAAAGAGTTATAGTCACAGAACCTAATGACCAACCAAACTTACCTACCAAAGAAGTGATTGTTGAAGAGATCACTGAACCACTGTCCTCAAGACAGCAGTCTGTGGCTACTGCCTCTTCTCATCCTAATTTAAATGTTACTCCTCAAGAGATGAGTAAGAAGGATAAATCCCAAAGACAAAACAAAGATCAAGAAGAAGATGTAATGAACAAGGAAAGAACTGTCACCTATAACCCCAAAACCCAATCTGAAAAACCTTTTGATCTTGAAACAGAAATTGGCAAAATAAAAATAGCTATTCCTCTCTTGGAATTAGCCAAGCATGACAGCTATAAATTGCAAATCAAAAGGTCCCTTCAACTCACTAGCAACAAAGATGATGTCAATGTACTGGATGACACCCCAGAACTCCTCTTTGGCCCAGAAGTGGATGGAAAAACAGTAGTCACAGGGGTACTGCCTTTCTATGTCAGTTTACACATTCATGACAAAATACTACATAATGCAATGTTTGACTCAGGTGCCTCTCACAATCTCATGCCAAAAGCAGTCATGGAGAGATTGAATTTAGACATAACAAGACCATACAAGGATTTGTTTTCCTTTGACTCCAGCCAAGTCAAGTGTCTAGGTCTCATAAAGGACTTATGTGTGTCTCTAGTTCAATACCCAAACAAGACAATCCTAATGGATGTGGTAGTTGCTGATATCCCACCTAAGTATGGAATGCTGTTATCAAGATCATGGGGAGCCAAACTCCAAGGTTCCCTACAATTAGACATGCCATATGCTACCATATCTGTGTTTGGGCAACCAAAGAGACTGTACAGAGAAACACTAATGAAGTACATGGTCAGCAGTGAAGAAAAACCTCAAAATTTTCCTATATATGTTGTCCATTCAGACATAGACTCATACATTCTCTTCAATGATACAACCACTCCCTCAAAAGGTGAAGTTGAAACCAAGATATTCATACAGGAGGAAGATGCAAATAAGAGTAGTATCACTCATGAAACAACAGTCAATCAAACATTTGATAGTGTTGTTGCCTTAATTGTCAAGAACATCCAATTAAATGATGAGACTGTCCTAGAAGACAAGCTAGAGAAAAAACCACAATTGTTACTTACATTACCAGCCCATGAACAGATCATAAAACCTCCTCCCCAACAAGATATTCTATGGTTCCTTGAATTTGATGGCTCGGTCAACAAATTAGGGGCAGGAGCGGGAGTCTGGATACACAATAAAGAAAATAGTTATGCAGAAGGCAGAGCCTATAGATTGAATTTCAGATGTACTAATAACATGGCAGAATATGAAGCTCTTTTACTAGGACTCAAGTTGGCAAAATTCTTACAAGCTGCCAGGGTTTCAATCATGGGAGATTCAGATTTAGTTATCCAACAAGTGAAAGGAAACTTTGTCACCAATGACAAAAGACTAAGGACTTATAGGTTTGCTGTTGCTGAGGTACTAAATTTTTTCTCTGAATTCCAAATTACTAAAATTCCCAGAACCCAAAATCTACATGCTCATAGTTTAGCCACCTTTGCAAGTACCTGCAAGTTGCCCTTTGAGCCCCACCATTGTTTTACAGCTGAGGTAAAACACAGACCCTCCATACCAAACAACATCAATGATTGGCAAGTATTTGAGAATGACAAGCAAATAAACCATTTTTTAACTCTACAGCAAGAATTTGCAGGATTAAATATTGACAATGAGACAGCAAGTCAATCACAAATGCTTGAGTCGGCAAGTCAATCACAAATATTTAATGGAGCAAGTCCATCACAAATACAGTTTCAACAGGCTGCTCAGCCAATATCACCTAGAACTGCAAAACAAATGCTGAATCCAACTATTTTCAATATAGAAAACATCCAGCAAATTCAACAAGTTGACTGGGAAGAGGGAGTGTCCAATGCTGAAACTGAGATCATTGAGCTAAAGGACAATTTTCTACCAACAGGCCTAACCCCACTAGAAGACATTTTTGATTCAAATGATATTCCCAGAAAACCAAAAATGCAGCCCCTGAATGCAGCCATTGAAGAGTGCAACATAGGTACAATTGACAAACCTAAGATAATTAAATTATCTGTTTCCTTACCTCCTGACCAAAAGCCAAAATACATTGACCTCTTCAAAGAGTTCCAGGATGTTTTTGCATGGAGCTATGAGGACCTAAAGTCCTATGACACCTCTGTAATCCAACACACTATCCCTCTCAAACCTGATCAAAAGCCCTTTAAACAAAAACTGAGGAGAATCAATCCTATGCTCCTCCCAGCAATGGAACAAGAGGTACATAAAATGTTCAAAGCAGGCATCATAGCACCAATCAAATTCTCTGAATGGATTTCCAACTTAGTCCCTACAAGAAAGAAGACAGGTGAGATCAGGCTGTGTGTGGACTTAAGGAATCTAAACCAAGTATCCTTAAAAGATAACTACCCCTTACCCAAGATGGATCACATTCTTCAAAGGGTAGTAGGGGCCTCAAGGATCTCATTACTGGATGGATTTTCTGGTTTCAACCAGATCTTAGTTCACCCTGATGATCAGGACAAAACAACATTTACAACCCCTTGGGGAACTTTCAAATATGTAAAGATGCCTTTTGGCTTGAAAAATGCAGGGGCAACATTTCAAAGAGCAATGGACATTGCTTTTGCAAAGGAGATTCATGACTTTTTAGTCATTTATCTAGATGACCTAACACCTTTTTCAAAATCAGACCAAGAACATATAAAACATCTAAGACAGATCTTCCTAAAATGTAGAAAATATGGAATCTCCTTGAACCCTAAGAAATCCCTCTTTGGTTTAGAAGAAGGTAAGCTCTTAGGACACATCATCTCAAAAGATGGCATTAGAATTGACCCAGATAGGATACAAGCTATCCTGCAAATGCCTCACCCAAGGAATGTCAAAGAATTACAAGGATTCTTGGGAAAAATCAATTTCTTGAGAAGGTTTATCCCAAACCTAGCAGAGCTAACCAGATTATTAAACAACATGCTGAAAAAGGATTCAAAAGTGAAGTGGACTGTTGAAGCCAATCAAGCATTTGAAGGTATAAAATTGGCCCTCACCCAAACCCCAGTCTTAACCAACCCTCAGTTTGACAGAGAATTTATCATTTTCTCTTTTGCTTCCCAACATACTATTGCTGCTGTTTTATTACAAAAAGATGACCAAGGAAATGAGAAGCCAATTGCTTTCTTTAGCAAAGCTCTTAGGGATGCACCTTTGAAGTATCAAATCATGGAAAAACAAGCTTACGCTTTAGTCAAAGCAATTAAAGACTTTAGGATTTATATCCTTTATTCTCATGTCAAAGCATATGTACCAAGCCCTATTGTCAAAGACATTCTCACCCAAGAGAATTTAGAAGGCAAAAGAGGAAAATGGATTGCCAGCATCTTGGAATTTGACATTGAGATAAAACCTACAAAACTAATAAAAGGGCAAGGCTTGGCCAAATTAATGATAGAAACAAATTTTCAAGCCTTAGACATCAATCAGCTGGACAGTGAAACAGAGCTGGCGACTCCAAAGATCAATGTAGCCTTTGAACAATCCCCCTGGTACTCTGATATCTGTTATGTGTTACAAAACCTGTGTGCTCCCCCAGGACTGTCCAAAACTAAGTGTAGGTTCTTAAAAATGAAAACATCAAGATTTTGTGTGATGGATGGCAATCTGCTTTGGAAGAACCATGAAGGTATACTGCTGCACTGTTTAATTGAAAATGAGATTAACAATATCATGCAAGAGTTTCATGCAGGAGACTGTGGTGGACACTTGTATTGGAAGTCCACTGTGGATAAAATACTAAGGGCAGGATACTACTGGCCCACCATGTTTTCTGATGCCAAAAAATTCATCACATCATGTCATAAATTCCAAGTGTTTGAGGGAAAAAGACAACTGCTGCCACTTCCTTTAAAGCCTATTGCAACAGAGAGACCTTTTCAACAATGGGGATTGGATTTCATTGGGGAAATTCATCCCTCATCTTCAGGCCAACATAGATGGATCTTAACAGCCACAGACTACTTCACTAAGTGGATTGAAGCTGCCCCGTGCAGACAAGCAAATGATTCAGTAATCATTCAGTTCTTGGAGAACAACATACTGGCTAGATTTGGCTGCCCTGATAAAATCATTACAGACAATGCTGCTGCTTTCAGATCCAAGAAAATGGTGAATTTCTGTCACAAATTCCATATTACTTTGGGCCATTCTACTGCATACTATCCCCAAGGAAATGGCCTTGCTGAATCATCAAACAAAAGCCTTGTAAACATCATAAAGAAGGTACTTGAAGAGAACAAAAAGAACTGGCACAAGAAACTAGTCAATGCCTTATGGGCTGATAGACTAACAACCAAGAGATCAATTGGGACCAGCCCATATGAGTTGGTTTATGGATTAGAGGCCAAATTCCCCTCTTCACTAGGAGTGCCTGTTATGAAGCTTCTTCAAGAAAGCCAAGCTGAACCAAATAATATGCAAAGAAGGATAAATCAAATCATATGTCTGCATCAAACCAGAGATCAAGTTTTCAGCAGAGTTCAGGTATTACAAGAAAAACTAAAGAAAGCCTTTGACAGAAGAACCAAAGCAGAAGATTTTAATGTTGGTGATACAGTCCTCAAGTGGGATGCAAGAAGAGAAGAGAAAGGAAAACATGGAAAATTTGATTCCTTATGGAGAGGACCATTTGCTGTCCAAGCAGTACAAGGTAACAACACTTACTTCCTAAAAAGTCTTAGTGAAACTGACTTGGATGAAGGTCCTGTGAATGGCAGGATGCTGAAGCACTATTTTGAATACCATCCCTAAGTGCAGCATGAGCTTCCATTGTACATACCCAAATGTATATATTACTTTCTGTTTAAAAATTTGTAAAATGCAGTTTCTCAAGTGTTATTAGTTGGTCAGCAAAAGGAGAAAAGAATCAGAGGTTTACCAAGAAGAAAAGCACACAATTTGGGCACTTCAAAGCAACAAAACTTTAAGTTCATAAAAGCAGTAAAAGGACAAGGCATTCTGACCTGCTGTTCTTGGTATTTCAAATGAAAAACCATCCCCATGTGGAGCCACTGTTAGCTACCTATACCAATAGGTTTCATATTTCATGATTGGCTATGAAAGGACCAAATATGCTCTGCTTTGATAACCCAAAGATCACATATTTTCAAGAGAATCCAATCTATGTATATAGCTAGGTATGGACTTAAGATTTTGATGGATTGTCCAACAGTCTAATCTGGATCATTCCATGGTTTAAATTTGCAGTTGTAGAATAGAGAAGAAAGTCTGTCCAAACTGTTTAATCTTGGCATGCAAGTAGTTCAGGTAGAGAAGAAAAGGCTCCCAACAGCTTAATCTGGGACCTTGGAAGAGATAAGGGTAGAAGTAGATAGAAATAACAAAGAAAAAGCCAAAGAAAAGAAAAGGCAAGTAAGGGTCTGCAAGTCCAAGTGCACCCTCCAAGAAGAAATAAAAAATGTTAGGCAAATACTAGGGTAAGTAGTTGGGGGTTGCAGAAAGGTTATCTTTATCATTACAGATGTGTGAACTGTGTTTTCCAAGGAAAAGTTTATCAATTGACAAGGTGTTCACCTTCATCAAGTTACAGCAAGGAGCATGACTAACCTCCCTCTCCCCCTTCATTCCATTGCTAACATCCCCTTATCAGCTGAGATTCATGGAGGAAGATCATGGTTTCATGGTGGTTCTTGTTCATTCAAAAGCCACATTTCTTGTGTAAAAATCTTTTCATTTTGATCTACTCTTTAAACCAAGTGTTTTGCAAACAAATTCAGTGTTTTCTCCCTTTGATCACCCCCCATCCATATTAACTTTAACTTTACTATGTAAATCCCTATATCACCTTTCCCCTACTAGTATTAAACACCATGGTGTATAAACCCCAAATTTTGTATAAATACCCCTCCCCTTGGCATTATAGCCAATAAGTCTCAATCAGGGATCAAAGTGACATCTGGCCACTTGGATGAACCTACACCTCACCTACCCTCCCTTTCCTCAAGTCATTCCACTCACTAAACTGCTATTTTGCCATGAAAAAACCTTACAAAACCCACTTTTGACCGCTTAACCAAAGTTGGCGCATATGTTCGATTTTTGGAATATAGTGAAAAAACATTAAAAAATTATATGTTTATTCCTCCGCCCGCGGCCTTATTCACCTATCACGTCATCACCCCGATAGTCGTCCGATCTGATCTAGAGCATCCAACGGCTCATGTCACATCGGAGCGGCTCCGACGTCCGCCGTTTACCCGCCGTATATACCGGTCACTTCACTCCCCCGATAGTCGTTGGATCGAGCCCTCCAGATCCGACGGTCAGCATCAATATCGGAGCAGGTCTCACGTCCGACGGATATCGTCCGATATCCGTAAAATGGTTACGTCATTCGGCCGCCACGCGTCCTCGCCACAGCTCGTCGGAGGTACGTCTGACAGATTCCCCCCCGTACCATAAGCGGTGCGATATGAAACCGCTGGCTGTTTCCGGTTTCGGCTTTTCTGCCTATGCTACGTCACCTCCGTGTCATCCCACGTCACTGCCACCATGCCGTCACGTCAACCCTTGCGCCCGACCACCTGCCGACCTGGCATGCCACTTCACCATCCCCGTGGACCAATCAGAGCCCGCCACCTCACCTATGACGTCATCCGACCTTGACCCCACCAATGACGTCATGCTGACGTCATCACAGAAAAGGCGCCAAATTGTCAAAAAGTCTATATTATGGCCGTAAAACATGTTTTTACGTTCTTTTCGCTCATTTTTCTGCTACATGCTGTTCACGTCCGACTTACCGCCAACTTGCTAAATCAACCAGGAGACCTCCAGAGCGCCAATCCTGCCTCCTCATACAACCTCTGCTCGCTGCTTTACCAGGTATTTTTCATCATTTATCCTCCGTACGCCTGGAATTCTCTATAAATCACTCAAAAAGCTTCAAAGACGGTAAAACTTATAAATTCACCGGTGAATTCCTCTACAGAGCCTCTAATTTTCAACTACCACCTCGAAAACTACCAGCCGAGCCTTGTTTTACCTACATTTCATTGAAAAACTAAGTTTTGTCTGCGCAATCGCGACAGACTCATTCAAACCAAATTTAACCACTGAGAGAGACAAGGAAAGGCCAAACATTGGTCCTAGTTGCACTATAAATAGTATTTCAACTGCTATTTCCTAGAACCACTCTCTGTTCCTGATAATTTCACCTCCCTGGTACAGAGGCAGTCCTCTGTACTATCCTGCTCAATCAAAATCATTTTGCACTTAATTCAAAATCCTCCTGTGCAATGGAGACACCTGTAGTACTAAATGTTCAACCTCTGAATGCCCCTCAAAAGAACTTGAAATGGCAAACCTTGGCAGATATGGATTACCAAATTACAGAAGAGAAGCTTATGAGCAGCAAATTCCACATTCATCTGTTGAATGAGTTGAAAACCAAGCATGAAAATGGGACAGATATATTGGGCTTATGGGATTCTTTCCTCCCTACTTTCAAGCTCCCTCAGGTCAACCAGTTCCCTGAACTAATCCACCTCTGTGCTGAACAATATGATGTTTCTCAGAGGGCTGTTGTTGACCCATCTGGTTCAGTACTTTTCTATGTTACCCCTCAAGCTATCAGAGACATGCTTTGCTTCAACCCCAGAAGAAGTTGGTTCCTTTGTCACTGGTAAACCTGATAAAACAAGGGGATAAACTCACAGATGCTCAAATTGTCAAATTTAATCAATTATACATCAAAACTAACATTGTGATGGGCCCTCCAATTCTTCATGTATATCTCAATGAGCTGGGCAGAGACCTTGCAGATATGATTTCTCCCATCTTGGGATACAGTTCAATTGAGCATATTGATGCAACTGTGCTGGTAATGATGCTTATGTTTGCTCCTGGCAAGTCACCAATCTGCTATGACTATGCCACCTACATATCAGACAAGATTCATGAGCAATTGATGAATTTAAGGAGAGATAGGATGTTCAGATACACCTCCTACATTTACCATTTGATCTTGTACCATCAACATGAGAAGTTTCACTTTTCAATCAAAAGAATGGATGCCCAAGGCAATCCTAGATCAGTGGTCTATTGGTCTTTTGTCTTCCACATTAGACCTGAGTCTCCATACACTTACTGTGAATTCATGGATCTGTTCATCCATCCAGCTATGGCAATGCTGATGAGCTCACCTCCTCCAAGACTCACTGATGATATGCAAAGGATTCTTCAGCTGTCCAAAGCTTATAGCATTGGGGATTGGTACTTCTACCAAAACCACACTGTCATCAGGATATATGGGTGTGATCTACCTCCTTTCAAACTACCCAAGTATGTGCCTATGAGGCTATTTGCCCTAGAGTACTTTAGGCAATTTGGCAGAGTTGATGTGCTTCACTTTTCAGGAAAAGGTAAAAAAGCACAGTTGAAGGTCAAAAGCCAACTTGGCCATTTTATCTATAACGAGAGGGAGCAAGGATGGAGGGAAGCAGAAAGAATGCTTGAGGCCCTTGGCCTGCAAACCAGTTTCATATGGGTACCCTATGACCCTAACCATTTCATATCTATAAGGAGGCTCAAATATAAGTTATCTGCCTATGATCACCATATCATCCCTCACATTGAAAAGTATGCAAATCAAGACAAATGGAGGAGAGGGACCTTAGAAGAGCCCTTGTCACAAGAAGAGTTGAACAAGAGGGCACTAAGGAATCTAAAGAAGATGGCTGACCTTGAGCTTTGTTCACAGGTATTCACACTTCCAACCACACAAACGGGAGCAGCTGAATCCTCCTCAACTGCCAAGCAGCAAACTACCAAGGCCACTGAGAATATATCCAGCAGAGGCAAAGAAAAGCAAATGGAGAAGGAGCAGTCACCTCCAGTGACTCAAGAGCAAACAGATAAAGGAGGGCAGCAGCAGGCAGAGCAACAACAGCAACAAGATTTGCAACAAGAAGAAGGGCAACAAGACAAACAGCAGCCCTTACAGCACGAGAGAGTAATTGATACTCCAACTTCCACTGAGCAATAGGCTCAGAACATAGTGCCTCCTAGGCCAGAAGTCACCACTGATCCCTCGGTCCTCCAAACTCCTCAAAAGGAGGACTTAAGCAGAAAAAGGGATAGAGAAACTCCCCTGACTTCATCTATTAACCAGGGAGAAAAAAGACAAAGATTGAATGATTTTTCAGAGGATGACATAGCTATCAGACAAGCATTGGGCATGGGCCCACCAGGCAGAGAAGCTTCAGCAAGTTCCTTCCAGCAGGAACAGGACAGGGCTATGGGAGGGGAGGTCAGCTCCTCCAGCCAGCAAAAAGAAGGACAAGTGAGCATCAAACAACAATTTATAGACATCAAAAGGAGGAATGAGCCTATCAAAATACAGATGTACAATCATCTGCTAAACATGGCTCCTACTAATCAGCAGAGACTTATGTCTGCCTTTGATGTAGGTGAAGGCAAAATGATCATGAGTCATTTTATGCCTACAGCACTGCAACCCCAATCTGCCTCAGATTACCTCAGGACCAACCTGGAGGTCATGGCCAAAGACATACACCCAATGGACAAAATTGAACTGCATAAACAGACTGGTGAGATGGTGTATGCCTCCTTAGCAGATGAAACATTGGAAAATTATAAGCTAAAGAGCAGCCTCAATGCCACAGCCTCTCAACTGGAATTGGAGAAGGCATCATCCCAGGCGAAGGACAACAGAATAAGGTCCCTTGAAGACATAATCATTGAAATTGGGCATGATCCCAAAGATATTTCAGGGATACAGGAAATCTTGAAGTTGAGGGATGCTGACATGGCTGCCATGAGAAAGAAAATCAAGATCCCAGCTACCATTCACCCTCAGACAGATGAGGTAGCCCAACAAAGGCATGAGAAGGACACCACAGATTTGTTGATCTCCATTTATAAACAGCTCGTTCAAGCACAAGAGAAGTTGGGAGAATCAGAGGCTGCAAAGGCAGCATTACAGGCATCTCTGAAACAAAGAGAAGAAGGGCAGACTTCTCAGCCTCCTCCTCAGATCATCAATCTGGAGGAAACTGCTCCTATCACTGCCCCTCCTCCTCAACAGACCGAGCAAACAGCAACATCTACTTCAGCAGCGCCAACAACTACAGAGCAGGCCCAAAGCCTAGATATGCAAAAGCTGAAGAACGAAATCCAAGTCCTGGAAGCTCAAATGTTGGAGCTCAATTCAGCCAAAGAATCTTTGGCTAAAATCAATGATAGATATGATAAATCCAAACAAACTGTGGCAGAGAAGGACAGGGAGGTGAAAGCCCTCAAAACAAAATAAAAGAGCTAGAGAATGAGCTCAAGTTAGATAAAGTGGTGGCCGAACTGAAAATAGTGCTATGGGCTAACATTGGTCAGTCTATCAATGAGCAATGGCCATATATTGAAACTATCCATGAGCAACTAGAGCTCATCCCAAAGGCACAGAGGGAGATTCACAGATCAAGAGCTCAGTTGAGCAATATGCCTGAAGTGGCCACCAGAATGATCAATGTACTTAACCACAGAACAAGTTCCCAGTTAGCTGCCATGGGAATTACAAACAGAACTGACACTATCCAAATTGTCAAAAGGGTTCTCACACTGAGAAACTTTGTGCAGACCTTGGAGAGAAGAACACAGGATATGCAGACTGAGGTGAACAAGTTTTTAGAAAAGTTTCAAGTGTTAGAAAGCAGAGGACTCCCTGGCTTACTGAACAGCGCAGGGAGATTGTTCACACATGACCAGTATGCTAAAAGGGTCAATACATTTGCCACTAGCCAGATCAATGATAAGCCCAGCACCTCAGAGGAAACAGGGCCAGCCAAAGGACAGTCTCTTTACAACAGAGTCGAGAATCTATTTTTTATAATGAATGAGATCAATCACCTGTTTGGGTTGGCTCCCAATTTCTTCAAATACACAGAGGCAGAGGAGACAATGGATGCTATTCTTAGGCATCAACTCCCTACGCAAGAATGGTGGACAAATGCAATACAGAAGATTTTGTAAACAGGGAGCCACTTAACAATTTTGTTTCTTAAAGAGTATCAGTTGTCATGCAGAGCACAGTTCAACAAAATCAGCATGCATTATGAATTAAAGCTGAGCCAACTCAGCAGATGGATCGGCCAACAAAGCAGAAATAGAAGACTACAGGTGGCAGGGCCGAGAAAACACAGCGCAACAAGAAATAAAGACGCATTATCTAGCGTTAAAGCAAAACGGCTCAACCGACTCAATGACCTCCAAAGGTCAAATCACCCTCTGACAGACATAAAGAGCATTTATGCTGCATTCAGAGTTGCAATAACTTCTTTTCCTGCTTTCTGTACGCATTTGTGAAGATATTTTCTCTCTCAGATGACTCAATACCTGAGATATTTTGTATAAGAATTTCTATAAAGTCCCCTTCGCATGAGCTTGCAAGGGTTGTTGTTGATTTCTCCTAAAGAAATTCTTATGCTGTAATCCTTTCTGAAGTCTAATAAAGAAAGTGATGGAATTTCTCGGATTTCTGAAGTGTTGAATGCGTTCTGGTGTCTGTTGATGACTGTTGGATTCCTGTGTATTTCACCATACAATAAGTCTCTGTAACTCTCTCTGTTAATTAGTTGTTTTGTTAAAATCCATATATGTTATCTGATTTTCAATACTAAGCAACAAGGAAAAATAATAACTTTCAGGATTTATTCACTGAGTACCCTGAGTTCAATCTGTGTTGTTTATGAATGTTTTCTTCAGCTGTAATCTAGATAAGTGTAATTCTTAATTGCTGCACTTTCAGAATACACCTTTCACAGTGGCCTTTGTCACAGGAATTCAAGTTATGCTCCTGTGCAGTGTGCTCACCTTCACCTCACCAACTTAATAGAAAATTCTTAATTGCTTTCTATTGGTTGACATACATCACCATTTAAGCTAATTTTGTTTATCTAAAATACACAATAGGCCCTGCAGTTTGAACACCACCAATCCTGCATATCAAGTCATTTCACAACTCCAGACTCCATTGCCCAATGGTATTTCACTATCTAAACACTATATCATAAGACCTGAAAGAAATACTTCAACCAAAACATAAACCAAAACCTGAGCATAATAGCTAGCCTAAAACATCATCACAACAGAGACAAATCATAAAGAGAGAGCCCTCTCTGATTACAGTTTGGCTAGAAACTGTGATCCAAAGATTGGTTAGTGGTTACCCCGGCCGTATTCCCTTGGGAGTCATAGGGAACAACCTGGGTGTTAACAGTATTGAGAGAGGCCTAAACGTATATAAGGAGAAGAATATCATTAGGCCAAAGTGCAAGTGATGAATATCTGATGAAATGGGAGATCTAGTATGCAAGTTATGGGTATGTGATGCTTTGCTAAGGATGCACCTATGTGGGGAATGAAGGTTGATGGACCGGGATCATGAAGACTAAAATGCATTATAATTATATGGTATGATCATGAATATCTCAGATCTGAATACTGACGCATGTCTTATCCTTTATATCTAATGATCTGGGTATATCTGAAGTAGAAAATTACAGCGAAGGTATAAGTAATGATTTTCAGATCTGTACGCTGGTTCCCTTTAGTGAAAGGGCGTATACATGTTGGTTCGACACAACCAAGTAGTGTATACATTATGAGATCTGATATTTGAGGTTGTTGTTGGTTCTAGTGGTTGTTGCAGAGTTCTGGGTTCTGCTTTGTATTTTAGTGACTGTGTTTTGATGATAGGGTTTCAGTGATTCAGAGATTGATGCAGATATAGTTGATGGTTGTATTACAGTGGTGATTGTTTTGTATTGATGAATCCAGTTTGAAAATTTATGAAATGTGGTCCCTGGAAGAAAAGAGAAGGTTGTAGCCTTTTGCAGGTCGACGCCTATGTACTAGTAAATATATCGACCAGTATAAGAGCTAGGGGGCTGTAGCTCCCTTCCAGTAGAAGCTGGAGAACGAGAGAAGGTTGTAGCCTTCTTCAGGTGGATGCCTGTGTACTAGTATGAGTCTACACTAGTACAAGATTGTAAAACGTTTTTTCTTATTTTAAAGAAAATAGCAATAGGTGGTTTTTGTCCCGCATTGGGTTTCCACCTTATATCATGGTGTTCATGTGTGTCTCTTATGTATGATTATATATTCTATTCTTACTGCACCTGGTTACTGTTTATATCGTTAATGATGTTCTAATGCACTGACTAAAGATTAACATATGATGAATTAACAGAATGATAAGTTTGTTAGATATACGCTAGTTGCATTAAACACAGTTGTGTGTATATGCAAGTTTCCTTAACTGAAGTAGCGTATATGAATCTGATTATGGAAATGAAAAAGCTATTGATTTGATAATACTGATTCACCCCCCCTCTTAGTATTATTTCCAACAATTGGTATCAGAGCATGTCCTTCAGAAGAAGCTTCATCGCTTAAAGGAAGATCCATCAAGATGAGTAATCAAGAAAGAGAAAGATCCATCAGACCACCAATCTTCGATGGGAGAAATTTTTTTTACTGGAATATAAGAACCACAGCCTCTCTACAATCGCTTGGAATGGATATTTGGGAAATAGTGGAAGGAGGATATACATTTCCATCAGAAATTCCTACAGATACCGTAGGTAGAAAGCAATATGAAATCAATGCCAAGTTGTTACTATCTTACTGGGAAGTTTGTCAAAATCAGAGTTTGTCAAGGTCATGCAGCTCAAATCAGCCAAAGAAATATGGGATAAAATCATTCTAATCTACGAAGGAAACACTCAGGTAAAACGTGCTAAGCTTCAAACTCTCAGAATTCAGTATGAAACTCTTAAGATGCATAGTGATGAAAGCATAGCTAATTACTTCCTACGTATAGATGAGATTTTCAATGTATGAAGAATCTGGGTGAAGAAATTAAGGAATTTGTCTTAGTTGAGAAATTTTTGAGATGCTTGTCTGCTAAGTTTGAACCCAAAGTGTCTGCCATAGAAGAAAAGCAGGATCTGCAGAATATCACTATGGCATAGCTTCACGGAATCTTAACTGCTTTTGAAATGAGAAAAGGAGGACCATCAAATATGAGAGAAGTCGCATTTAAAGTATCAACAAAGGGAAAATAAAAACTCAATGAATCAGGATACATTTTAGAAGAAGAATATGAGGTAAATTTTGTCAAGAAGATTCAATGGGGATCAGGAAGGTTCAAAGGTAAGCTACCCTTCAAATGTTTTTCTTGTGGTAGAGTTGGTCATTATGCTGCTAGATGCCCTCATAACAAAGGAAAGATGCCTGAAGAAGGTAATAGAAGTTATTATACTCATGATAATAGTGATGAATTATCCAATAGTGATGAAGATAATCAAGAAATTAAAATCCTCATGGCATATGAAAATAATGATGTAGAAAAAGAAGAATTTACCAAATTAAAATTTCAGCTGGAGACAGTAACCATAGTAAGGGAGTAGCTGTAGGATGTAGCAAAAGATCATAGCATAAAAATCCAGAGACTTGAATCTAAGATCCTCTCTCTAAATGAAGATCTTGAAGAATCAAAGAAGCAGAATGAAGAATCTCTTAAAGAACAAGAACATGAAGTGCTCGAATTAAGGCAACAAGTGGAAAAAAGGAAGAAAAGCTGAAGAAAACATAAAGAAGCAATATTTGGAAAAGAAAGAGCAACATCAGGTTGAGGTAAATATCTTAAAAGGTAAATTAGAAGAAAAGGATAAACTGTTACAATTTCAAGATAGTACTAAGATTTTGGATGATATTCTTAGTAGTCAAAGATCCCCTGCTATCAAAACTGGTATTGGTTTTTATGAAACTTTTGAAGGTGAATCTAGCTCACAAGGTGAGGCAAGGAACTCTAATGCAAAAACTAAAATGCTCAACAAGGATATAAGAGGTCAACCCCAGCCACAACCAAGGAAAGAAATTCTTCAAAGAAAATCTTTTGCTCCTAACTATGGAAGTGATAGACAGTTATTTCTTCCAATGAATAATGTTGAATGTTATGAATGTCATAATATTGGACATGTTGCAGCCATATGTAGAAGTAGAATGGTTCAAGACTATCACATAGAAAGATCATCACATTCCAGGTACTTTAAGGGATATTGTTTTGCTTGCAATATGTTTGGTCACAAAGCTATTGATTGCAATAAAAGGAATATGAAACATGTAAGATGTTATGCATATAACAAGTTTGGACATAAATTAAATGAACGCAAGAGTAAAATTTGGACACCAAAGCAAAAGGTGCATACATCATCTCAATCTCAGCTATTGAAGAAGACAAAATTATTGTCAGAAATATGTGGCATAACTCAGTTAGCAAACATATCAGACCCAAGGGAATCTGAAAGTGTAAACCTTCAGTATTCCAATTTGCATATGCAACTATTATGAAGAGAAGTCACGTATATACGTGAGTTAGAGGCTGCATAGTCACGTATATGGTGCTCTGAAGAAAAAGCAACAAGACAAACTCATGAAAAGAAGTCTGATATGGTTTGGTCATGGTATGTGTTGGTTGGCACTAGTTCAGGGGGAGCATATGCTTCGAATAATGCATTGTTGGCATTATGGTTAGAAGTATTTGGTGATGATTCTTATGTGGCTAAATGATACATCTTTCTATCTATTGTTGGTTGGCCAAGAGAATGGCGTTGCAGTTTACAGGTCTGGTAGCTGGTGACAGATGCTTATGGTGCAGATCATATATGGTGTACGATAGTTGCTGATGACTATCATGGTATTGTTTAGATTGTTGGTCATTGTTATAAAATTCATGTATATCATTTGATGCAAAGGTCATGAAAAGACCTAATTTTTAACCCCACTTTGCATGGGAAGGATGATGTAATATGTCTATATATGTCATGTATAAACATTTGGTATATCCCCACTTGGTTGGGCGGATGAGTCAAAAATGGTGCATCCCCATTTAGCTGGGATATTGATGTATGTATGAGTCATTGGTGATAGGAAGGTCATACTAACTTAGTTGAGTTGTAGAGTCATGTTATTCTTTTGAAAAATATTTTTGCAGGCTCAGCATGTGCTCAGGGAGAGCATGAACGGATTGATACATCTTAGCATGTACAAAGGGGGAGCTCAAACAGAGATTTCAGCATGTACGTAGGGGGAGTATGGACAGCAGAATCTATATCAAGGGAGTGAATATCCCGGTCCACCCTTTGCCCTTGATGTCAAAGGGGGAGAGTAACTTGGTGTGGTTGTTGCCATCAAGTCCAAAGGGGGAGATTGTTGGCATTATGATACAAGTATGACACAAGTTTTATCCTTGATGGTAAATCTCTCAGATGAAAGATCACAGTATAGCAGGTAAACAACAAGAATGAAGAAATAAAGGTATACGCAAGTTCACTATATACCAAGTCGTGTATGCACACAAGTTCACTATATACCAAGTCACGTATACACACAGGTTCACTATATACCAAGTCGCGTATAGGTTCACTATATACAAAGGCACGTATAACGTACACATGCACTTTCACAGAAGGAAAGGTGCATACATGTCGGAAAACTAAGTTTTGGTCCATGGTATTTGGACCATGGTATTTTGGTATTAGTCCATGGTATTTGGTTCGAGGTATTGACCCTAGGTATTGGGTCCAAGGTATCGGTCCTACATGGTTTTGGACCATGGTATTGAGAGAGGCCTAAACCTATATAAGGAGAAGAATATCATTAGGCCAAAGTGCAAGTGATGAATATCTGATGAAGTGGGAGATCTAGTATGCAGGTTATGGGTATGTGATGGTGCTAAGGATGCACCTATGTGGCAAATGAAGGTTGATGGACCGAGATCATGAAGACTAAAATGCATTATCATTATATGGTATGATCATGAATAGCTCAGATCTGAATACCAACGCATGTCTTATCCTTTATATCTAATGATCTGGGTATATTTGAAGTAGAAAATTGTAGTGAAGGTATAAGTAATTATTTTCAGATCTGTACACTAGTTCCCTTTAGTGAAATGTCGTATACACATTGGTTCGACACAACCAAGTAGCATATACATTATGAGATCTGATATTTGAGGTTGTTGTTGGTTCTAATGGTTGTTGCAGAGTTCTGGGTTCTGCTCTGTATTCTAGTGACTGTGTTTTGATGACAGGGTTTCAGTGATTCGGTTGTTGGGTGATTCAGAGATTGATGCAGATATAGTTGATGGTTGTATTACTGTGGTGATTGTTTTGTATTGTTGGATCCAGTATGAAAATTTATGAAATGTGGTCCCTGTAATAAAAGAGAAGGTCGTAGCCTTCTGTAGGCCGACGCCTATGTACTAGTAAATATATCGGCTAGTACAAGAGCTAGGGGGTTGTGGCTCCCTTCCAGTAGAAGCTGGAGAACGAGAGAAGGTTGTAGCCTTTTGCAGGTCGGTGCCTATGTATTGGTATGAGTCTGTGCCAATACAAGATTGTAAAAGGGTTTTTCTTATCTTAAAGAAAACAGCAGCAGGTGGTTTTTGTCCCTCATTGGGTTTCCACCTTATATCATGGTGTTCATGTTTGTCTCTTATGTGTAATGATCTATTTGTTCTTATTGCACTTGGTTACTGCTTATATGGTTATTGATGTTCTGATGCACTAATTAAAGATTAACATATGATGAATTAACTGAATCATAAGTTTGCTAGATATACAGTAGTTGCATTAAACATAGTTGTGTGTACACACAAGTTTCCTTAACTGAAGTAGCATATATGAATCTGATTATGGAAATGAAATAGTTATTGATTTGATAATACTGATTCACCCCTCGCCCCCTCTCAGTATTATTTCCAACAATAACTTACTCAATACTCATCGGAAGAATAATATATCATAATCAAATGGGTCAAAATCCTCTTTCCAGTGGTGATATTTTGATGGAAAGTTTAGGTCCCTATCAAAAGTAAGGAACCTTACAATTATGGAATTATCTCATAAAAAAACCCTAAAATTTTATTTTGAATTAGTGATATCTTGACCTCTTGATCTTCAATCAAGACAACATTTAACTCAGATATCTTTTGTAGAGAATTTAGACGTACAACTTATTTCCATGAATTCATCCGAGAAAGCTACTTCAATTTATTTAAATTTTTTGGCCATCTGATTTCAATTGAAAAAAATAGTAATCCAAAAACTAGAAAAAAGTTGCCCCACTTTGATTAAGGAAAGGGCTTTGATATTGCATGTTAAATACCAAAATATATCTGAAAATAAAATTGCACACAATAGATCCAAGAATATTATATAAATTTTCTTATATTAATATCTAACCCTTAAGCTAGGGAAATACCTTATAATTTGATTCCTTTTATGGAAGGAGTCCACTTATGTTGTAACAAACTCCTAACTACCTAGTGGACCTTTTTTAATGAGGTCACAATACATTTATTCAACACTAACTACCATAGTGAGCCTTATTTAATAATATAGTGGACCTATTCCACCCTGAATGGCCTCCATTATTATCATTCTACTATCATTCCCCTTAGGTACACTACATTTTCATCTATACTTGCAAGCATACTAATTGATATGAATTTGATCCATTCCTTCTAGGGGAAATCCTATCAAATGTTAGTGAAGCTATCTAGAAAAAAAAAACAAACAAACAAACCAAAAAACAAAAAAAAAAACTTATGGTGTTTGGAAACTAATCACATGCCTATTTCTTATTTTATGTGATTTTTTTGGGAAAGCCTCTATAAATATTAATAAAAAAGGTTCATAAAAAATGTAAAACTTATTGCCAAAAAAATGCAAACTTAAGGCACCATAGCATTTCTTTAAATGAATTTAACAGTGACATTATGATGACAAGAGACTCCTCACACATTTGAGGAAAATATTGGTTAGGATATGACCTTACAACATTTGGGGACTCATATGGAATATATCTCAATCAACTAGTTCATGTTAAAAATAATCTTTATTTAGTATAGAGTTTTTGTTTTTGTTAATTCTCTAATTTTGCATGTTAAACTTAGTGCATGTTCATATGCTAACTTTATTATATGTTATCACTATTAGTTTGCATATTGTAATTATGCCTTGCATAATATAAATCATTATGTTGTGTTTTTCAACTTTGTATGTTGGTAAGAATTATTAACATGTTGAAAAATGCAACAAGAAATTCTCAATCTGATTTTGCCTTGATTAAATTGAGAAAAATAGAATTTCCACATTATAAGACAACTCAAATGCAGTTAACTGAGGTGACATGTTTCTTTTCACTCATTTAGCTCAGTAAATTCAAATTAGATGAGTTAGAGTTCAGTTAAGCATGTCTGATTGCTAATTTGTAGCAATCAAGGTCAGTTATTTCATGTTTTTTCAGTTAAACTAGCTCCAATTGTTGGAGGAACTAGTGGAAGGTCAATTGTGTAGTGGGACTTCAATCAAACTTAGTAATCATCCAATTAATTGATCAATCAATACAAAATAGCTAGTGCATGCAGAGAATTTGAGTTCCCCAACTATGGTGGAGATTCCAATGCAATGTAAAATCAGTTGTAGACTAGTTTTGAGTGTACACATGTTTCCTTTGAAAGTAAAAACATTGCATGAAACCATATGATCAACCTTGGGAATTTCTCAATCAATTTGAGGAATTTCCTAAATAATAGGATCTTAATCTCTCAAGGAATTTCGCAAGGAAATATGGGCTCAAGAACAAGAAGAAATTGATTAAGTCTAGGTCAGAGCTTCTCAGTGAGCAGAGAGATAGGTTATTCACTTGCAAGTTGTGCTCAAAGCGAGCAAGTAATTGTAATTCATCTCTATTCATCAGATTAATGCAAGCAGTCATAAGGGGTTTTTAATAGTTGTTTTCCCCTAGAAAAATAGTGCATTCATGTGTATTATTTCTTATTGCATGTTACTGATTGTGGTTTTAAATTGTGAATTGAATTCCACAAAGCATTAGATTAGGAGTATGTCTTGTGATTTAGATTAAAATTTCATGAGAAATTTCAAATCCACACCATAATTTCTACATGGTATCAGAGTAGGATTCACATTAGAGCAGGAATTTTGAAGTTGTTTCTCAGGAGAATCGAATTTGTAGTTCAGTGCAGCAGGACCTCTACAAAGTTGGGAAGATGACATTCAATGGGATGAGGATAGAGTATGCCTTGGAAGGCAACTCTAATTTCATTGCATGGAAGAATAACATGGAGGTGGTATTGGATGACAGTGGATTGTTAGAATACATCAAGGCAAATGTTGCAAAACCATAAGCATATGATGCCCAGAACCTTGCTTAGTGGAAGAAAGATATAGTGAAGGTGAGAAGAGTGGGATCACATTGTTTGAAAATATCCACTGGAAAGAAGCTTCTTTCGCAATGTGGAAAGCACTGAAATAATTGTTTGAGAATAGTAGTGATCATAGGAATCTGGCACTCAAGGAGAAACTTTGAAATATAAGATGTAGAAGAATGACACTATTCTACAGTATCTAAGTAAGTTCACACAAGTACTTGATGAACTTGGTGGGGTTGGTGTTAATGTTGCAAAATATGGCATGGTAAGGTTATCCCTTATAAGCCTTTTGAAGATCTGACATAGCTACCAATATTCGGTGAACGTGAGGGAGAAACCATCGAATTGGGAACACTTATGGTATGATTTAGTACAAGAGGAAATAAAGTGGAATACTAGAGATGGGACTTCATCCAAGGCAAAGGATGAAGAAAAGATTGCATTGGTTGAAAAGGGAAAGAAGCGAAAAGGGAAGAAATCTCAATCCAAACCAGAATCCAACCAAGGGGGCAAGAATAAATATTTGTGCAAAATTAAATGCTTCCATTTTCATGGATTCTGGTATTATACATGAAGTGTCCACACAAAAAGGCAAGCAAGAAGACCTTAGGAGGAGCAGCAAGTGAAGCTTTCGCTTCACAGTTCAAGCTTGAATTTACCCTTAACACATGCATTGTAATCACAATGATGGGGAGCGTGTGGTACTTGGACTGAGGTGCATCATTCCACATGATAGGGTGTAGAGATTGTTTCAGTGACTTGGAGGAGAAAGATTTGCAGATGCACATTGCACTGGGGGATGGCAGAAGGTACAATGCGACCAAGGTTAGTATAGTCACTTTTCAAAGGGATTCAGTGTCCCCTCTTAGGTTCAAGGATGTCATGTTTATTCCGGGCCTAAAGAAAAATCTCATCTCTTTTGCAGTTTTGGAAGACTTTGATTATGATGTGATATTCAATAGAGGAAAAGGATTCTTAAGACACATAGCCATGGGACAGGTGAAGCATATCAAGGTTCATGTGAAGAACCTGTATAAGCTATATGTGGAAGTCTATGTTGCATTAAGCACTAAAATGGAGAAAGAACAAAGTCATGATGTCAGTGAACTTTGGCACATAAGACTTGGCCATTTGCATCATGGTGCCTTGAAGATTATGCAACAAATAACCATTGGCCTCCTTAAAGGAGAACTTGAGCAGCAAGATGTATGTGAAGGATGTACCTTGGGGAAGTACACAAAGTCCACATTCCATGACCAGGACAACAAAGCACATGCAGTCTCAGAAAGGATCCACTTTGATGTATGTGGACCTTTCTCGACAACCTCCATTGCCAAACAAAAATATTTTTTCATTTTTATTGATGACTTCTCATGGAAGTGGTTTATCTTCTTCACGCGAAAGAAAGATGAGACATTCTCCAAGTTTGTAGAATTCAAGGCACTACTTGAGAAAGAACTCAACAAGAAGATGAAGGCTCTCAGGAGAGATAATGGAGGTGATTACATGTCAAATGTATTAAAAAAGTTTATGTGTGAAAGAAGAAATGCAACAAGAGTTGACAACATCCCACAACCCACAACAAAATGTGGTGGATGAAAGAAGGAACCATATCATTATGAGTGTCATGAAGGCTATGTTGCATGATCAAGGCCTACCACTGCATTATGGGCAGAGGAATGTGACACAACTATCTATTTGTAGAACCAGAGTCCTCATTAGATTATCAACATGATTGCACTAGAGGATGTTTTCTTGGGGAGAAATTCAAATGTGTCACTCATCAAGATTTTTGGAGCATCTATCTACTGCCATGTGTCCAAAGAATCAAGAAATAAGGTTGAGCTGACAACAGAATTAGGGATTTTTCTGGGTTACACAAAAACTCCTCACAACTATTTTGTGTACTTGTCATCCCTCAAAATGAAAGTTGTGAGAAGGGATGTAAACATTGACGAGGATCAAGCGATTTGGTGCTCTCTTGAGAGGGAGCTTCATATCCCACTTGAAGAGGAGCTTTTAGCTCCGAAGGAGGAGCCTCACAATGTTGTGGAGTAGCCGCAAATTGAGGACAAGATTGCAGAGACATCCTCTCAAGTAGAACCATCCAGAGACGGAAGAAAAAGGACCATGGAAGATGATAGACTTGTGCAAGATGCGAGGGAGAATGTGGGGGCTCCTTAAAATTTGTGTAGGTAGAGAAGGTCACTTGATCGATACACTAGCTACATGACTCTAATGATTGATCTTGTTGAGACTGAACCATATTATTTTGAGGAAGTAGTAGAGAAACCCATATGGGTTGATGCAATGGTGGAGAAATATGAATCCATTGTAAAGAACAGTGTTTTGGAAGGGGTCCCAAGACCAATAGATAAATTAGTTGTGGGTTCAAGATGGATCTTCAAGATTAAGTAGGAAGAAAACGGAAGCATATAGAAGTATAAGGCCAAATTTGTGGCCAAGGGATACTCTAGGGTTGATGGAATTGACTATGAGGAGGCATTTTCTCTTGTAGAGAGGTACTCATCCATTAGATCAATTCTTGCACTGGTTGTGCAGATGAGGTGGAAGATCCACTAAATGGATGTAGAAAAAACATTTCTCAATGGGGTTATTGAGGAGGATGTGTACATCGAGCAACCAAAAGGTTTTGAGACATTTGATCAAGAGTCTCATGTGTGCAAAATCAAGCGAGCATTGTATGGTCTCAAGCATGTACCTAGTTCTTAATACACCAGGATCGATAGCTATCTCACTGGTTTAGACTTCACCAAAAGTGAAGCAAATGCAAACCTATATCACATCTTGGTAGAAGCTAAATTGGCTATTATTGTCTTATATGTTGATGATTTGATTTTAACTAGTGATGAGAAGTTGATCAGATCTTGCAAGGAGGACCTTGCAAGAGAATATGAAATGAAGGAAATGGGTCTCATGCACTACTTCCTTGGGTTAGAAGTATGGCAAGGAGATGGGGAACTATTTGTCTCTCAAGGCAAGTATGAAAATGAGATAGTACATAAGTTTTGCATGGAGAGTTGCAAACCCATGGAGACACCTCTAGTAACCAACTGGAGGAAGGAGGATGCCACTTCAGGTGAGGAAGTGGATTCTACCATTTATCGACAACGATGGGTTCATTAATGTACCTTATGAACACACAATGAGATATGTGATGTGCATTCAACTAGTTGAGCCAAGATATGGTGAGGCCAACCACATTATTTTGGAAGGAAGCTAAGCATGTTTTATGGTACCTCAGAGGCACTACCCAGTTTGGACTATGGTATAGAGAGTCAAAGGGAGTAAAGTTGTGTGGCTTCATAGATGCATATTGGGTGGGGATTCCATTAGACTTAAATAATACATCAAGTGGAATTTTCAGTGTTGGGTCTGTAGCTATTTCATGTTACAACAAGAAGCAAAGATTTGTGGCACTTAACTCGACATAAGCAGAATACATGGTTGCAAGTCAAGCATCATGTGAGGCGATATGAGAAAGATACTCATGGGACTATTTAGTTAGATAATGGATCCAACTGTGATCTAATGTGATAATCAAAGTTGCATCAAGGTCTCCAAGAATCTTGTATTTCATGATCGATCCAAGCATATAGATATTTGGTATCACCATTTACGGGACTGTGTGTAGAGGCATATGATGTTGCTACAATACATTCCGACAGAGGAACAAGATGATGACATTTTGACAAAGGCCTTATCAAGAGGGAAGTTCGAGTTCCATAGGTGTAGGATAGAGGTGGTTGATAATCCCTTTCTTGCTGAGAGAGAGTGTTGAAAAATGCAACAAGAAATTCTCAATTTGATTTTTCCTTTGATTAAATTGAGAAAATTCGAATTTCCACATTAGCAGACAACTTAGATGTAGTTAACTGAGGTGACATGGCTCTTGTCACTCAGTTAGATCAGTAAATTTGAGTTAGAGGAGTTAGAATTCAGTTAAGCATGTGTGATTGCTAATTTATAGCAATCAAGGTTAGTTATTTCAAGTTGTTTTCAGTTAAAATAACTCAAATTGTTGGAGGAAAAAGTGGAAGGCCAGTTGCTCAGTGGGACTCTAGTCAAACTCAGTGTTCATCCAATTAACTGATTAATCAGCCCAAAATAGCTAGTGCATGTAGAGAATTCGAGTTCCCCAACTGTGGTGGAGATTTTAAGGTAGTGTAACATCATTTGTGAACAATCAGATGATCAACCTTGGGAATTGCACAATCAGATGATCAACCTTGGGAATTGCACAATCAATTTGAGGAATTTCCTAAATAATAGGGGCTTAATTTATCAGGGAATTGCACAAGGAAATAGGGGCTCAAGAAAATGCATAAATTGACTAATCTCGGGTCAGATATTCTCAGTGATCAGAGAGATAGGTTGTTCACTTGCAAGTTGTGCTCAGAGCGAGTAAGTAATTGTAATACTTCTTTATCCATCAGATTAATGCAAGCAAATATAAGGATTTTTTAGGAGTTTCTTTCCACTAGAAAAATATTGTATGAATGTGTGTTATTTCTTATCACATGTTTCTGATTGTGGTTCTAAATTATGAATTGAATTCTACGGAGTAGTAGAGTAAGATTGTGTCTTGCGATTTAGATTAAAATTTCATGAGCAGTTGCAATTCTACATCATAATTTCTACATAACAAACAAAATATTCTTGGTGAATGTGTTGCATTGCACATCATCTTGGATTTTGTTTTGGAAAAAAAATTCTTTTTTTTTTTTATAAAGATACTGAAACATGGTAATACTGTCATGAGGCTCTTCAATATCATAGATAGTAAGACTTACTATTGATATTTATATATATGGTCAAGTGAGGAGCATTATCATTTGTGAATATTTTTTTTATGTATTCCCTTTTAAAGAAGTTTCTTATGTGAAGGGTGTTTGTTTTCCAATATTGGATTTCCTATCATGGGAGTGGAGATGTATTTTTAGGTATCTAAATAAATAGTGAATAGATATAACATATAGTTTGCTAGTGAGAATATTGTTTAGTTATTATGATTAGTTTCTCGAAAGATATCAAAATAATTTAGATTAAGCATAACAAAATCTATGTTTTGAACGTTTCAATACTAAACATAGATTTTTGTGCTTGTTTAAGGATTTCATAATTAACTTGTTTCATCAATTGTACAATTGTAATATTTATTTCTTTTTCTAATATAATGATTGTCATAGTAGTTTGTTTTTTACAATTCTTAATAATATTTTTTTGTGTATGGGTAAGATGCTTTATAATGGAAAGACAAACTTGGTGTATGTTTGGAGGGTTAGTTGAGTTTTTGATCCCTTGTTCAAAAAATGCACAATGACTTTTTTTTGTCCTTGTTTGAAGTGTTCCATTTTTTTTTGCATCACTTTTAATTTCATTATATTCTTTGTGATCTTCTATGTCATTAATTTCATTATATTCTTTGTGATCTTCCATGTCATTTTTCTGAGATCATTTTTTGACTGTGTTATGAGAATTTAATTGTAATCAATAACTTGTGCCTATAATAATTTATGAAAACTTTTGTTTGGTATCCCAGTTTCAAAGACAATCATGTAAATATTTCAGGTTTTCTTAGAGGTCATTGCTTTTGAGAATGACTCTTTATTGCATCAAGTTCAAGTTATCAATGTTTATGGTCAATTGGATTTAGATGTTGTCCTTTCCACTCGGGTTCAATTCTTGCATCTGACATTTTGAGCTCATAATGATCATTTCTTGTAATGACTTCAAACCTTGTTAGCTAAGTAAATTAATTTATTACCTATCCTATAACAACAAGGCTCAAAGTAATAAACTCAAGCAGTCACTTACTAAAATTGAAGCTATATGGAGAGGATAATAAAGTCACTTTAGATTTGACAAATAAATACACGTAGACTTCAATGTTTCCTAGAATAAACAGTTTTGAGATTTCAAATATAGAACCTATTGAGTAAAACCAAGATGAATTATTCTACACAATCAAGTGAAATCTCAGAAGATCACATTAAATGTTCAATGCAAAAATACTTCTGACATAGCCCAATGCACCAGATAGATTATGTCTTAAATAGGTCTAGAATACTTTTTATGTTGCCCAAAATAAAAGATGTATTAGTTAAATCTAATCTGTGTTTATGGTGAGTGGCATCAACGTAGTTTAAATTTCAATTTTTTGCAACACTTTTGTTAGGATGTGTTTTCTTCTTTTCTCAATTATATATAACATGGATAATAGGATATCATGACAAAAGTGAGAAGTGATAAATTCTAATAAGAGGAGGTTTTTTTTTAATTTATGTAGAGATTTTTTCATTTCTATTTTATTTTATTCGATATTTTCACACTTGTCCCAGCTTTATAGATTAAATTTTCATTATGAATGAAAACTTTGCCTCATACTTGATCACATAAACTTATACTATCTATATTTGGTCGGAAAGAATTTGCAGTGGAAAACAAATCAATGAATCAAAACTTTGCCTCATACTGGATCACATAAAAATAGACTATCTATATTTGGTCAGAAAGAATTTGCAGTGGAAAACAAATCAATGTAAGCAATGAAGAATCATGCAAATTGTGCCTTACATGTAGTAATGAGTAAATGTGAAATTAAAGAACTGTCACTGACATATTAGTTGAATGTGCAAAATAGTTGAATCTCCCAAATATTGCCTTGCACTTTAGGATTTTGGACTATACCATCCAATTCTAAGGGAATTCTTGCAATTTTTGTCATTGACCAATAAAGTGACAAAATTATAATTTAGCACAGTATCACCATTATTACTTTGAAATGGTCACTGCAAATTCATTCTCCAATGGCAAGGAAACAAAAAAGAATGAGCAAAATGAAGTATGAAGAAAATGTTCCCTTTATATGCGTTTTACATATTGAGATCCAAAGAAGGCTTCATTTCCATCTTTCTTGATCGAGTAGGCTTCTGCTAAGTGAATATAAAAGGCTTCATTTTCTTCTTGCCTGATTCAGAAGGCTTTTCCTCACAAACATATGGGCCTCAAATTGTTCTACGCCATCGAAAAGCGATTGAAATTTCGTGGGCATCCTTCCTAGATCATCAAAACCAGTCGAAATGGTATATGGGTTAGTTGCACTCTATAATATAGTTTAGGAATGATGGCATGAAATAGGTAGAGTAGTTGGTATACTTGCATTGCTAACAGATTTCAACGGAGTGCTAAACTGAACAAAGTCCAACTGAGGGGTAAGTTGAACAGATTCCAACTTAGTGGTGAACTGAACAGATTCGAACTAAGGGTTAAACCAAAACATAGGATAATGGTAGGAAGGAAAATGAGCAATATGTTTATTGTGAAAAAGAAAATCATAAGTACCCACTAAGTTCCTTGTCATGGTATCTGAAATCATGGAAGCAAATGTACTCCATGATGAAACCGAGTCATGAACGCTTGATATAAGTGTTCCAAACTGAGGAACAATTAGAACTGTGGGGAAAGTATTGGAAGGCAAAGCAATATGGTTGTTGTGAACAAGCAAATCAAAGCTACCAATTATGGAGGATAGCATACTAGAGGAATGGGATGATACCAAAATGGGACAAGTAGCATACATCCTAGGATCAATTGCACATTGTGGTGTAATGGAGTTAGGAAAGCTTGACATAGGTGTAGCAGTTGGTATAAACTGAGGAACAATTGGAGCAATGGGAAAAGGGTTGGAAGGAAAAGAAAAATGGTTATTGTGAAGAAGGAAGTCAAAACTACCAAATATGGGGTGTCACAACCCTAATTCCTTTTTCCTGAATTGATCTACGTGCGGCACCAACTAAATGACTCAACCCATTAGTTTCCTTTACATTTTGCGGACTATGCCTACTTACTTCATCATTCACCATTATTAAACAGTTAAGTGCGAAATTACTTAACTAAAAAAGTCACAACATCATTTTAGTGCAAGAGACACTTTCTTTATGTAATAACACAGTTTATGAAAAAATTTGTAATTTACAATTTTTCCCGGGGAGACAAAATCAACCCGTTTAATAAAAGTTATAATTCTAGGGCGTGTGCCTGGTCGGTCGGCCCTCTGCATGACCCGAATGCAGATGCCCTCATTCAGCTTGGCCCAACCTTGGGTGCTCGGCTCACCCGTCGTGTGGCCCACACTGCCTACCCGTAGCATGTCTATCATGCAGACCTTCGTGCAAACCCACCCACCTATGTGTCATTTTGCCTTGCCTTTATGAACTTGTCGGCATGCAAACCCATGCAAACCTGCCCACTACGGTCACTGCGCTCTGCCTGTCAGCACTCACCCAGAGTTGTGTCAGGTTCACCCGCTCACTTGGGTCACCCACCAAGCTCTTTGTTGCGTTCAGAACCGCCCAACCCATGGGCTCATCTCTGCCCAACCTCCATTTGGTTCTTTGTTTGCGTTGTGTTTTTTGTTCACTTTTTGTTCTTTGTGGTGGTGCCTCTTCCTGATATATACGTTGCCTTGGCCGTGGAAGGGGGCTCAGCTCATGTCAAGTCGACCCATGACCCACGTCTCTCCAACACAATATTACATCGAATCTCACCCGTTCATGTTGCCCCATTGTTCATGTCCGCCCATCACCTGATGACCTCTACCTATAAACCAACTCATCTGCACGCGCCCAACACTTAGTCATTTTCGTGTTAGTGCCCCCATCTCATCGGTTATGTGTGCTCGCCTCGGCTCATCAGTTAAACATGCCCACCACAACTCGTCAATTAAATGCGCCCATCCACTCGTCGATTTTACGTGCACCCAGCCCAGCTTGTTGATTAAATGCGTCTGTCAAATCGTCTACTAGCTTGTTGATTAAACATGCCTGGGTTGGATGCTCGACTCACCCAAGTGCGACGATGATGACTTGGGGACCTGACATCCTCCCCCACTAGAAGTCATTGTCGTCCCTGGAAATCCGGCTACTCTCATCAACTTAGCATCATACTCAACAATCTCTTTCCTCCATCTCCACAGTGAATCCTCTATCTCACAGATACTCTCCTTTAGTGTGTTCTTTCATTTGACAAAGAACTCTAGTCATGTTTTGTTCCCAACACCCATAGTCTGAAGGTCTATAATATTCTCTAGAACAAGGTGTGTTCTATCCACAATCATGGCTAGTCCTCTCGGTGGTTCTATCCTCTCAGGCTGATATGCATCAAGTCGACATCTATTGAGTTGACTGACATGGAACACGAGATGTTTCAAACGCATGTGCTTCGGAAGCTACAACTCATTAGAAACCTCTCGAGATCACTTCTTTACCTAAAATGACCCTTCATACTTCCTCGTCAAAGATCTTGTAGTCCCTTTTAGTGGATGAAACTGATCTCCCATGATCCTTAGAAACACCATATCCCCAACACTAAAGTGTGCATCCCATCTATCCTTATCTTCCCATTTCTACATCCTCCTTGCAGCTTCATGCAAATGCACTCGTGCTAACTCCAAGGTCTCCTACCATGCTATCAATAATCTCTTCACATGTGGACTCGTGATAAATCCCCTCGATAACAGAGTGTGTGGAGCAACTAGCACCTGTCCATTCACAAACTGAAATGGACGGTACCCTGTTGTGGAACTCTTCTTCATATTGTAGCTAAACTAAGCCACATCCAAGAGTTCAGGCCAATTTTTCTGATTAGTGATCACATAATGTCTCAAGTAGTCCTCTAGAAGTGCATTAATCGGTTCAGTCTGCCCATCTTTCTGTGGATGGTAACTTGAACTGTACAGCAACTCTATCCCGACCAACTTGAAAAATTGGTCCAAAACCTGCCTGTAAATCGTGGATCTCTGTCTGATACAATAGTCAATGGAATTCCCCAATACTTCACAACATGTTTGAATAATATCTCAATAGTCTTCTCAGCTCCAAATGGTATCTTCATTGGAATGAAGACAACATACTTAGAGAAATGATCGACCACGACCATAACTCTGCTATACACATGTACATGTGGTAACTGAGTGATGAAGTCCATTGAAACACCCATCCACGGTCTCTATGGAATCGGTAAAGGCTACAACAATCCTCATTTCCTCTGGTTATCCAATTTGTCCTACTGACAAATGATGCATGTATGTACATACTCCTCTACATCCTCCCGTATCTTTTCACAAAAGAATCCTCTCTCTAATAATGCCAAAGAATGATGCTACCCTGGGTGGCCAGCCCATAGAGAATCGTGCCACTCCTTCAAGAGGTCCCTCCTAAGTCCCAATGACTTGGGAATGTAAAGTTAGTTCCCAAATAACAAGAGTCCATCTCGTAGAAAAAGCCTTCGTGTCTTCCCTTCCTTCACCTGGTTCAAGATGCTTTGTGCTTGAGTATTTGCCTCTATGCTTGCTCAAAGGCTATTTTGCATATCATCAGTCATCAGTACTCGACTCCTACTTCATTTTACCTTGCCTTCTTCCTCCTCAAGTGCGGCTAACTGTCCCTTCCTGCTGAGGGAATCTACAACTGCATTGAGTCTACCCGACCTATAGTCAATAGTCATGTCGAACTCTACCGAGAAGTCTTGCCCACGAGCTTGCTTCGTTGACAACTTTGGTTGTGATGCAAAATAAATCGCTGCAATGTTGTCATTCTTGACAATAAAAGGATTCCCAATCAAGTAATTCCTCCATACCTATAGACATTGGATGATCACAGTCATCTCCTTCTCATGAACTAGATACCGTCATTCCCTATCCTGCAACTTCCGACTCTCATATGCCAACGAATGCCCATCCTGCATAAGAACTCCTCCTATCCAAAATATGAAGCATTTTCATGCACCTTATACAACCTCTCGAAGTTAGGTAACTTCAGTATCGATTTTGTAACCATCCTCTTCTTCAAGTCTTCAAATGTTGTATGACACTTCTCTGTCCAATTCCATCACTTTTCCTTCTACAAAAGGTCTGTCAGTGGCGATGTCACTTTGGAGCACCCCTCTACAAACTTTCGTTGGTAGTTGGTCATCCCCGAAAACACCCTCATATCATGGACATTCTTAGGTTTGGCCCAATCCTCTATTGTCTTCACTCTGCTTGGCTCCATCCATATATGTCCTTGACCCACAATGTGTCCAAGGAACGAAATCTCGGTCTGGGAAAACATACACTTCAACTTCTTCATGTACATCTAATTCTTCTTCAGCGCCTCAAACACCAAAGCCAAGTGTTTCTTATGATCCTCCATGTTATCATTGTATATCACGATATCATCCAAGTATACTACTATGAACGAATCCAAATATGGATGTACTACATCGTTTATCAAAGTGAAAAACGTAGAAGGAGTGTTACACAAACCAAAAGGCATAACAAGGAATTCAAAATTTCCATACCTTGTCACAATCGTAGTTTTATTCTCACCTCCTTCCGCTATCCATACCTGATAGTAACCATGCCTCAAGTATAGCTTGGAAAACACTCGGACTTTTGCAAGCGTGTCGAAGCAATCCACAACAAGTGGCAAAGGATATATGTTCTTTATCGTTTTCTTGTTGAGAGCACGACAATCACAGCACATATGTAGCTCATTCGTATCTATCTTTTGTTGGAACAATACTGGAGCACCATATGGGCACCTTGAAGGTCGTATGAAACCTGCATCAGCCAAGTCCTTCAAATATCGTTTCAACTCCTCCAATTCTGGCCCTCATAAACAATAAGGAGATTTTGTTGAAGTTTGTTTCCCTAGCTCTAGCTCAATATTATGGTCGACTACAAACTCAGTAGCTCATTGGGCATCAAATCTGCATACTAGTCCAATAAATCAGAAATCTCAGCCGGAACATGGGTCCCCATTACATCATCGCTTTCAACTCTGTCACATGGAATAAGTCGATCTTGCGGAAAACATAGACCTTCCTAGAATCTAAAGAAGACCTAATGACAAGCAAACCAACGAGACACTATCTTTCTCTAAATATGATTTTATAAACAAAGGAAAACAAGTGTTTTAGGGCCTACCTTAGGTCCAACGCAAGTTTGTGGATTCCCTCGCTCCTTCAATCCAAATGAGCTCCTTTTTCGCGAATCTACAAACACAAACAAGCAAACAAATTAAATAGCACCTGAAAATCCAATATCATAAAACATATTTAACATGAAAGTCAAGGAGTTCATGAGACAAATAAGATGAGATACTTGTTGAGAAAAATGAGTTTGATTGTATTAATTCAAAATAAGAACAAATTTACAACCTGTGCCTTGACGCTGTACAAGCTCCTCCCAGGGTCCAGCAAGAAGTCTCCTCTACTTTGACAAGTTTCACTCACTTCTCAATGAAGCCAAAAAAGTGTGTGATCTCTCCTCTAAAGCTCCACTAGGAAGTCTTAATTTCACCAGCATTTACCCTAAAAAATGTTCAGCTTCTAACCTCTCTAGCAACCAGCCCAATGCCTGAATTTATAGTGCAATGGAGGGAAGTTACTAGGCCCTCCTTCAAAGGGATAGCTCCTCTCATCAAGGGATTAGCTCCTTCTCTTTTGGGATGGATGAACCACCTAAGAGCGGCAAATCCACATCAAAATTCCTTCTATAATCATCTGTAATTAACACAAAGTGAGTTTTTTAGAATAAACTTGTGCCTTTTTTACTTTCACATAGGTCTGCACCCACCCCTTTAGAGACAGAGCGGGCAGGTCCGCAGTTTTTGTAAACATAAGGTGCGGGACCGCAAGTAACAGTGAGAGAAAGTGCGGAACCAGAGTTTCATTGATTTTTAATGTCTTTCTATTATTTTCAAATCTTAACTTTAAGAGTTGAGGTTTGAGGCTTGCTTAGGAGGACAGTACAAGTGATGATAGACCCATACTGACTGCAAATAATCCTGGTGACGATATTTTTGTGTAACAGATTTCCCCCTAAAGTGTGATGTTTGTAGTAGATGAGGATTTCATTTATCATTTAGGAAGAGTGAAGTACTTTATCATTTTGAGGATCATCTTGTGGAGAGCCCAGTTGGAACCTGTAAAAACATTCAATGCAAGATATATATATGAGATCATATCATCGCTGAGGTAGGCATTCCCATACTCAGATCAAAACTGACTTAGAAAACTAACTACTACTCTGGTACAGGAATGATCTTGTAAAAAATCACAAGTATAGACTCATGTAGACACAGTATGGACGCAGCCATCTGTTTATGAATAGTCCATTATATAATAAATAAAAAATTCCTCGCAGCCTGGATTGTGGAAACTAGATCCAGGGTCTTCATTTCTACTTCCCGAAACAGTACGATTCTATCCATGTGAATGAATGTGTTGATGCCGAACATGGTAGAAACCACTTGATTACTATTCAATGATTTAAACTATTAGCAAGTGTGAGAGAAACCACCAGTGATGTCAATGGCTCTCAAAGTACGCAGTACAATCCATGAGATGTGATAAAATGTGTTGATGTCGAACATGTCATGGAATCCTTTGATCGAAGGTCAATGATGCAAACTTTCGTCAAAGGCAAGAAACCTACCATTGAGGCATGCATATCTCAAGGTACTGACGATTTCTAGATCATCTTTCTAGATAATGAGCTGAAGTCGATAGAAAGTGATCCGTCGCAGGCAAGCCCACAACACGAAATCATAGATCAAGTTGAAGAAATTTAGTTGCAAGGACTGACTCAGGGATGGTCAAGATGGATGACAAATATTTTGCAGATGAATGACTTATTGGCAGTGACCTCTTGAACACATAACGACACGACAAATGGCTTGGTGACAATTGAACCAAAGTTAATACCCAGAAACCGGTTGAAGACTTTCAATGTGGTTTGAACAACTGTTAGGCAAAGGATTTCCCAACCCAAGTGAATAAAAGTGTCGTGTTCAAGAGTGGTTACAAAGTATGACAAGCAGGCTCATTTTTCTCTCTTTTCCCCCACCATTTCTGGCAAGTACCTCTTTATTTTTGATAAGCTTGAGGAGGATAACATTTGCTTGATTATAATCTCATCCTTCGGATGAGTCCAACTTAGTTTAAATTCGAACCCTAAGAAGGAGTGGTTCATTCCTATTTGTAATTGAACATGTCCATTACTGTGAAATTTTAACGAGTCCAGTATAGGAGAAACTCGGCGTTTTTGAATTTTAGAGAGTCTAAAAAAACTTAAGAAAACTCCAGGGTTGACCTTTTTCGTAAATTTGTGTCTCCCAAGCCCGAAAAAGTATAAAATAATAATTGAGAGAACCACTTGATCTTTTACGACCAAGGAGTACTTTTCGTCATTAGTGCCCTTGATCCGAAAAAGTTAAAAAGCGATCAATGACAGGTCGTTTTATAACCAATATCGAATTTGAAACGACAAATATTCGGCAATTTTTTCATGTTTTTACGGTCAGAAAAGAGCTGTAAGTGGACCGTCTTTTAATTCCGTTTTAACGAGTTTAAAATAAAAACTCGACGATATTTTCATGTTTTAGGAGTCAGAAAAGAGCTCAAAGGTGACTCTAAATGTTTTTTCGTCGAAAATGATAGATTTCGCCTGAATAATCCGTTATCCTGAACAAAAAAGCAAACATTACTCATACCTGTTTGAAATGGATAAAAATGTTGCAAAAATACCTTTCCAAAGTGAAACATAAACAAATTTGCAATTTATTTACTCAAAAAACTTATAAAAAGGGCCTTCGTCAATTCATTTTTACCGTTTGAGTTTTGGGTGAGAAAATAGTGCTTTTGTTCAGAAAACTTTCTCTGAAGATTACGGAAAATCCAATCATCAGAATCGAACGCCGTTTTCTCCAGGTAATCCACATCATCCTACTTTTCATTTTTAACCGTTTCATTTTTTGTTTTAGGCTTTCATTTCATTTTTTGGAGGGTTTTTAGGCTTAAAACCCACACGCGGGGGCCCGCAGGTGTACCACTGCTGGCCTGTGGACCCCAACTTTTTCTCCATTGGGAAAAAGTTAGGGGTCCACACCTTCCATGTAGATAAGGTGCGGTCCCACGCACTGTGTCTAACTCGGAGGGTTCGGTCCCCGCGGCAAGGGTTTTTAACCCGAAATTTCTCAAAATTGGACCAAACAAAATAATTTCTAGCATTCTAATTTATCGTTTTACTTGATACAGAGAGTACATCATGCTAGATTGGCGTGAACGAGAGCATGAGGACGTGGATGCTGCCGCATGGAGTCATCAACCTTCGCTTGATGCTTTGAGGGCATCCCGCTTGTACAAATTCTGGGTCATTCCTGGCATGAGGGCTCAGGTGGATTTCTTACGGTGGCTGGTTGACAGATGGAGCATACAGGACTAGTGCTTTTTCATTGTGGCCACCAGATCGAAATCGAGCCGGCGGACATATATTTCTTGACTGGTTTACCTAAGAGAGGTGAAGACTTGACTCTATTCGGGTCTAGGCCAGGTGGCCAGTCTGTCGATAGCCTCCAGCTAGAGTTCTGCAACAGCCAGGCTAGAGACAAAGGGATAGACATAAAAACCATATCCCGTCCTAAACTCATGGTGCTCGCGTTTACTGTCACCAGACTTTGCGGGAGTGCCACATTACATATTGCCACCGGATCCTAGATGCGTATGGCAGTTGATTGCTTTCGAGTCACCATCTTCAACTGGTGCGATGCTGTGTTGGCCAATGTGAAAGGCCAACTGACCAGGGCCAAGAAAGGACAGCTAAAGACTTTTGGTTATGGAGCTTTGGTTGTGAGTTTTGGTCTGGAGAGGGTTCCCATGTTGATCCCGTAACACCTTACTGTTGGAGCTGGGCTTCCTCGAGAGCCCAAACTGATGCGATGGGTCGCAGTTATGGCCAGTCACCCAGACGAGAGGACAGAGGTTGCTCGATTCAAACCTGAGTATTTCCAATGGTTGGAAAACCAGGTATTTTTCTACTCAAGACTTCCCTTACGCTGGGGTAGATTTTCGTGGTGACCCAAACATGGCTCTTCCAGCAGGAGAGCAGTGGGATGACTCAGGTAAAAGCATTTTCAACATTTTTCCTATTTTAATTTTTTTATTATTTTTCTATCGTCCCAAAACTGATAGAAGAAGTTTCAAATGTAGATGTGGGTCCACAGTGACCAGCTGCTCTCCGGCCTTACGAGAGGAAACAACCAGTTGCAGCCGTGCCAGCCCCACAGGACGAATCAGCAGAGGTTTTGGCCGAGTTGGGGGGTCATCTCGAGCGCTTTACAGGAGATATTCCGGAGACCACTATAGATGACATTCCTCGTTGACTTCATCGCTATGTGATTGGGGTCCCAGGACCTTTTAGGAGGTTCCTTTGCAAAGTGGCTCGTACAGTGGTTTCTTATCGAGATCATCACCAGTGATAGGATGATCGCCTATTGTGGGCACATATGACATTTTTGTTTTTTGTACTTATCATTTTTGCCGATCATAAGGTGTTTTTCAACCTATGAGCGAGGACGATGTATTTTTTTACACACTCCATATATATATATATATATATATATATATATATATATATATATATATATATATATATATATATCACTATTACCGGCTTATCTTGTAAATCATGTTATGGAATGGTTTTAAATTTACATGTATGATTATTGCAAATGTCTACTTAACGTTCGAGAAGCAATTTCATCTGCTAATGTATTTAAAGATCTTGGAATATGCTGATATTCAATATAATCAAATTCACGTTCCAAGAGACGCACTCTCAAAAATAATCTTAATAATACTAGATTTCTAATGGCATACACTCTATTAAGCTGTAATACAACGAGTTCAGAATCTAACCTCACTATCAAACTCCGAATCCCAAATGAAATAGATTCAGATAATAACTCAATCACTGCACTATACTCGGCAATGTTGTTCGTTGTTTGACTGAGGCTTACCCCATGCATAGATACTAACTCGTCAGAGGGTGAATAGATAACCCAAGCTGCGGAAGAAATGTTCCGTGTATTACGACAAGCGTCATCAGTGAAACCAATGTATGTTTGGAGAGGCATCGACATCTGCAATATCAAGAGTAAAACCAAGATAAGCAGGAATAATGACGAAACAACACTCTCTAAGCTAAGCACACTGTTTAAACTAAAACAAACTAGCTAGAAAGAAAAGCTATCCTAACTAAAAATCTCCATACCCATTCTTTAAGCATAATACCTCTTCAAGTAAATACCATTTCTGGGTTTACCCAAAGAGTCCCCGTCAAAGTCTACCAATTCATAGGCCACTTTTGCTAGCTTTCGCTTGACAACATAGGGACCATGCCACATAGGAACGAATTTTCCAATGCCTAATTTATCATTAGCTTGATCGTAAACTAAGACTAGATCTCCTTCCAAAAAATTTTGAGGGGTCACATTTCGATCATACTGAGCTTTCATACGTTTTGCGTGAGTCTCGATCGCCAATGCAGCATCACGTCGATTCTCATCTAATTGCGCCAAGTATAACAAACTCTTTTCCTCTTCGGAAGTGGCTGGTAGCAACTCGATGGCCATTTGCAGTGATGAGATTTCGCATTCAATGGGTAACACAGCTTCCAGACCATAAACTAGTTGGAAAGGAGTGAACCCTGTTGATGTTTTTACTGAAGTTCGGTACGCCCAAAGCGCTGAAAATAGCATGTTATGCCAATTTGACCGATGAATCCCAATGATTCGTCGGATCATGATGACTAAAACTTTGTTGATGGATTCAACCAGATCATTAGCTTGTGGATAATAAGGGGTTGAACTATCGTGACACAAACCAAGCTGGCCTGTAAGTTCGGTCATCATAACGTTTCGAAAATGACGCCCATGATCAGTGATTATCACTTGCGGGACACCAAACCTAGCAATTATATGATTGAACACAAACATTGAAGCTGTCTTGTCGTCTGCCTCAAATGTAGGCATCGCCTCGGTCCACTTGGTAAAATAATCTACTGTAAGGATGATATACACATGCCCCCCAGCCGAGTGAGGGTTACATGTAATAAAATTGATACCCCATTTGTCAAAAGGACCAATGACAATTATAGGGTGGAGAGGAGCAGGTGGAGCGCGCATCTTTCGATCAAAAATTTGGCAGTTGTTGTTGGGTTTTGTTATATTATTTCCACGTAGTTAATAGGGGGTTTGAAGGGCACCCGTAACCCCACTTTATGGGGTCCGGGGCAGCGCCCCGGAAAATTTTGGTTTTGGACCATATGTTAGGTTGGGCGGACCCACCTATGGTTTTGTGCATGATTTTCGCACATGTTTTTTGGATGCGATGGTTTTCGGTCCATCGTATTGGACGCGATGGTTTTCGGTCCATGGTATTGGATGCTTCAGCATGTATAAATATGTATTGTAACATTGAAAGGAACATAATGAAAAATCAAGCTGGTAGTCTCGGTTTTTGGATCTAGGGAAAAATCTCTGTGCATATGTGTTTTATGTGTTATGCTCTCACATTGTTTATTTTCTTTTTTTAAGAATTCGTATGCAGGTAATTTCTGTACAAGGTTAAAACCTACATTTGGTATCAGATCTGTTTTGGCTTCAAGGGGACGCCTTTGTTGCTGAGGGGTTTCACTCGGGCCTGTGGTAGACTCTGTTCAGTGGGAGATTTGCGAGATCGATTCTGGTGGTGAAAGAAGATGGCGAGCAGTGGAAAGATAGAGATTGAGAAGTTCAATGGTCAGAATTTTGAGTTGTGGAAACTCAATACGGAGGATCTGTTGGTGGATAAAGATCAGTGGATCGCGGTAGATCTGGGTACTAAACCATCGGGAGTGACCGATGAAGAATGGAAGAAGTTGGATCGAAAGGCAAAGAGAACAATACAATTGTGTGTCTCAGATTCAGTATTGCTGAATGTATCAGGGGAAGCTACGGCAAAGGCTTTGTGGGTCAAGTTAGGGACTTTGTACCAATCTAAGTCTCTGCTGAATAAACTGTTCCTGCGGAAAAAGCTGTATAACCTGAGGATGAAAGATGGAGACTCGGTGACAGAGCATCTGACTGTGTTTAATACTGTGGTAAGTCAGTTATTATCTGTTGATATTAAAATTTCAGATGAAGATAAGTGTATCAGTCTATTGTGTTCTCTACCAGATTCGTGGGATAGTCTGGTTATTGCAATAGGTAGCAATGCAACTGCTTTGCAGTTTGATGAAATAGTCTCAGACTTGCTGACGGAGGAGATGAGACGGAAAAATATGGACAACCAGAATGGTGATGCCTTGTCTGTACGAGGACGGTCCCATAACAGAAACAAAAATAAGTCATCGAGTGGGAGATCTAAATCTAGAGGGAGATCTAAATCTCTAGGAAAACCTACAAAGGTGGTGTGTTGGAAATGTGGAAAGGAAGGGCACTTCAGAAGGGATTGTAAATCTAAAGCCCCTGATAAAGGAAAGGGATCTGATGATACTCCTTCTGCAGAGGCGAAAACCACCTCAGATGAAGGTGGGGATGTGTACTTGGCTTCTTCAAGTACACATGTAGATCATGAGGCATGGTTGATTAACTCAGGTGCATCCTTTCACTTCACTCCCCATAAAGAGTGGTTCTGTGAGTATGAGAAATACGATGGTGGTGATGTCTTCTTAGGAGATGATAGGAAGGCTAGAATCATTGGTCGGGGAAAAGTAAAGTTGAAGTTGCAAGGTGGAAGGGTTAGAACACTTCCGGGTGTTCTACATATTCCTGCATTGGCCAGAAATCTGATTTCTTTAAGCAAGTTGGATGATGCAGGTGTAAAGACAGTGTTCGAGAAATATACCTGCAAGATGGTTCGAGGAGCACTGATATTGATGTGGGGAGTTCGGATTGGAACTCTATACAAGCTGCAAGGTAGCATTGTTTTTGATGGGTGCAATAGTTTTATGGTTCCTAAAAATGGAGTAGAAAATCTAGTGGTCTCTTGAGAGAAGACCATGTTGTGGCATCAAAGGCTTGGACATATTGGAGAGAAGGGCCTTCGAATACTTCATGGTAAAGGTATGGTAGAAGGTATGAATGATAGCTCTCTGGATTTTGATTTCTATGAAAATTGTGTGTATGGGAAGCAGAATCGGGTGAGTTTCCCCTCTGGTGGTAAGAGGACGAAACATATATTAGAGCTTGTGCACAGTGATCTGTTTGGACCTGCGAAGGTTCCATCACTGGGTAAGTCTATGTACTATGTATCATTCATAGATGACTTCTCAAGGAATACATGGATATATTTCCTTAAGAAGAAATCTGAAGTCTTTGACAGGTTTAAAGAATTTAAGGCTCTGGTGGAAAATCAGACAGAGAAGAAGATAAAGGTGCTGAGGGCAGATAATGGTGGAGAATTTTGCAGCAAGGAATTTGAAGAATTTTGTAAGAAGTGTGGTATAGCACGGCAGAACACTACTCCATATACACCTCAGCAAAATGGAGTCGCAGAAAGAATGAATAAGACGTTGATGGAAAGGGCAAGAATCATGCTCAGTGGTGCCGGGTTAGGATAGGAATTCTGGGTAGAGGCGGTGGATACTGCATGTTACCTGATCAACAGATCACCTTCATCAACGTTGGAGGATAAGACTCCACAAGAAGTATGGACTGGTAAGAAACCCTCTCTTTCACATCTAAGGGTATTTGGATGTGATGCATATGTACATGTTCCAAAGGATAAATGAACCAAGTTGGACAGTAAATCTAAAAAGTGCATATTTATTGGGTATAAGGATGGTTTAAAGGGTTATAAGCTTTGGAACCCAGTCACACGGAAGGTTGTGTACAGCCGAGATGTGTTGTTCAGAGAGTTAAAAGATGTTATTCAACATGAAGTCCAACCAAAGGAACCTGAGAAGATAGACTTTGAGCCAAGGGAGGAAGAATCAGACTCTGCAGTAGAGGAGGAATCAGAAGATGAAGAGCCACAAACTCCGGCTGTGAGAAGATCAGTTCGAGAAAGAAGGCAGCCAGAAAGGTATAGTCCATCTGCTTTCAGTTCAAATTTTGCTTTGTCTGTTACTGATGATGATCCTAGAACTGTGAAGGAAGCAGCGGATTCAGAGGATGGAAAACTCTGGAAAGAGGCCATTGTCGATGAAATGGCATCTTTGCACAAAAATGAGGCTTGGGATCTAGTGGAGTTGCCGGCTGGAAGGAAACCCATTGGCAGCAAATGGGTGTTCAAGAAGAAGACAAATGCAGAAGGAAAGGTGGAGAAATACAAGGCTCGGTTGGTAGCAAAAGGTTATTCCCAGGTGCCAGGAATTGATTTTGGTGATATTTTTCTCCTGTTGCCAAGGTAACTTCTATTAGATTACTTTTATCTATTGCTGCTACTTTTGATTTTGAGGTAGAACAGATGGATGTGAAGACAACATTTCTTCACGGGGATTTGGAAGAGGAAATCTACATGAAGCAACCTAAAGGCTTTGCGGTGAAGGGTAAGAAAGAACTGGTATGCAAGTTAAAGAAGTCTCTGTATGGGTTAAAACAGTCACCAAGGATGTGGTATCTGAAATTTGATACATTTATACAGGGACTTGGCTTCACCAGAAGCAAAGCAGATCATTGTGTGTATTTTAAATTAATTGGTGACCGTGTTATTTATCTGGTCTTGTATGTGGATGATATGTTGCTGGTTGGAAATGACAAAGAAATTATCTAGGATTTGAAGACCCAATTGTCCTACAAATTCGACATGAAAGATCTTGGTGCTGCAAACTATATTTTGGGCATGGAAATTAAAAGAGATCGGTCAAAGAGGAAGCTCTAGTTAAACTAGAGGAAGTATGTCGAGATAATACTCCAGAGGTTTAATATGCAGGATAGTAAACTGGTGAAGGTTCCTATTCCTGTAGGTGTGAGGTTATCTGTTGAACAGTGTCCCAAGACACAAGAAGAGGAAGAGGAAATGTCCTGTGTTCCATATGAAAGTGGAGTGGGTAGCCTGATGTATGCAATGGTCTGTACTAGACCAGACATTGCAGATGCAGTGGGAGTATTGAGCAGGTTTATGTCAAAACCTGGGAAGGAGCACTGGACAAGAGTGAAGCGGGTTTTCAGGTATTTGCGTGGCACTAGTGATTATGGTTTGTGCTACCAAGGAAGACCAGGATAGGACAGAGTGTTGGATACTCATGGCTTTGTTGATGCAGAATGGGCTAGAGATCTGGATCAAAGAAGATCTACAAGTGGGTATGTGTTTAACCTATTTGGAGGTGCAGTCAGTTGAATGAGTAAGAAACAATTTGTAGTGGCACTATCAACTACAGAGGCAGAATACATGGCAGCCACCCATGCAAGCAAGGAAGCAGTTTGGTTGCAGAGATTGTGTTCAAGTATGGGGTTAGTACAGGGAGCTATAAGAATAGACTGTGACAGCCAAAGTGCAATTTTCTTGGCAAAGAACCCTGCTTATCATTAAAAGACAAAGCACATTGATGTTCAGTATCACTTTGTGAGGGAAATGATAGAAGACAGAAAGGTGTTGCTGGTAAAGGTGGACACTTTGAAGAATACTGCAGATGCATTGACAAAATCTGTGAGCTCTGAGAAGTTCTCTTGGTGTAGAGAAGCAATGGGAATCTCAGGGCTAAAAAATTGACTAAGCTCTCCTGTGGCCCCCTGTGGAAAGAAAAAAAACAAGTGGGAGATTGTTGGGTTGTGTTATATTCTTTCCACGTAGTTAATACGGGGTTTGAAAGGCACCAATAACCCCACTTTAAAATTTTGGTTTTGGACCATATGTTAGGTTGGGCGGACCCACCTATGGTTTTATGCATGATTTTCGCACATGTTTCTTGGATGCGATGGTTTTCAGTCCATGGTATTAGACGCAATGGTTTTCGGTCCATGGTATTGGATGCTTCGGCATGTATAAATATGTATTGTAACATTGAAACGAACATAATGAAAAATCAAGCTAGTAGTCCCGGTTTTGGGATCCAGGGAAAAATCTTTGTGCATATGTGTTTTATGGGTTATGCTCTCGCATTGTTTATTTTCTTTGTTTAAGAATTCGTATGTAGGTAATTTCTGTACAGGGTTAAAACCTACAGTTGTGGCATTTTCAGACCGCAGTAATACAATCTTTAAACAAAGACAGCCAGAAGTAGCCATCGCGCAATATATTTTGGGCTGTGGCATACCCAGACATATGATCGCCACACGCTCCAGAGTGGCAGTCATTTAGAACCCTTTCAGCTTCCGCGTGAGTTATGCAATGTCGAAAAACAGAGTCCACCCCACGGCGATAAAGAGTATCTCCAATAATCCTGTATTGTTGGGACTGGAATCGTATTTTCCGACATTCTGACCTTGAAATTTTTGGCCGAAAGGATTGGGTTTGGAGATAAATGATGATATCCCCATACCATGGATCTAAATTACTGATTAGAAACAAGGATTCGTCTGCAATGGGCTCCTCTGCCACAGTTTCCGTATCAGTACACGGGAAATCACACATTAACTCCGCAAAGACTAAAGATTTCTTAGACTTAGATTTCTCAAATTCCAAGTCGAACTCCTGCATGATAACAATCCATTTAGAGTACTTGCCCCCTAGCAATTGCTTGGTCAAAATGTAGATCATAGGGTTGCAATCCGAAATTACTGTAGTTTTACGTAGTAAAATGTAGTGACGAAAACGTTGAACAACTTGAACAGCTGCCAATGCCAATTTCTCCACATGTGAGTATTTTAGCTCAGTTGGATTTAAAGTTCGACTAAGGTAATATATCACATGCTCAGTTCCGAATTCATATTCCTGAACTAAGACCATTCCAATGGTGGAACGAGAGGCGGCGAGATACAAGAAGTAATCATGGTTGTAGTTGGGAGGATGAAATAACGGTGCATGGGTCAACGAGTGTTTGAGTGCATCAAAAGATTTTTGAGCTATCTCATCCCAATAGAATGGAGTATTCTATTTCAACAACCGGGTAACACCCTTTGTAACCTCGGCGTAGTTAGGAATGAATTGTTGTAAAAAAATTTCTTTCCCTTGCAAACTTTGGAGTTGGCGAAGACTCGAAGGAGGAGGCAATTTGATAATAGCTTCGACCTTCGAGGGACCAACGCGAATGCCGACTTTCGAAACTACAAACCCCAGCAATCGACCCGTTTCTATACAGAAGACACATTTGTGTGGGTTCAACCGAATCCGATAATGCCTACACCTCATAAAGATTGCTCGTAAATGCATGAGGTGATCAGCTCGATGTAATGAATGACAAGGCAAGTCATCGAGATAGGGTTGCACAATGTGCTTGATGTCATGAAACGCATAAGACATGGCCCTTTGAAAATTTTCTCCGACATTCTTGAGCCCAAAAGGTAACTTGCAATAAGAAAAAGCCCCCCATGGGCAAATGAAAGCCATTTTTGGTTGATCAGCAGGTAGAATATTGATTTGATTGTATCCAGAAAAACCATCCATGAAGGAGAATATTGCGCTGCCGGCACAATCATCAATGATTTGATCGATATAGGGAGTTGGGTAATTGTCCTTTGGACAGGCTCGATTAACGTCCCTATAATCGATGCATATTCTTATTGTTCCTTGCTTTTTGTTAACGGGAACAATATTCGATACCCAATCCCTTAACGGGATCGAATAAATGAAACCTGCTTTGAGTAAATTTTCAACTTCTGCTTTAATTGCAACAACTTTTCTTGGGTGAATCTGATGCAAATGTTGCCAGACGGGTTTAGCGTTCGGGTAAGTCTTGATCTCATGAACAACAATCGCGGGATCAATTCCTGGCATTTCCTCATAGGACCAGGCAAACACATCGCGGAATTCTTGAAATAGGGCCTTATATATTTGAATTTCGTCATCTGTACACGAGGCACCTATATGAATGTTCTTAACAATTCCATGCTTAACCGAAATTTCAATAGGAATAGTTCCAGAGATGTTTCCCAAATTTAACTCTGAATCGGGATGTTTCATTGGATTCTAAGGTTCTTTGACATATATAGTCGTAAAAATTGATGAAAAATCATTTTCAAAACGATCATTCTCGGGTAAAAACGAAGATCTATGATGGATATCTTCCCATGGTAAATCATCTACACATAGGATTTCACGAATTTGCTCATCAGAGTGAACAAGTTCAATCCAAGCTTGAAAAGTGATTCCTCACAGACCACATTCATGAAGTCAATTTTGGTCGAAGATGGGTGGGTAAACGATTGCACGGCCTCATACGCAATTTCATATGGACTCAAAGGCATGACATCACCAAATGAGTCTATCTCAAATTCAGAAGGAATGATCCAAGGATCATCATAAACAATGGTGTCTGACGTAATCGTATGAATGGTTGCAAACGAAGACGATGCGTTGATCGAAGGAAAATGAAAAGTTCCCAGTAAACCGACATCTTTAACTAGTCCTACTCCAACATCCTTATACGAGATAGTTGTTTTACCGACATGCTGAATACTTTCAGCAGAGGCTAGGTCGGATGAAAAGTAAGCCAGCTGGTCTAATGTTACAATCTTTCCATTATGAGGAAACTTTATAACCCGAAAGACCAATGAAACAACCGCTATCATAGCGTAAGACCAACTTCGACCCAAGATAAGGTTGTAATCTAGAGGGGCATTACCCACCTCCACATCTACATTAACGGTTTTTCCTTCAACCCCTATAGGCAAATCCTGTAGAATGCCAAAAGGATGAAACCCACGGCCATCAAAGGCCTTTAGAATCGTCGGGGATTGATTTAGCGAAGGAGAACCAAGCGATCTCCAACATTGTATCGACATAATACACGTTGAGGCTCCCTCATCAATTACAGTCCGATGAATAGGCCTGTTTTTGTCTATCACTAGAATCTGGAAAGCCATTTGATGAGGTAAGCACGTTGCACTATTTTCTAGATCAAAAATCATTACGTTCGAGTTCTGAATGTCAACAGCTCCTATAGCCAACAAAAGTAATTTACGTTGTGCTAGACATGACTGCAGCACCTCCAAAGCCGACATTGCTGAGGGTGAAACAACGAAATCCTCAACAATGTTATAGTTCTTAGCCGCTCTCGCATGTGGATTGAAAGCTGACTTTCGAAGTATACCCTTGGCGGGCGGTTTGATTACCAAGTCTGGATTAGGTTTCTCGATCTGTAGTGGATCGGAATAGGGAGCTGAGGTTGATGGATTAGAATGAGAAGATTCTTCTTCTTTACCATCAACAAGAATTTTACTACTATAATCTTGTGATTGAGTCGCAATCCTAACATGGGACATCATCAGTATGGGTTCTTCATTGGCATTCGAGGAAGAACCTATCATCTTACTATCTTGAGTTGGAAAAGGATCCTTCAAAATAGCAGGCATTTGGGAACCTTTGAAAATCTTCGCAACCTCTGCACGATGAGAGCAGTCTCTTGTAAAATGTTCATCATCACAAATGAGATAAGGATAACGAGGTTTGTGTTTTTCATCATTGGATTCCGATTTTTCAGGTTTCTCCTTTGATTTTTTGTCTGTTTTATTCTTCTTCTTTCCTTTCTTCTTTCCACCGGATTTTGATTTGGCTGCAGATGACTCTACAACGTGAATATTGACGGAAATCTCTGCAGAAGAATCTCCTGTCGGAGAATCAGGCAAGGTTATGATAGGAGAAGAATTCTTGGAAGACTTCTTCTTACTTTTAGTGTTAACCGTACCAATCATACCATCGGCGGCATGAGATCCCAAAGGAGCTACAGTGATTTGATTTTGCTTGGGAAGATCGGGGATTTTCTCGTGTAACGTACCTGACTGAGTATAGACCAAGTCAAGGTACTGTGCTTGAGCAATTACTTGCTCCTCAGTAACAACTCTGGATTTAGCTACATCTTCAGTGATCTTTGGCAACAAATATTTTACAAACCACTCAGCCAAGATCTGATCCGGAATAAAAACCTTCACTAAATGTCGTCGACGTCTCCACTCATGAATATGATCTGAAATGTAAGTGGACGTCGATTGTTTTAACGAAGTTAACAATTCCGTGCCATTTTCATATCAGACTGGCAACTGAAAATGAGTTAAAAACGAGGTAGCTAACTGACTAAAATTATAAGAAGTGCCTCGTGGTAACTCAATGTACCACTTGGCCACGAGACCAATTAGAGTGCACTGGAAAAGTCTTAGACGGATTGAATCATCTGAGATGGAGTTAGATGCACACCAGAGGTGGTAAGTCATCACATGGTTCGACGGGTCCTCTCCTGATTTACCTTTGAACTTAGTAATGTAACTAGGCAACTTATTCGGCATTGGCGGCCAAAATGGAAGATAGTTAATGGGATCGTTCGTTAGGCGCGACAAGTCAGGAAAGTCCAAAGTTGCGATAAACGGTAACTAACGATTAGGGTCCCTAAAACTCTGGGTCATGAGACCAGCCCCAGGAGGACGGTATCCGGGATAACTAGGAATAGGAATTGCATTTGGGATATTGTATCCTCCCGGAAAACCAGGATTAACCGGACCATACTGGGGTTGCCGAGGTTGTTCATATGTGTACCCAGGGTAGGGTTGATACTGATAGACTGGCTGCTGCACAGTAGGACTGAATTGGTACTGTCCCCGGTACGGTTGATAAGTAAATTGTGGTTTACTTGTGACAACCGTACTTGAACCAGGTTGTCCTACAGGCATCTGAACCGAAGTTTGAATCGTAGATCCAGACGATGGTAAAGATGTCTAAGGAGTAGATACAGGAATAGTAGAAACCGGAGTTGTCGATACTCCAGAAGTAGGTGGGGTAGATTGAATAGATGTTGCGGTAGTTGTAGCAGTCTTTTGAGGCGGAGTACGAGGCATACTAGGCCCTGGCTGAGAAACTACCAAAGGTACAGAAGTTTGAATGTTAGACTGGACTGGTTGGTGGAGTGTACCAGAAACTAAGGGTTGTCCAGTTTGAGATGGCAACTGTACATTTGGCTGCAACACCTGTTGAGTTTGCGCTGGATCCCACACTATATTCATTCCGGGGTACGGACCCATAACAGGTTGAGAATATTGAGGACCGTAACCGGGCTGAGGGTAGGATTGATAATTTAAATGTACATTTGTCGTTCCTTGAACAAAAGTTTAACCGGAGGGTGGTTGGAAACCTTGGTTCGAGTACTGACCTTGGGGTTGATACCCTTGAGGCACGTACTGATACTGGGGCTGACCTTGAGGTATAAATTGATACTGGGGTTGACCTTGGGGTACATATTGATTCTCGGGTTGACCTTGAGGAACGTACTGTCCCGTAGGTATGTATTGTCCTTGAGGTTGCCCCCCAGATGCAAATTGGGTATTTTGAGGTTGCCCCCCAGGCAATAATTGAGGCTGCCCCCCAGGTGGTAACTAGCCACCTTGAGGTTGAGGATTGGGAATAGAACCTGACATCATGAGAATATCTTCTATGCTCAATGGCTTAGTACCATTTCTTCCAGTTAATAACCCTTGCTCAATGGGTTGAGGAGATGCTCCCGAAAAAGTACCAGAAATTGATTGATACCCAGAGGGAACAGAAGGACCGCCGTACAAAAAGGATTTAGGCGATTGAGTAAACATGGACGACTATCTTGACATATTTAATGGAGGATAATAACCTGTAGGTGTTCGGTGATAAGGAACACGAGGTGGTGAAAAACTTAACCCTGGGCTTTCTAAGAAATTAGTCAAAGAAAGATACCATGTACTACTCCTAGGTGGACTATAGAAAACTGATTCACACTCCCTTAGCTCAATAACAGGTTGATTTTCAGGGATAGGGATGCCTACTTCTTCTTCTGGAGTAGCAAGTTCTTCAATAGCTATAAGTCGAGAAGGAATATCTTAGGTGATTACTCTTTCTACCCTAGGTGAACCAGAACCACTAGAAGTTGGAGAATCAAACCCTGATGTCGGAGTAGCAGCAAATTCACTTTCAGGTTCGGATATTTCAGGTTCCTCACCTATATCACTATTGGATGAAAAGCTACTAGTAACTTCGGAAAGAGACACTGACTACGGATTATAATCTACTACTAATGCTTGAAAATCACGATGTACCACCAAATAAGACTCTCCTTCTTCAGGTGACCCAACTCTACTGTCTCTAGGAGTTACAAGGACTTTCAAGCCTTCAAGCTGGCTCGGTGAAAACTCAGGAGGTTGGCCCTGAAGTCTACGGGACTTCCTCGGTAATTCAGCCATGGTTAAAAACTTTTAACTACTTCACACACAAAAAAAGTAAAATCTCAATGAAAACCACCTAAAGCCTCTAAAGAACCAAACAAATTTGAATCACACGCCTAAAGAATCTAGGAGATCAAACACACACAAATAGTAACTTTCCATACTAAAAGCACTAGTTGGTGATGAAATCCAACGTTGCAGAGTTCAATACAGAAATGGAGGTTGGAACAGTTACCCCGCCAACCTTCTTAATGAACAGAATGGCACAAGTTCCTCCACTTAACCGTCTTGAGTGAAGAGAACCGCCCAGAAAATCCAAGTGAGTCTAGCCGACGTCTGCTCCAGGTACAGTGGGATCTTCCCACCACTGTCACCTCAGGAAGAATCCTAAAGAATATGGCCACTAAGGTTACCAACTGAAACAAATATACCTGGGGGAACAGTCTACGATCTGATATGCATGCAAGGGCAGAGTAGCAAGGTCAATCCCCTTGAAGGCTCCTTGACATAATCCAAGGTTTACCAACAAGTGACCCCAGGCTCCTCGACAATGGTTAATTCGAGGTTTACCGTTTTTAATACGTGAATATCTGGCGTCGTTCCCAACGGGGAAGGATTGATTCCCACACTGGTTCGGACACGATCTCGTGCTTCTCCTTTAATAGGAGCTTTCCCAGAGCATAAATGCAACAATTGGACTTCTTCCCTACCATAAGATACAACTACTTATTTATTTTTGCTGTCTTGGAGAGTTAATTACTCTCCTACTCCAAGACACTAGCCTAAGCTAAGTTGGTGTATCAGAGCTCTAGAAATAAAAATGTTGCTAGATGAATTTTACTTTAAGCGTTATTTTTTATTGGTTTTTCTTTAAGTCAAAAGGTGCGGAAATGAAACTCCTAGTATGAAGACTCAACTCAAAATCACTAAAAATGCACCTAAGATGATTTAAACAATCTTTTCTCTTCGATGAACTTCTAGCTAAGAAAGAGTTTGAGAATGAAAATACTTTATAAACACAAATCCTTCTTTAATAACCAAACAAATTAAAAGAAGAGCTTTTATCCTTTCCAATGCACTCAAAACGAGACAACTACTTATTTCACAAAAAATTCCCTTTTCTTTTCAAAGCACACAACCACTACAAAAACAAACTTTTTCCAAAAGAGATTTTTTTTATTTTTTATAAAACACTCAAAACTATGGAAATGACTAACTTTGAGATCTATAAATTATAAAAACCTATTTGAAGTCAAAGCCTACAAGATGTCTTTTTTAAGGATGTTTTACTTAGCTAGATGTAAGCTAAGGACCAATTATGCAGAATCACAAATCAGTCAAGAACAACCAATTTTGTTTTCTTTTTAAAAATGAAAATCCAAACTTTTAAACACAAGCTTTTCGAAGTTTTGTAAAGAGAAAACACAAAGCGAATTCCTCAACAAGGGGAGATTTCATAAATGGTCAAACTCATAAGAAGGCTAGTAGACACCAAGGTGATCTGAGGTCCCTATAGCGTCTAAGCTCAGAGCCACTATAAGACCAGAATGAAAAACAAGCCCAGCAAGCAAAACTCCTAGGAATTTCACCTAAAACCCTAACACTAATGAAATCAACTTAAGGAAAGCTTCTGACAGGTTATATGCAGGTCTGGGCAGTAGATAATAACTTCTAAACAAAAACTAAGCTAACTAACAGAGGAAATCTTAGGTTTTTCAAAATTTTGACAGGGTCCACAGGCCCACAGTTAACACAGGTGCGGTACCGCTCTGTGCTAAAAGCAAAGGTGCAGATAGGTACGCATTGTGTGAAAAGGCTAGGGTGCGGTCCTCTCCCAAAGCTATGAAAAACAAAAAATAACCCTGGATCTACAAACTCTACCCAATTTTACATACAACAAGCCAAAAACAGAAACAAAAACACAGTTTCTCAGGTCAAAGTAAAAACAAGGAAAAAATCAAGTCCCCAGTGGAGTCTCCATTTTGTCACACGGAATAAGTCGATCTTGCAGACAAAATAGACCTTCCTAGAATCTAAAGAAGACTTAATGACAAGCAAACCAACCAGACACTATCTTTCTCTAAATATGCTTTTATAAACAAAGGCAAACAAGTGTTTTAGGGCCTACCTTAGGTCCAACACAAGTTTGTGGATGCCCTCGCTCCCTGAATCCAAATGAGCTCCTTTGTCGCGAATCTGCAAACACAAGCAAGAAAACAAATTAAATAGCACCTGAAAAGCCAATATCATAAAACATATTTAACATGAAAGTCAAGGAGTTCATGAAACAAATAACATGAGATACTTGTTGAGAAAAATGAGTTTGATTGTATTAATTCAAAAGAAGAAGAACTTTACAACCTGTGCCTTGACGCTGTACAAGCTCCTCCCAGGGTCCAACAAGAAGTCTCCTCTACTTTGACAAGTTTCGCTCACTTCCCAATGAAGCCAAAAAGGTGTGTGATCTCTCCTCTTAAGCTCAACTAGGAAGTCTTAATTTCACCAGCATTTACCCTCAAAAACGTTCAGCTTCTAACCTCTCTAGCAACCAGCCCAATGCTTGAATTTATAGTGCAATGGAGGGAAGTTACTAGGTCCTCCTTCAAAGGGATAAAGCCCTCCTTCAAAGGGATAGCTCCTCTCATCAAGGGATTAGCTCCTTCTCTTTTGGGATGCATGAACCACCTAAGAGCGGAAAATCCACGTCAAAATTCCTTCTATTATCATCTAGAATTAACCCAAAGTGAGTTTTTTAGAATAAACTTGCGCCTTTTTGACTTTCACAAGGGTCCGCACCCACCCCTTTAGAGACAGAGCGGGCAGTTCCTCAGTGTTTATAAACATAAGGTGCGGGACCGCAGGTAACAGTGAGAGAAAGTGCGGAACCAAAGTTACATTGATTTTTAATGTCTTTCTCTTATTTTCAAAGCTTGACCTGAAGAGCTGAGGTCTGAGTCATGCTTAGGAGGACAGTACAAGTGATGATAGACCCATACTAATTGCAAATAATCATGGTGACGATATCTTTGTGTAACAAACTCCCCTGATGATTGTCGCATATGTCTCCACATCTTAATCCTGCATTTCCTTCCTCAAGCTTAGTGCAGAAACTTGTTGCACCTTCACTTCCTTCCTTTTCTTATGAGTTGGAAAAGTCCAATTTCATGAGCCTCCAATCAACATGATCTCATCGCAAAATGGGATAATAATCACCTTATTTCCCTTTAAAAAATCCTGCCCAATATCATATAAAAGTCGTTTATCTCTAGCACCATGAAGTCCAATCTACCCTGCTAGTCTCCTATTCGAATTGGCACTTCATCCACCAATCCCGACACTTTAACATTCGAGTTCACTGCCTTGACTTCCATATTAGTTGGAACAATCTGCAACCCAACTTCACTTGCTAATCTTGTCCTCATAAAGTTGTGTGTGGCACCCGTGTCCACCAAAGCTTGGATAATTTTTCCATGAACTTCCAAGTCGAGAAACCCCAAACTATGTATCTAAGATTTCTTTACAAAAACTTCACACTGCATACATTCTTGGTCTCTACATTTTGCTATGGTACCGGCTCTAATACCATCTTTTATGGCCCCAATTCTTTTTTCCCGAATTGAGCTACATGCGACACTATCTAAATGACTCAACCCATTAATTTCCTTTACATTTTCCGGACTACGCCTACTTACTTCATAATTCACCATTATTAAATAGTTAAGTGCAGAATTACTTAACTAAAACAGTCATAACATCATTTTAATGCAAGAGACACATTCTTTATCTAATAACTCTGTTTATGTAGAATCTTTAATTTACAATTTTTCCCGAGGAGAGAAACTCAACCTGTTTCATAAAAGTTACAAGTCTCGGGCATGCTGCTTGGGTGGTCGGCCCACTGCACGACTTGACCAAAGCCACCCTCGTTCCGCTCGGCCCAACCTTGGGAACTCGGCCCACCCGTTGTGCGGCCCACACTTCCTACCCGCAGATTGTCTGCCATGCAGACTTTCATGTAGACCCACTCACCTACGTGCCGTCACGCGCTACATGTCTGAACTCGTCTTCGTGCACAGCTGCCCACCTGCGATCACCATGCTCTGCCTATCAGCGCTCACCCAGAGTTGTGTTGGGTTGACCCACCCACCTGCAGTCACCCATCCAACTCTCTGCTGTGTTCAGAACCACCTCACTCGTGGGCTCATCTCTGCCCAACCTCCGTTTGAATCTCTGTTTGCATTGTGTTTTGTTGTTCTTTGCGGTGGTGCCTCTACCCGATATATACATTGCCTTGGCCATGGGCGAGGGTTTGGATCATGTCAAGCCAACCCATGACTCATGCTTCTCTAACACAATATTGCATCGGCTCTCACCCGTTCACATCAACCCATTGTTCATGTCCACCCATTTATGTCGTCCCATCGCCTAACAACCTCCACCTATAAACCAACTCGTCCATAAACATCCAACACTTAGTCATTTGGCACCCCTAGCTCATCGGTTATGTGTGCTTGCCCCGACTTGTTGATTAAATGTGCCCACCACAGCTCGTCGGTTAAATGCGCCCATCCGCTCGTTGGTTATGTGTGCGTCCACCCAGCTCGTCAATTAAATGCGTTCATCGACTCGTCTGCCAACTCATCCATTAAACGTGCCCAGGTTGGGTGCCTAACTCGCCTAAGTACAACGGTGATGCCTCGGGGGTTGACATGGGGGATAGTATAGTATGGGAATGGGATGATACCAAATAGGGAGAAGTAACACCATTATTTATTACACCGGAATTGATCTCAAATGTTGTCATGGACAAACTTTTTGTTTCATTTCGAAATTTTCCATCAAATTTCATTTTAGCCCTTCACTCATTCAGCTTTTCAAATGAAAATAAAATAATAATTCAAAGCAAGCACTACCAAATACTAACATGGTGTCATTCTGAATGGCCCACACACTCATGGTTCAAACATGCTGATTATGATTATGGGTAGAACTCTACATGATGCACAATGTTCAGGCCATATATACGGATGATTTGTAATTGGCCCATGTTGGGTCGTTAATACAACCACTTTTTAACACTTATTTCATCCATTTTTACTCTTCTTTATCATGTCATTTATTATAATTTATTATATAAATCCATTTTATAATGATTTATGCTCTTATGGAAAAAAAATATTTATTCTCCTTTATTTCTAATAAATTGATGATTATGCATGATTTTATCAATGATGGTTTATTAATAAATTTATTGTAACATTACTCACCATTTTTAACCTCCAAGATAATTTCCAGATTGAATATTTCATCATCAAATATTCCAACTCAGAAATTTGTTGGAATAAGAAGTGACAATTTTGCGATTGAGATTATGGGCAAATGAAGAAGAATCTGGAAAATCTGGAACATGAGTTTTGTCCATAACGGACCAAATTAACTTTATCAAAGAACGGTTTGCCCAAATTCGGCCTGTATTGAGAGAAATGCACGGTTCTTTGAGCACAATTCTCTTAGCCTTGTTGTGTGGTCGTTTTCCAAATCTCAGCTACAAGCCAAATTCGCCTTGCTCTTGTTGAAAGATGGATGGAAATATATTTTTTTGTTGATCAATTGATTAGAAACAATCCAATTTTGTAGTAATGATCATATTGTAATCATCACAGTTGTAACTTCTCTCTTCTTTCTGTGTATTTAAATCAGAACAGAGATCAGAGAAGGTGAATGATGAATTCAGGAGAGGATGGATAAGAGAATGTAGAATTGTGATTTGAAAATTAGAGATTTAGAATTATGATTTGAGAATTAGAGATTCGGAATTAAGGATTCATGATTCATGATAGAATAGGAGGAAAAAGGAATTGTTGCATTACCATTGTAATTCTCAGGGCTTTTTCTATTGTAATGATTTCATAATTTGATGATTAATATATAATTTGGAGGTTGTTGTTCATTCGCCTCATCTGAAGTAACCCAGCAGCATCCGCTGGCGGCTAAGGGCCTAGCCTCTCATGGATTATGCTGTTGTTGTGTATTATATCTTTACAATTTCTTCCGCGTGATGGTCTGACTTTATTTCTATTTATCGTAATCATATTACTTTACTTCTTGGTATTTCCAGACTAAATGAATTGATCTATTTTATATACTATACTTAGATTGCGTTGCTATTCATTTTCTTCTTAACAGAGATCACTGCTTTTCGTAAGCATATTGTTGTGCTGTTCATTTCATCTACAGAGCTGCACTGATCACTCCATTAATTTAACAATTTTCTATTCATTATAGCTATAATAGTTTGGTTGTTCATTTCTAATACTTAGCATTGTTATTCATTTACTTTCTGCAATCATTTAAGCTTGCCTTTCAACATTCTTATAGTTAGCATAATTGTCTCATTTCGATTAAGTCACAGTAGCACGATTGATTTAGTTCTTTGCAATTTCCAATTGGTTATTTAGTGCTGTGTGTGATACCAACCACTGTAAAGGACATTGGCTATCGTTGTCTAAGTTCTCAGATTGTGGATCTTATTTATGCTTGATTTAATTTATATCAGTTAAACAAGGAATGAGTTATTTCTACTGCATCCTTGACTAATAAATTGTTGTAGTTTTATGAGTGAATAAACTAAGTTTCAAAGTGTTAAGTTTCTTTTAATTGTAACATAGACTTTGTTTCACACATTCATTTACTTTTGGATTTATAGCACTATACTGTAAAACATTACTCTTGAGTAAATAGCCACCTCAGACTAAGTACACTCTTGAAATAAAAATTCGTCCCTGGGTTGACAATTAATGTGAAGATAATTGGGAGTTAAAAAGATGCCTTTTTATTGCGCAACATTTTGGCGCCGTTGCCGGGGAGAGTGTAGCCATTTCCAAAGAGTAGTGTGCATTTGATGAGTGCCTGTTAGGAAAGAATTGGGTATTAAATATGGAAGGTAAGAACCTGTGTACAAAGCATGTAGAAGCCCTGCTCTCCCACCCGCTTTCCAACAGAACTGTTAAAGAACTTAGGGTAGAAATAGATGTTTGAATTTCTATGTGAATGACTAAAAAAAAAATAGAAATTTTGAAAAACAAATCTCATGATTTCTCTCAAGTGGTAATGTAAGCACCACTCATTTCACTAACCAATTGACAGGAACATTTGAAGAAGGAGCCTCGAAGAAACACATGAAGAACATCTTTTATTATGGTAAGAAATGACTCACATTTCTACTTTTGAATTCCCTATCAAAGATCCAGGAGGAGTGACACAAATGCACATAATTCCCCCATCTTCTCTACCAAATTTTCATGGTTTTACAAATGAAGATCTAGATACATTCTTATTTGAGTTTGAAATGCTTTGTAGAGGATATGATTATTACACTAATGATCAAAGGTTGAAAGTGTTTCTTCTTACTCTAAAAGGAGCAGCTCTCTGATGGTTCATGAGCCTAGGTGGGAACTGCATCCAAACATGGGAGGACATGAAGAACATATTCTTGAATACGTACCAATACTATTGCAAAGCCCTTGAAAATATTTTCGATATGATACAAGGGAAAGATGAAAACTTGGAGGACTATGTGGAGCGATTTCGATACAACCTTCAAACATCAAAACATAAGTGTTTGGAAAAAGAGATCTTAAAAACACTCCTTCTTAAAGGAATCAAAGATGAATTTTTAGAACTCTTAAATCTGATAGGAAAAGGTGATGTTTTTTAGTTATTATATGATGATGTTTTTGAATTGTGCATAAGGTATTCAAGAGGAAGCTCCAAGGTTGGTAAGAATTCTAGAGATGTTTGTTCTTTCTTTTCCAAATCTGTTACAAGAATAGGAGACATAAGAGATGAAATCAATGTTTTATTTGAAAATTTTAAAGTTGATTTTATTAACTCTTTAAATTCAAAATTGGATGTTTTGCAAGCTCAGAAAAATCAAGAAATTGAATAAGTGTCTTTCACTCATGACCGAAAGGAGCATACCATAGATAGTTGTTCTTCCTTATCTAGGATGGAAGTAGCATATCAAAGAGATGAGGAAGCTGCAACAAGGTCAAAACCATGGAAATCATGGCCTATAGGTATGGTTCAAAACACTTCTTCTCCATTCTCTTACGTGCATAATCCATTATGGAATACTCATATGTTAGAGCAGCCATGCCAATCACAATATAACCACCACCAATCTTGTCTACAAGTTTGGCACGGTTCACCTTATGATTGTATGACTACTCTCCCTCATCGTGTAGCACAAACACATTCTCCATATTCTTTACTAGATCTTCCACAACATCTTTCTTGCCCATCAAAACCATCCACACAACCCAATCAACCACATCATCAAAATGCTTCATTTCGTACACAATTTCCTACTCAACTAATTCCACACCCTCACCATAATAAATCAGTACAACATGCTTACAATGTTGAACTGCAAAATTTACCCACCCTTCCCACCCATTCTATCTCACATGCGCCATTTGAAAAAACTTACAATGAAATTCAGAATGTTTCAAATTCAAACATTGTAGAAGTGATGGAAGAAAATCAGGTTTCTTTTAGTATGTATCAACAAGTCATTTTAAAAGCTAAAGAACTTCATGATATGATGGAAATTACAAATCAAGAAAGTAACAGATACATTGAAAATTGGTTTCACTCCATTACTTGTTTTCAGCGTCGCTCCATACTTCAACAATTTTTTATACCATCTTTTCAAGAGAAGTTGGCTTCTCATACCCTAATATTCATTAATATGCATTTTTCAAATTTGGGTATGTGCACACGTGAAGCCCTATTTCGAAAATGGTTCCACTAGAAGTACCCATATACGTAGTCATATTCATTTCTCAAATCAAAATAGGTTAGTGTAGAAAATAAATAAATAATGACAAATAAATGCATTATGTTTTTTGTAAAAATAGTTGTTTTTGTTGCAACACGCTGTCAAAATCAACATCGGTGATAATTTTTTTAATTCATTTGTGTATGTAGATGAATCATAATGGAAATAATAAGTTCTACAAACACTCATTTTCATTTTTATCACCAATTTGAAAAATTGCTTGAATATCATTTTTTTTTGCTTGCGGGCTTGATGAAATTTTTGAAAAACAGTTGGGACAGTCATATTTTGAGGGACCAAAAGGGAATATTTTTAAAACAATTTTCTATCCTAAGTAGCCCTTGATGTCTACTTTCCAACCCAATTTGAATCACTCAATTTGGATTTGAAACGAAAAAGTTAGAATCGAAATATTGACAGGGTGTCTATTGGGTAACCGAGGAACAGAGTTGGGACAATCAGTTTTTGGAGGCCTAAATGACCATATTTTTAAAACCTATTTCTATGGTATATTCCCTATGAATCTAGTTTACAATCAATTGGAATCACTCATTTTCGATACTGTATGAGTAAGTTATGATCAAAATACTAACTGTCTATAATAAATCAACACTCTTAAAACTTTGTCTTTCCGGTTGTTCCTTAGAATATTTTACCTATAAATTCTTCTTGTCTTCAAAACATATTTCTATTGGAGATACATAAATGAATCTAATTTCATTTCCAATTTGAATCATTCGAATCCGACATCAAACGAAAAATTTATACTTGAAATATCAACTGTCGGTCTAAGCTGGAAAATCGAAAATGACTTTGTTATGCAGGTTGTTCTAAGTAAAATTGACATAAAATATCATTGAATTTTTAAAAACCTATTTCTATTAGAGATAAACCTTTGAATTAGATCTCATTTGGTTTTGGAATCACTCAAATCGGACGAAAAACAAAGAAGTTATGATTGAAACGCTGCTGGTTAGCATGATTGGCCACTGCTCTCCCGCACGTAATAAATTAATTTTACTTTGTCCGTGGATTTGTTCTACAGAATAACTACTTGTTAGTTTTTTGCATAATTCTTGGATTAGGGGAGCCCGCACAGGCCTCTTTCTCCATGATTTAATGTTTTACTGCAGGTAGATACTTGTTTTTTGTAGGTCCTAGGAAAAAAAGGTCAATTTATGGACAAGTGATTCTTGAAAGAAATTTTAATGAAACAAGGGAATTCTATCCAGCTCATTACTCAACAGATTCATAATAGAAGAAATGAAGAATTGATTTTCATTTGAAAATTCATGTCTTGTCATTGCTGCCAAAACATTTTTCAAAAAGATCATTTTTTTTACATCATAGGTGTTGTAACTTAATTTATTTATTTACATAATATTTTTAAATAAAATGTTGTTTCTTTTCTGATTTCTCTTATATTTTGTGTTTCACGTGTTCCTTCCTTCAAATTATAACCCATCCTGAGCATCAATACCCTGAACAACTAATTCGTTTTTTTGCGTGTTTGCATTTTATGATTCTGCATTTCGTTGTTCCTTTTCAAAAAAAAAGAACAACATTTTCACACTTTTGTTGTTCATTTTCAAAGGAATAGCACTTCTGCATTCTGTTGTTCCTTTTCAAAAAAGGAATAACACTTTCACAATTTTGCTGTTCATTTTCAAAGGAATAAAACTTCTGCATTCTGTTGTTCCTTTTCAAAAAAGGAACAACACTTTCACATTTTTGCTGCACTTTCACGTTTTGTTGTTCTTTTTTAAAGGAACAACACTTCTACACTTTCACATTTTTGCTATTTCTTTTCAAAGGAACAACATTCTGCACTTTCACGTTGTTGTTGTTCCTTTTTAAAGAAAGAGCACTTCTGCATTTTCACGTTTTTGCAGTTCCTTTTTAAAGGAACATCACTTCTGCACTTTCACATTTTTGTAAGCAACAACATTTTTGCGCTTTCACGTTATTGTTGTTCATTTTTAAAGGAACAGCGTTTCTGCATTTTCACATTTTTGTTGTTCCTTTTTAAAGGAACAACACTTCTGCACTTATTTCTTTTCAAAAAAGGAACAACACTTTCACATTTTTGTTGTTCTTTTTTAAAGGAACATCACTTTTGCACTTTCACATTTTTGTTGTTCCTCTTTAAAGGAACAACACTTCTGCACTTTGTTGTTCCTTTTCAAAAATGGAACATCACTTTCACATTTTTGTTGTTCCTTTTTAAAGGAACAACACTTCTGCACTTTTACGTTTTTGCTGTTCATTTTTGAAAGGAACAACACTTCTGCATTTTCACGTTTTTGTTGTTCCTTTTTTAAAGGAACAACACCTTTACATTTTTTTGTTCTTTTAAAAAGAAACAACACTTTTGCATTTTGTTGTTCCTTAGAAGAATAGAACTTTCACGTTTTTGATATTCTTTTAAAAAGGAACAGTAGTTCTGCACTTTCACGTTTTGTTGTTCCTTTCCGAAAGGAACAACACTTCTGCACTTTCACATTTTTGTTGTTCCTTTTCGAAGGAACAACACTGTCTTGTTTCTCTTAGGGAACAACACTTTTCACATGCATTTTTTTTCTGTGTATTTTTTGTGTGCATTTGCTTTGTTGTTCCCTATATGGAACACCACTTTTTTTGAGCGTTTTTGTTGTTCCTTCAAAAGAGAAACACTTTGGGAGTATTTTTGAGAACAACCCTTCCTTCCTCTTGTGGGATTATTCATAATTCATCTCAACCACATTTTACTGATTCCCTTTCATGGCATGAAATACACTACTTTTATGAGGAAAAGAATTATGGATTCTATTGAAGCAAGTTAATGTCATTCACGTTATGATCTTTAAGAGGACAGCTCCTTGATGATAGCTTATTTTCAAAAGGGACACAATTATTTATATACTACTTTACTGCATTGTTTTCTGCTATACATGATACTGATTGATCATCTTAATACCATGTTGGTTCCACCCTTCCTGATTATAATCTTCTCTATCTGTAATAAATAAGATTATGGGTATATTTTTTCTAATGACATATTCAACTTCTTTCACCATCCCTGCTCTTAAAGAGTACTAAGCCTCCCTCTTTTTATCATAAAAAAGTGTAATAACAAAAAAATGTTGTTCGCAAATGGAAGATAGGGGGTTCCATTACGAGCAAGCCTACCATGTTCATAAGGTTGTAACAAAGTGACATTCCCATTATGGCCACCACACCAAGGTTATGATCCATTGGATAGCCTAATTATCCTTGGAACATGAGGTCTCATCACGAGTCGTCCTAATCACTTTTGCTACATCCCAGTGAATGGCAGTGTGGTTATCTGGTTACCACACCAACACATTGATCTATTCTGTAAAACAGCACTGGAACTCTCTATTTATAAATTGAGGATCCTTGCTCATACGGGTTAAAAAGCAACCCTGCCGAGGCTATGGATGCCTATTGGCAGCAAAGGCTCTCCTTATTGTATTGAAGTTATATCTTATTGTCAATTATTATTATAATACCACTTTCTTATTTTTTCTTTTTATCGAAGAAGTTATTTCTTTAATTTTTTTCCCTATTTTGAACCTTTACACATGAGAAATTATTTTCTCATTAATCACATTATTTTTCAGCTAGAATACCGTCAACAAAGCATCTTTTTGGCATATTGTTGTTCTTTTTCTTTTTCGCATAACTTATCATCAATCCCAAGCATCCTATCTTTTATTCATAACTATCTTGACAAACTCTACTCTCATTATAACCATAACTCTTGTCGTCCTATCTTTGATATGTGTACTCTGCTTTATTTACTATTGTATTGTTTATTCCCTTGCCTTTCCATCAGCATAACACCTTTCATATGCTTTATGGTCATGGAATCCTTTTTCCAATTGGAGAGGAGAATGTATGCATTATGGGATAGTGTGCGATATGATTATTGCACTCTGCCATAACTAGTTGATTTGACAAAATATCAGTATTGCATGTATAAAAAAGTTTTTCTGATTGCAATTTTTGCATGCATCTTAATCTGTTGTTATTCATTCAAGCACATTGTATGCAAAATAGTTATTTGTTTACAGGAGAACAACAAGTATTGGGGGGGAACTATATTTGCACCATGAACACACTATTGCAACTAACAGAAGAAGCTTGAGCAACTCACGAACATGAACAACTGTTCAAACGTGGCGTGCTTGCTTGGATTCCACTTTTTGCATCACTTTCAACACCAACTCTGCCTACATAAGCTTCAACAAATGCCACTACATATATGTCATTCTACATTTTTCTTTTTGGAGGTAAAACTTAAGGTAAAATAACATAATTTTCTAATTTATTATGAATTTAGGAGAATTTAATGAAAATCCATTTTGAGAATTATTTATCATCATTCATTCCACATCTTTACCACTTCCCATTTTTTTCAGTAGCATATCATCTTTCAGTTTGGGGGAGTGTTGCTTTCATTCAATTTTTTTTTTTATGACCATATCATTAATATTCATTATCATCCATTGCTATTCTTATTCATTCTCAACACCTCCCTTATTCCATGTTGTTTTACACCCGGCATAGATTTCAACAGATGGTAGCGTCCACCTCAATTTGTTTTCTATTGCATGAGGGCATGCTAATTCTTGAGAGAGGGGGAGGAATTGCTACTCATGATGGATGTTTTCTACTTTGTTTCTCATTTAAGGCATACAATTTCAATGCAGAAATTGATTTCCATATACACATAACTTAAACATCAATGTAAAAATTGTTATGCCTTCATCAAGATTGCTAAAAATGAATATTCATTAATTAAAGAAGAATACATTTGTTCTATATATTTCATGAGGTGGGATGAATAAATTTTTTTATTTGCTTGGTTAACACATGGGTTTTGTCTTTGGATTGCATGAGGACATGCAATATATTCAGTGTAGGGGTATGTTGGGCCTTGAATACCACCACTTTTTAACACTTATTTCATCCATTTTTACTCTTCTTTATCATGTCATTTATTATAATTTATTATATAAATCCATTTTATAATGATTTATGCTCTTATGGAAAAATATTATTTATTCTCATTTATTTATAATAAATTGATGATTATGCAATATTTTATCAATGATGGTTTATTATTAAATTGATTGTAACATTACTCACCATTTTTAACCTCCAAGATAATTTTTCGGTGGAATAAGAAGTGACAGTTTTGTGATTGAGATTCTGGGCAAATGAAGAAGAATCTGGAAAATCCGGAACATGGGTTTTGTCGAGAACGGACCAAATTAACTTTTTTGAAGAATAGTTTGCCCAAATTGGGCTTGTATTGAGAGAAACGCAGGGTTCTTTGAGAAAGATTCTCTTAGATTTACTGTGTGGCCGTTTTCCAAATCTCAGCTCCAAAGCCAAATTCGCCTTGCTCTTGTTGAAAGATGGATGGAAATATATTTTCTTGTTGGTCAATTGGTTAGAAACAACCCAATTTTGTAATAATGATCATATTGTAATCATCACAATTATAAATGCTCTCTGCTTTTTGTGTATTTAAATGAGAACAAAGATCAGAGAATGATGAATTCACTAGAGGATGGCTGAGAGAATGTAGAATTATGATTTGAGAATTAGAGATTCAGAATTATGATTTGAGAATTAGAGATTCAGACTTAAGGATTCATGATTCATGATAAGATAGTAAGAACAAGAGATTCTTGCATTACCATTGTAATTCTCACGGCTTTTGTTGTTGTAATAATTTCTCAATTTGATGATTAATATATAATTTAGAGGTTGTTGTTCATTTGCCTCATCTGAAGTAGACCAACAACATCCAATGGTGGCTAATGGCCCAGCCTCTAATGGATTATGTTGCTGCTATTGTGTATTATATTTTTACAATTTCTTTGGAGTGATGGTCTCACTTTATTTTTCTTCTTAATAGAAACCACTACTTTTTGCAAGCAGATTGTTGTGTTTTTCATTTCATCTACAGAGCTAAGCTGATTACTAGAGTAATTTAACAATTTTCTAGTCAATATAGCTATAATAGTTTGGTTGTTCATTTCTAATACTTAGCACTGTTGTTCATTTAATTTATGCAATCATTTAACCTTGCCTTTCAACATTCTTATAGTCAACACAATTGTGTCATTTCTATTAAGTGGGAGTAGCACGATTGATTTAGTTCTTTGAAATTTTCAATTTGTTATTTAGTGTTGTGTGTGACACCAACAACTGTAAATGACATTGGCTATCACTATCTAAGTTCTCAGATTGTGGATCTTATTTATGATTGATTTAATTTATATCAGTTAAACAAAGAATGAGTTATTGTTAGTACATCTTTGACTCATAAATTGTTGTAGTTTTCTGAGTGAATGGTTTAATTTTCAGAGTGTTAAGTTTCTTTTAGTTGTAAGTAGATTTTGTTTCAGGTATTCATTTAATTTGGATTTAAAGCACTATACTGCAAAACATTACTCTTGAATAAATAGCTGCCACTTAGTACACTCTTGAAATAAAAATTCGTTCATAAATTGAAAATTACTGTGAAGATAATTAGGAGTTAAAAAGACACATTTTTATGGTGCAACAACCCCGATTACATGAAGCCAACCCTATTTATAATGGACTTAAACATTGGTGGTTGGTACAAAATAATAGAGTTACCAGACCCTTCGAAATTTGTTACAAAATAACACATTAGCCAAACCCTTCAAAATATAAAATCACACTTACATACAAAATCACAATTACATAGAATAGATACAAAATCACAATTACATAGAATAGATGCAACCATTGGATTCAAAATCATTTTCCCTTTGCTATTCAAAAATCTTGAAAATATAAATTCTTTTCAACTTAACTTTGATTTTCCATATTGATTATCATTTTCTTTTGACAAATTTGAAAATGGTTTAATCTAGAAGCTATCATACATGATAACTACCTCTCATCATTTTTCTGGAAATTAATAGAAATCCTCATTGATATCAGAAAATTTATTTCTTCCACAGATTGCTCCCTAAAAAATGAGAGTGAGAAAGCATCAAAACTGAAAGTAAGGAAACCGAAACAGTAAAGAAGAAAAGTTCATAGATTTGATAAAGACATCACTCTTTTACTTACCGGAACAAAGAAAGGAGAAAAGCACCTTCAACGTAGCTCAGGGAATGTTCTCCTCCAATCTATTTTATGAATATTTCAAATCTAACTATTTGAGTGGCCAGACAAATCAGTAACGCTGGCCTCACAAATTCGCCCCTTCCATTTTAACTATTATTCATTCATTACTCACCAGGTTAGGAACCTTCTCTAAGTAAAGAATAAGGGTAAGCAGATCCAAGAGTTGGGCATTGGTTTTCAAACCAGGAGCATAAGCAGGAGAAGGGACTGAGGGGAGGGAGATCAAGTGTTGGGCATTGGCTTTCAATTCAAGAGCATAAGTTCGAAGAGCTATTATAGCATTTATCCTGGGAGCAAGCATTCATCTCATCATAGAAGGGAATCCGAAAAGTATCAAAAACAGCATGCTTAATAGTTATTTGCCAATGTAACAAATCATAAAATGAGATCTTGTGAGTACAACCAGAAACCCAATCCATTCAACATTCCAACTCACTATTGGGCTTCACAGTCTACAATAATTGTACCAGGCAGATTTACCAGAAAGGATTACAACTATAGAGCCTAATCCCTAGAATGTTATTTTTAAAGAATTCAACTTGTGACTTCTTAATCCTAGAGGCTATTTACCCATCTAAACTTGACCAATTGAGCTAACTCCAAAACTAAACAAACTTCAAATGTTTGAAGAACCCTCCTCAAAATTCATCCATAATTCTGCCTAATCTACCAGATTGACAATTTTCTCAAAATCTTTATTTACCAATTTTATTGAATCAAACCAATTGACAATTTTTTTGAATTTTTTTACTAATTGGCTGAATTTGGAACTATAGTATAAAGAGCAATTTTTTTCAAAAAAATAGGGGAGCCTAAATTTAGTTTTTAATTTATTTATTTTTAACAATTTGGAAGAATTTGGTAACCATAATGTAAAGAAATTATTTCGCAAAGATAGCTGGAACCTAAATCTAAACCAAAGATATTATCAACATTACTCCTGTTCTTCAAAGTTCAAAGTGCTAGACAACAATCTATTTCACCAGCTTAACAGTGGTTGAATTTTAGAGAGGCCATATGAAGACATATGCCAATGGAATGAAAATCTTGAGCAATTTCTTGTACTTGCGCACCTTAGATTTACAAGCTGTTGCAAAAATCAATATTCTGAATCAAATACACGTATAGCTTGTAAGTAGGAGGCACATTCTGATTTTGAGCGTCTTTGTTCTAAACTACAACAACCTCCATTCTTTGATTTGTTTGAACATAACTAAAAATATATTTACTGCACATAATAGACCCGTCTCTAAAACTTCAATCCAATGATAAACACGGAGGAAAACAAAAACAAAAACAGAGGCTTCAATCCAATTCTAAACACGGAGGCAAGTTCAATAACCTTATATGCATTGCCTACACCGTAGCCTCTCTTTCTAATTCTGAGTTCAGCGCACATAATAGACCCGTCTCTAAAACTTCAATCCAATGATAAACACGGAGGAAAACAAAAACAAAAACAGAGGCTTCAATCCAATGCTAAACATGGAGGAAAACAAAAACAGAGGCTTCAATCCAATTCTAAACACGGAGGAAAACAAGTGGGTACCAATAACCTTATATGCATTGCCTACACCGTAGCCTCTCTTTCTAATTCTGAGTTCAGCGATCCATCCTTTGGGCCGCCATTGTGGCGATTGAAATGATATGAAAGTCTTCCGTATTTTAAATGAAGTAGTCATACCAGGCCAACTGTTAACTTGCTCTCCAGTGGTCTGAGCTTCAGATTTTGAGATCTGTGAACAGTATGAACTTCATTCTCAGCTTTTTCAGTTTTGGTTTCCTCATGAGAAGGTGAAGCCGGCTTGGCATCCACATTGTTTTCTGACTGAATTTTAGAATAAATGTGTTTAGTCTGTACCGTGCCGAGTATTTCCACAGTGGATTTACAGGGTTAAAAGGTTCAAATTACTGTATAGAAGAATGCAAATTTGATTGCAATTTTGAAAGTAGTTATACTTCCATTTTGATGGTAATTTGCCAAATTTTTAATTCCAGAATTTTTGGCATGTTTCAAGAAGATTCAAATAGGTTTCTTTATTGAAAAATAAATAAATAACCCAGCTTAATATGGAATTTATTTATTTATCAATTCATTCTAGAATTTATATCTTAATATCTCTGGTAGGATTTTGATAAAATTTGGTGAATATTTTTCGAAGTTTGGATTACAATTGTTAAGTATCAGGATTTTAGATTTTGGTTGTAGCTTAAATGTTTCATGATGCTGATTCATTTCCACCATAAAAATGATTTAGTCAAACTTTTGAAAACAAATATCAAATTATTACTAAAAATGACAAATGTGCTGGACATTTTTGGAAGTTTGGGTTACAACTGTCATTAGGATTTTAGATTTTGGGTGTAGTTTAAGTTTTTGATGGTGTTGATTCATTTCCACCATAAAAAATGATCCAGTCAAAGTTTTGAAAAAGAATATCCAATTTCTACCAAAAATAACCCTACAAGTGAAATTGTGCTTCAATAAAAAAAGTGCCAGAAATCCATTTCTTTGTTTAATTTTTCCTCTTTTATTTTCTTTAAATTTTTATTTTATTTTTTTTATGTTTTTTTTATACCATGCATTTCAATTTATTGTAAGTAAAAAGCAATGAATAATACAATTTTACTATGGTTTTATCATTATTTCATTATTTTAATAAAAATATTAATTTTATTTATGGTTACTGTTAAATTTTTATTAATCCAAATTTTTTATAATTTTTTAATATTATCATTATTTTATTATTTTAATAAATAAATATTAATTTTATTTAAAGTTATGGTTAAAATTTTATTAATCCAATTTTTATATAATTTTTTAATATAAAAAATATATATATTTTTAGAAAACAATATATATGAATGATTTCCCACTGTTTTAATTAATATATATATATATATATATATATATATATATATATATAATTATATTGTAACTATGTATTAATTATAATTTTCATTTTTTGGGAGAGCTTTTTAGGCGAAAATCACATGATAAACCAAAATCACATGATAAACCATTTGTCTAGGTGTTTGGAACCATTGTGGTTCATAAGTTAATATTTTATTAAAATTAATTCCTACTTTATTTAAATTATTTATAAAATATAAAAGGTATTAGTTAATATAGTGTATCTTTATAATATATTCTTATCTTAAATGTATGATAATTTTTGGAATGTGTGATAATTATTTTAAATTTTATTAATATGGATGTTTTTTTAGTTGAAATTTTCTTAATATTAATTATATTCCACAGTGAATAGTTATCTTTAAGAATAATGAATATTTATCTCTAAGAAATTTTTTTGAAAGTATGGACATAATTATATTTTTATTTTGTAATACACAATATAATTGGAATATGCCATAATTATCTAAAACTTTATTATTATCCGTATATTTTCATCTTGAAAATTGTGTAGTTATTTATAAATTTTCAATTACTATAAATAATAACAAACAAAAATAATATATTCAATAAAGTCTTTTGGTAAAAAACTCACATTCTTATTTTCATCTTGAAAATTGTGTAGTTATTTATAATTTTTCAATTACTATAAATAATAAAACACAACAATAATATATTCAATAAAGTCTCTTGGTAAAAAAATCACATTTGTGGATGAGTCACACCTAGTGACATCCTTAGGATTGAGGATGTCTTGAGGATGTGTTTTGTGGATGAGCCACACTGACTGGTTTGAAACAGGTCAACCCACCAATAATTTGAAAGTGATTTTTTACCCAAAGACTTTCTTGAAGACAAAAGTAATATTTCAAGTTAAATACTATTAGTTAATATAATAACGCTTTTTTGAAATAAAATATTATGGAACCGATGTATATATACTTTTGTGGGAAGAAATCCACATAATTATATCTATGTTGGAAGAAGTCAACATAACTATATCTTTATAATGTTTTTATTTTGATATGTACGGTAATTATTTAAAAAAAAATATTATTGTTATGTTTTCATCTTGAAAGATATGTAATTAGTTATAACCTTTAAATTATTATAGACAAAGAAAAATGAAAAGTAATATTTCAAGCTTAAGCTTATTTATTTTATTACATAATTTTTTCTTAAATAAAATATTATAAAAAACATATATCCTCTATTTACCCCACAATACAGAATAATAACTTTTTAAAATTTATTATTATTATTATTATTATAAGAAGATTAATACTTTTTAAAATTCATTATTATTATTATATATTATCTAAGTCCTCGTTACTAGGTGCAAGCCCGGGAAGTGATGATTGACACTATGTGATTCATTTTACTAGTTTCAATCCCACTTCTTCACCCATGTGAGCATCACCCTATGCAATGAGTGTTAAGTGGACTATTCAAAAATCATGAGAAATTAGTACCTCTCATAGAAATGGTCATACATGAATGACTTACTTAACCCACTTGAATGCCAAAATGATATCTAATATAATGCATTGTGAAAACCCCAATACTTAATTCAAAAGAGTGAAGGGAACTCTACATGAATGGTTCATGAGGCACAATACTTGCTAAGGTTTTTTAAATGGGGTAACAAGCTAAGTGGGCTTGAGTGTGGCGAAAACTCGAGAGTTATGCACAACTCCAAAGTTAAGCGCGCCTGGGATGGGTGACCTCACCGGAAGTCCTCGTTACGAGGTGCAAGCCCCAGAAGTGATGATTGACGCTATGTGATTAATTTCACTAGTTTAAATCCCACTTCTTCACCCCAACCCCTATGAGCATCACCCCGGATGTGATGATTGATGCTATGTGATTCATTTCACTAATTCCGATCCCACTTCTTCTCACCTGATGCAATGAGTGCTAAGTGGACTAGTTGAAAATCATGAGAAAGTAGTCAGTTACGACTACCTCTCATGGAAATGAAATTGGAAGTGATGATTGACGCTATGTGATTCATTTCACTAGTTTCAATCCCGCTTCTTCTCACCCAGTCAAAAATCATGAGAAATTAGTACTACCTCTCATGGAAATGAAATCATGAGAAATTAGTGAGTTATGACTACCTCTCCTGGAAATGGTCATAGAGGAATGACTTACTTAATGAAGTTGAATCCAAAAATGATATCCAATGTACAACTATTTTTTAAATTTTAATATAATAAAATAAAAAGTAAAAAATAATATTTTAGATCAAAAATTCATACAATGTTAATGCTATGGAGAAACATACCCCTCACTATCAAAAGATGCATTCATAATTTTTTGTTACCAAGATTGTACCAACATAATTATACGTTTATATCATGTTCTCTATCCGTGAGAATTATGAAGCCATGTTCTCATCTTGAGATGTACAAGAATTATAATATTATGATGCATGAGAATTAGGATACTATGTTCTCATTTCTAAATGTAAGAGAATTATTATACCATGTTTTCATCTTGATATGCAAAAAAATTATTATACAATATTATTATATTTAAAATTAAGACAATTATTTGAAACTTTTTTATGACTACCTTGCTTTCACCTATAAAAATGTGTAATCATTTATAAATTTTTAATTCTTAAAAAAAAAAACAAAACATTTTAGTTCAAAACCTATGCCACTTAACCTTTTTCCAAATAAAATATTATGGATAGATATTTACCCCTTCATTTAACTCACAATCACAAAGCAAGTAAGGTACATCCAACCATGTAATCTTTTTATATAGAATTAAGTTAATAAATAGATTTATTTTTTTGAGTAAAGTGAATTTATACTTTTTTCTTTTTCTTTTTTCTTGAATATTTTTTAAATAAACTAAAATCTCATGAACAAAATTCCTTAAATAAAGTTCTCATTAATTAAATGAAATCTTAACTTTTTAATAAAGTTTCTACCTTTATAACATCTTTTCATCTCAAAATGCATAATAATTATGATACCATGTTCTCATGTCAAAATGCATGAGAATTATTATACCATGTTTTCAAAATTATTATAGAATTTTATCAATAAAAAATGTATGATAATTATTTAAAACTTTACATACATTTTCATCTAAAAAGATGTGAAACTATTCATAAATTTTTAATTTCAAAAAAATAAAAATAACATTTTAGTTCCAATCTCACCTTGCTTAGCCTTTCTTTCCAAATAAAATATTATAAAGAGACATACCCTTTCATATAAAAAAATATGGAGAGGTATACCCTTTTATTTGATTCATTATCACAAAGCAAACAATATGTATCTAACACCTTAGCACCTTGAGATAAGTTGACATAATAAAGTAAACAAGAGTAAAAGTTCGTTGAATTTCAGGAGTGATATAATAAAACTGCAAGACATTATATAACAAGATCAAATGATACAATTGTAATTATGATGAAAATGTTGAACTAAGTCCTTGGTGGTTTGATGCCTTTTCTCAAAATTATCGCTATTATCATAAGCTGAAAATGGCAATATACATATATGTACATGTATAAGGGTATGAGAATATGAGAAACATTTGACAATGAACGGGTATATCACATTTTGTTGTCTTAACATGCCTATGGATGGTGGGTTCAAGTAAAACCATGATTAAAATGAATAAATCATGGAGTAAGATATGGCACCTAGTTTAACTAAATTTAAAATCGAGAAAGGAGAATGTTAATGGCACATTAGCAAAAGTAGTATTCACACTTGCTTACATGGAATAAATAACTCAATCACGGCCTTGTAGATACAAATGGAGTTGAGTTAAATGATTGACTAGAACTATTGCTTACAAATACCATGTCGAGATAACTACACCAAGGTAATGTATTGAGAAATATTGTTGCAAGACTTGGTGATTTTAAGAATAATATATTATTTCACGTAGTTCCTTTAAGTCACCATATTGATTCTATTAGCACTATTATGTGCTTTTAAGCATAAATAAGAACAAAATTAAAGGAGGGAACCTTTTAAAAAAACACTAATTGAATTATAAAACTTTGATTAAGAATTCTACGTGAAATGGTAAGTGGTGAGCGGATAAATAGTGTGAACAAAATCATGTCCACTTAAGCAGAACAAAAAAAATTGTTAGCAAAATGAATACTGCGAAGAGTTAAGAATGTTAATCCTTTTACCAAACCACATGAACCTAAAGGCTACATGAATTAAGTAACTTGCTAACTGAATGAAGTGAGTATATATATATATATATATATATATATATATATATATATATATATATATATATCACTTCATTCAGTAGCCTTTAGGTTCGTGTGGTTTGGTAAAAGTTGATATATATGGGAGCAAATGATGTACAACATTTATGCAAGTAAGCCAAAACTGAATGTAGGTTGGAAAGTGAACTCTGTGTTGCATTAGATTCCAAATAATTCAATTACTAGATAAAAAGGGGGCAATCGAGGATGAACATAATTAAGCTACTTTGAAAAGTAGACATCCTTATATTAAAGGAAAAGAATAGAAGGCATCCTAAACATTACTCATGTAAAACTAGTATGCATAAACATTTGAATGAAGGTAAAGGCATAGTAGTGATAATTAGTACAATTTCTCATGAGGGACAAGAATGATTGAATTTTGATCATATTATTATTGATTAGTAAGTAGCACAAACAAAGTTGATACCTTTGTGGATAGAAATTTGTAGAACTACTTGGAGTGGTCTTGTCGATTGGTGAAATCATTGAGTAAATAAAAGAATCTACAATGATGTGGTTATAATGATGCTAGTAACTCATAATAAGTTCAAGTTATTGACCCTTGTTGTATTATGATGTGTGCTAATGATATTTGATGGGTATATAAATAACAACCTATAATGTAGTAATGAAGATTGAAACAATATATGTATATATGATCTTAAATAAGTATTGATGAGAAACTAATGACCACAAGGGTGGTGAATGTAAGCCAAACTAGAAAGGACAACCATAATTGAACCTATACGTGTTCTCATTTAGAGGAAATGATGCTACAGAACAAGTAGTTATTGCGTTAAATACAACGAAGGTACTTTAGCCGGGAAAGATGATCTGATTGGGAAAATTAGTTTTGTTGTGCTAAAATTCCTTTTTAGAATATGTTAAATGTGCTTGAGAATTCATAATATTGTTTGCAAGTTTAAACATGGGTTTTTGAGTGCTTTTATGTAAATTTTATGTGAAAATTAACATAAACAAATGAATTAACAACAAAATATAACAAACATAAACATCACCATAAACAACATCACAACAACACATGATGAAGGAGTTGACCGCTCCTAGGCTACGTTTCCTTGGTCAAACTTCCAATGGCTTGGCCCTCTCTATTATGCTCAAAAATGTAAATACATCAGTTTACAATGTTTAGAAAGCTCTCAAACCTATTCCAATAGCTTCAGAATGCCCAAATTGTCTGTGTATCCTATTTCTACTCCTGATTTGGTAAAAAACTGAAGAAGTTATGACCTTTCCCAATATTCTACTATCGCACTGTAAATTCCCCAAAATTTGGCACCATCCTACAAATTTGCCCAAAAACACACCAACAGAGCGACAATTTCACCCGAAAACGGCGAAATTGTCAGACATTTTAAATGTCCTCTAACACCTTATATCCGAAAAATTTGGGCACGTGGGGGACTAAGGCCAACGGCCGGCCCCCGTTGACCGCGCCTCCGCTCCCCTCTAGTAGTGGCCATACGATCGTGTGAGACCAAGGGTTGGCCCCCATGGGCTGGCCCTACCCCCGAATGGCGCGTTTGTGAAATTCAAATATGGGCGGAGTTCTTATGTAGTTAAGAACTACATGCATTGCGCAATGGTTGAGCCTTTGGACTTGTGTTGTGAGGTCATAGGTTTGACCCCCATTGTTGCTGCCTAGACTTCGACCCATAACTTTGGTGGCCCTCGGGCTACCACGTGGCAGCCTCCAGCTTGGCCATGTGTCAGCCCGTGGTTGGCCACCAATCCATCCAATCAAAAACATTGAATTTCACTCAATGGGAATGTGCCACCTGGCACAATACCATTCGCTAAGCTTGTTGACTAGTCAAAGTGCCATATAGACCTCCCCAGTCAGCACCATGTCAGCAGTACAGACTACTGACTGGGCAATCAAATTTTTACAAAACTTCGCATGTTTGGGAAATTGAACAGAACATGATTCTGGAAGAATACGGTGTCTATTTCGCTCAAAACAAGTTGTTCTGGACTCAAGATGACGAGCACTACGCGGCCATCTAGGTTCCACACTGATTTAACAACTTTGAATTTTAAGCTATTTTTTTGAGCACCTAATCATTCCTCCCCACTAGAAGGAGACTTAGGCAAGTATACGAAACATGCCTCAAATGGAGATGTTTGAATTGAAGAGTGCTTGGCCCAGTTGTAAGCATGTTGAATGTAGTATAAATGTTCATCCCACAACTTAGGATGCTTGTTGCAATACCCATGAAGAAGATGTATCACTGTCATGTTCACCACCACTGTTTGACCATCTGTTTGCGAATGAAATGTTGTACTCTTTTTCAATTTGGTGTCTATGAATCCCCACAAGCTTGACCAAAAATTCCCAACAAAGCGAGAATCTCTATCTCTAACATTGGATGTGGAAAATCCAAAATGCACCCATACATTCTAAAAGAATAACTGAGCAATTTATTCAGCTGTAATTTTATTTTTACATGGCATCAAAATACACATTTTGTTGAACCTATCCACAACTACATACAAATAATCATGACCTCTTTTTGACAATCGAAAAACTCCTACAAAATCCATAGAAACACTCTCCCACAGTTGTGAAGGAACCCGAAGTTGTGTGCAATCCTAACTTCCTATTGCTAGGCTTACTGATTGCACATAATGAACATCCTTTAATAAAACGTGACACACTTTCAAGCATACGAGGCCAATAACAGTACCTCTGTAGATCTGCCACCGTCTTACTTACACTGAAATGGCCAGCAATAAGAGAAGTATGTTCCTCTCTTATGATGTTGAATCTTTTTGTTTATGGAATATGAATCTTGCCAAGATGGTACAACAAGTTATCATGCAAATGATAATCCAATTCCTCTACTTGGTTACCTTGACTCAAGCTTGCATAAACATCCCGAAATTAACTGTCTAATGCATATTTCTCAATATAACTTTCATGCAAAATAGAATTATGCTTGAGTAAAGTAGCTGCACTAATAATAGGCCTAGAAATCATATCAACAACTTTATTGTAGATACCTTTCTTATATTACCAAGTGGAATTGTTGAAGAAAACCCATCCATCGGAAGTGATTTGATTGCTGCAACTTAGATTGAGATTACAAGTATTGTAATGGCTTATGATTAGTGTGAATGATTGTTTCCTTACCCATAAAGTAGTGTTTCCACTTTTTCACACTTTGCACCAATGAATACAATTCCTTGTCATATGTAGAATAATTAATCATTGCACCATTGAAAGTTTTCGAATTATAACAAATAGGCTTACCATGTTGCATGACGACTGCACCCATGGTGTAGTCACTAGCATCAGTCTAGATCTCAAATGACTGTCTAAAGTCTGGAAGTGAAAGTACTGGAGTTGAACTGATCTTTTCCTTCAATTCATCAAAGGCATTTTGTTTTTTGTCTCCCCACTAGAAAACCTTTTTCACACTTGTCAATGCATGAAAAGAAGTAGCTATAGAAGAAAAATTAGCAATGAATTTCCTCTAATATTGGGTTGCTCGCAAATTTTTTTTTATCTCAGTAACTGTCTTAGGACTTGGCCAATTCAAAATGACATCAACCTTGGAGGGATCTATTTTCAGCTCACCTCCTCCAACAATATGACCGAAGTAAACTAAAGAATTTTTTCCAAATTCACACTTTGACATCTTTAAATACAATTGTTCTTTATTTAATACATCAAGTACTTTTCTCACATGCATGACATGTTCATCACGAGATTTACTGAAAATTAAGATGTCATCTAAGTAGACTATTAAAAACTCATCAAGAGACAGCCTCAATGCATCATTCATCACACAAATGAAGGTAGCAGGAGCATTACATAAACCAAAAGGCATAACTAGCCATTCAAACAAACCTTGTTTTGTTTTGAATGTTGTCTTCCAAATGTCTCCTTCAACAATTCTAATTTGATGGTAGCCACTGCTTAAGTCCAACTTAGTAAAATACTTTTCATATTTCAATTGATCAGGTAAATCATCTATTATAGGCAATGTGTAACAGTTCTTTACCATAATCTTGTTCAATGCATGGAAGTCCACACACATGCACTATGTTCCATCCTTGTTTGGCACCAAAACAATAGGTGACCCACATGGTGAATAAATTGGCCTAATGATGCCTTTATCCAATAATTCTTGAATTTTCTTTTTAATTTCTACACTTTCCATCACTGACATCCTATACATGCCAATGTTATGAAGAGGACTATCTTGTTGCAATTGTATCTCATGTTGGATTCCTCTCTTGGGAGGCAATCCTTTTGGCTCCTGAAACATCTCATCATATTGGATAACAACATCAACCAATTCAAATTGCAATCTTGAATCACAACCTTGAAAAGCTTCATTATCAACATCATTCTTGGGTTTGATCATTAGAAGCAAAAAATTCTTGCTTGAATTCACTAGTCTTTTCATCTACCCCACATTAACAAGTGAAAGATTTAGTTTCTTACTATGATCTCTCACAATGTATTCTACTCCATCTTTGAACAAATGTTATTTGTTTTCATGTCTATGGAAGATAGCTTTTCTGTCATAGAGATACAGGTTGCCCGAAACTATATCACATATGTCTAATGGCACAACATCAAGCTCCACTTCTTTTATGAAATTTGCAGTAATGGCAAATTTCAATTTACACTTTCTAGTTACTTGCAATTGTGCATTGTCGCATACCCATCCTAGTGGATATAGTTTATGATGTGGAATGGTTTCCAGGTTTAAACTTTTGACAATGTTTTTAGAGATAAGATTGGCTTGAGAGCCACTATCAAAAAGAATATCAATTTTTCTATGTTTTGAGATTACCCTTATTTGAAAAAGTTCTATCCTCATCTTTTCATTTGGATTTTCATTGTGTAAATTTGAAGTACAAGTGCTAGAAATGGATTATTTTCCTTTCATACCAATGGCTGTAATTTTAGTTTCACCACCTGAAGCGGATCCCAAATCCTATTGAGTGGTTGCAGTTGTCTTTTGTTTTCCCTTTTTGTTGAATTTATTCGGTTTCATCTTGGGATGAATCTTCCAACAATGAGCTTCATCGTGACCCTCTTTGGAAAAATGCTTGCATTTTAATTTCTCTCCTTCCTTCTTAATGGATGCATTTTTCTTTCCCTTCCCTTTGAAACCAATTTCTTTTCCTTTACCCTTAAATGGATTTTTACTACCCTCTTCTCGAGTGTTTTTCCCTCTTGCCTCAATATGAGTGGCTTGCACATACACCTCATCTAGCTTATTGTGATTAGACATAAGGATAGTATGCCTAAGATAACTACGTAATTCCCCAATGTACTTTAGCAACATGTCTTGTGATTGCAAATCTACACCAAACATTAGAGACCTTTTTCTGAATTATTAGGTGTAATCTTGCACATTTTGACCTTTAAGTTGTCTAAAGTTCTGCCAATTCATGATCACTTTCTACATATAGGATAGAGGGTATAATTGTCTTTTAATTGCAACAATGAAATTAGACTAAGGAATTGGGATCTTACTGTGTCTTTTTATCTCTTCTTGTGTCTTTGATTCCCACCAAACTAGTGTTGCACCCTCCTGCCTCAAGGAAGCTAATTGAATCTTTATGTCATCCTCTTGAAGGTTTTGAATTCTACAATAGACCTCCAAATGATGAATCCAATTTTTAATCTTCTCTGCATTCACTTCACCATTATACATGAGCAGTTCAAATTTAACATCAAGTTTTAATAAGGGTGATTTATGAGTTCCTTTTGAGGTATGTTGATGAGTATGAGTAAGGTTTGTGTTAATGGAAGAGGGTGAAGATGCCTATGAAGAAGAAGTTGAAGAAGATGGTGGAGAGGGTGGAGGTTTACCTCCATTTCCATTACCTCCTCCTCTTGAAGAACCTTCACCTTTGGGAGGTTTGGAGCTTTCACCATGTAGTCTAGTATTCCTCTCTTCAGAGAGGACCTTCACGATCTCTGTCATATCAAAGAAAGCCTTCCTAGTGAACTTCTCATCCTCTATCATGTTTGTAAGCTCTCCTTCATGAGAAATTCTCACTGAAGTCTCAATTGCAATTTGAGGAAGAACTAGTGGTGGAGATTGTGGCAACCTTGCACTTCTTCTCCTTGACACAACTTCAAGGCCTTCAACCAGCTTTCTTTCTCCTCTCTTGAGCTTCAACCTTGTAAGCATGAAATTCACTTGCAAAACATTTCAATCCTTCTTGCACAAAGAAAACCAAGATCTCTGATACCTAACTTGATCTAATTGGGAAAATTAGTTTTGCTGTGCTAGAATTCATTTTCAGAAATGTTAAATGTGCTTGAGGATTCATGAGATTATTTGGAAGTTTAAACATGCGTTTTTGAGTGCTTTTATGTGAATTTTATGTGCAAATTAACATAAACAAATGGCTGAACAACAACATATAACAGACATAAACATCACCATAAATAGTATCACAGTACCACGTGATGAAGGAATTCACCCCTCCTGGGCTACGTCCCCTTGGTCTAGCTTCCAATTGCTTTACCATCTCTATTATGATTAAAAATGTGAATACATCCATTTACAATGCTCAAACATCTCTGAAACCTATTACAATGGCTCCAGAATGCCCAAAAATTCATGTGGCCACTTTCTACTCCTGATTTGGTCAAAAACTAAATAAGTTATGGCCTTTCCCAATATTCTGCTAATCGCACCACAAATTCCCCAAAATTCGGCACCAACCTAGAAATTTTCCCCAACACGCGCTAAGAGAGAGACAATTTCACTAAATTTCAGGCGAAATTGTCGAATGTTTTAAATATCCTCTAACGCCTTATATCTGAAAAATTTGGGCATGTGGGAGGCCATGTACCTGGGGCTAAGGCCAACGACCCGCCCCCACTGGCTGGGCCATTACTCCCCTCTAATAACAGTCATATGATGTTGCAAAACCAAGGACCGACCCCCATGGGCTAGCCCTACCCCCCAAATGGCACGTTTGTGAAATTTAAATATGGGCAGAGTTCTTATGTAGTTAATAACTACATGCATGGCGCGATGGTTGAGGCTTTGGACTTGTGTTGTGAGGTCGCGGGTTTGACCCCTGCTACTTCTGGCTAGACTTCGACCCATAATTTTGGTGGCCCCCAGGCTGCCACGTGGCGGCCTCCGGCTTAGCCACATGTCAGCCTGTGGTTGGCCATCCAACCAATCAAAAACATCGAATTTTGCCTAATGAGAATGTGCCACTTTGCACAACACCATTCACTGATCTTGTTGATTAGTCAAAGTACCACATAGACCTGCCCATTCAGTGCCACATCAGCAATACAGACTGTTGACTCGGCTGTCAATTTTTTACAAAAAATTGTCTGTTTGGGAAACTGAACAGAACATGATTTTGGGAGCATACGGTGTCTGTTTCGCTCCAAACAAGTTGTGTTGGATTCAAGATGACGAGAACTACACAGTCGTCTAAGTTCCACACTGATCCGATAATTTTGAGTTTTGAACTATTTTTTTTAGCACCTGATCAAAACATTACCTGTGAATATGGGAATAAAGATTTTATCCATAAGCAAATTCCAACCTACGTTGAAGGCTAGGAAACACCAAGGATGGTGTTTCACTCAAGAGGGGGAAGATGTAACACCCCCAGTGAAAAGAAAATAGTTAACTTACTTTTACTTTAGTAATTCTATGAACTTTGGGAAATTTAATATTTTACTATTTACTGCAGTTAAAAGAACATGGTTTTAATTGTGGGTTGAAAAGGCTAAGCCATATAAATGGACATATACAAATGCATGTTTGATTTTGTTAAAATTTCATAATGTATTTTCCTTGTTATGAATCAGGATTGGGATGAAATGCTAGAGAAAGCTTACCCCAGGTAGTTGGACAATTATGGGCAAGGTAGTTACCTACCCAAACTCCTCCATTGGAAATAAAAACTTCCAAGAGAAAGCCAAGAAGGTATTGTGTGAACTTGAGGCAAGAGGAGGAAAGAGATAGAGGAATCAAACTCTTGAGTTGGTTGGCCAGTGGAGTCTGTCTGAGGCTTTAAAGCTCAGACTTACGGTTTTGGGTTAAGTTTGGTTAGGATCATATAGCCTAAACAAAGTTTATTAAACTATCCTGTAACCTTCCTGGGTGTGTAGCAAGATCGGGGGAGGTGCAAGGGAAAGTTTGGTCTCAAGGTTGGGAGGAGCATTGTTTTCCCAATAGTTGCAGTTATAATGATTTTAGAAGAATAATAGATAAGTATTTTTGATAACCCTGTATCTGAATGTGATTATAGATTTGGAATGTGAAGATTTATTATTTGAATATAATGCTTTTAATAGAACAACAATTAGATCTGGAAACTTTATTGATCTCACAGGAGGTAGTAACCTCTGAGAGAGAGTATGAAAAGTGTATTCAAAAGAAAGAAAAATTGCGTAATCTTAGAATAATTGTAGAGAGCATGTTGTCATGTGATAATCCTTGGTTAGGTTAGGGTTTTAGTAAACCATTCGAGGAAACAAAACAAGAATTAAAATAATAATTAACTAAGTTATTTGAAATACATAGTTCAATATTACAATGATTAGGCCATGGAGGAGAAGGGTTAGTCCTCGGCCCCAGCCAAGGAATGGAAGACCTAGTGACAGTCCCTAAACTATCCACGACAAGAGAGTACAAATCCATATTGGTGGTGTTATAATGTAAAAATGAAAAAGGGAAATACCCGGTGTTCTTTTACAAATACAAATATTCGATTCTTAAATACGAACAATAAATATAAATAGTGATTCATGTGTTCATGCATAAATGCCAGTTTCAAGTGCTTCAATGCAAACAATAATTGTAAGGGAACAGTCTCATTAATTTCTTCCAAGAATAGACAGTAAAAGGTAATCAAGAACAAGAAAAGCATTCAACCAAATTTCATAAGAAAATTTTATCTCTATATTGATAAAAGGAGACTCACGCTTAATTATCATATATGCTTTCTTGACAGAAAAGAGAACAATTTAAATCACTTAAAGAGATTATCTGTATTAACACATTCTTTCCTTCTCCTACAAAGGGTACGAATGTATAATTGGATGAACAATACAGAGTGAACCCATAGGGTTGTTCTGTTTTAGTGGAGACTATTACAGTCTATCCTCAAAATTTATAAAAAACAAAACTGTGAAAACATAGAAAAATTCCCTATTGGGTTTTCTTCATTGAAAAGCAAAAATTGCAAGTTTATGAACTTCTTCCCATCTGGAATTTGGGAGAGGAAAATTTCACACCGGAAACCATGTAGGGAGATCAGACAAGAATTTGTGAAAGCTACAAAACAAATTTCCCAACACAACCTAGACTGTGGCATACATGTGTCATACAACAACAGTAGAAAGGATAAGCTTAGTTTGAAATTGAGGATTCTTTAAAAAAAAAAAAACCATACGTAGAATAACCTGTTGAAATATGGCAACAAGAATATTCAAATTTAATGTCCTTGAAATAAATTGTGAGTTAAAATCGAATTTAGTCTTAACAGCTACTTGGAAATAATTAATTAATTTATTTTAAATTAATTAATTGGAGAAATTAAAGTTAGAAGTCTTTCTGAAGTCATGCAATAGTTATCCCTTAAATTAAGGAGATAAGATTGAGTTATATTTGAGTTGTAATTAGTTAACTCAGTTTACTGAGTTAAGTCCAGTGAAATTAGTTCCAAACTATTTGAGGAAATAATAGTGAGTTAACAGTTCATTGATGCATTAATGAAATCAACTAGTGCTACTCCAGTTAACTAAAGATTACCTCATCAGAAACTCATGCATGTCTATTTTGAGAAAGACCCAATTGAGATTAATGTTTAAGGACAGTGTATTATCAGATGCATGCGTTTTCTCATGGAGAAAAATCATGCATTCATTCAAGGATTCATCCTTGAGGATTGTGTAGTTTTGAAGGCTTGCTTTTCCACTTGGTAATAGGCTAATCATCCACAAGGAATAGCGCAAGGAAATAGGAGCTTTGAGGGTGGAGAGGAAGGCTAGAGAGAAGCCAAGATTGCCTCTGAGCATCTGTGAGGATTGTATTGAGAGTTGGCTAGTTGTGAGAGCTAAGGTTTTGTATAATTCCTATGTATTTCCACCATGTATGATATTACAATAGTGTGGGGTTTATGTATGATATTACAATAGTGTGGGGTTTTTATCTGAGACTTTCCCCAAAGTATTTTCATGTGTATTGTGCCATTGAGTCTTCTTCTTCTAGTTATGTTGTTTAGCTCGATCTTTAAGCTTCCACAAATTCATAGTAGAAGTAGGTTATAGTATTCTGTTTTTATTTATATTGCATTATCGAGTTAACTTATCACAGATTTTCTACATGGTATCAGAGCTGTGAACAATATACTAAGAAGAGAATTCGAAGTTTGAAGTTCGGGGTTGCATGTGAAAATCGAATTCATGTCATACTTCAAGGTTGGCCAATGTCGTTCTATGGCTTGAGATTCGAGTATGCCTTGGAAGGTAGCTCGAATTACATAGCATGGAAAGATAGAATGGGGGCTGTATTAGAAGACAATGACTTGAAGGAATTCATTGATCAAGAAATCCCAAAGACAACTTCAACTAATGCACAAGAGTTGGCTGAGTGGAAGAAGTGTGTGGCGAAGGCGAGACGGATCATTCTTGAGGGATTTCGAGACCATATTGTCTTGAGTCTCCATGGGAAGGTGTTGTGGCCAGCAACAACCCCCCTTTTTATTTAGTTTTAATAATAAAGCTAAATAAATGGGGACCCTCCTAAAAAATAAAAAACTAGCACTTATGTTTCCCTTTGAATAAAACATGCTATCATAAACTTAGGAAAACACCTGCAAAACCTAAAAAAACTAAGTTTTATGATAAGTTCCGAATAAAATCATTCTCTTAACAATAAAACATCACATCACAAATGGTAATGGGGAACATCATATAAACAAGCTTTCGAAATTGCGAAAACGTGATGCAAGATCACACGCCTTAAAGACTCATCACACATCACAACTTTCATACGCCGCAGGTATCACCTAAGGTAATATATCCCGATCCAGCGATATGCGATAAGACATCTCCCAAATCGCATCTCGCAGACACATAAGATGATGAATGATTGTTGACAAAACATATTAGTGATATTTCAATCTACGATATTGCGATCTGCGATATTGCGAAGCAAATTGAAAAATTGCTTTATCATAGATCTGCAGGGCTTATCCTTCAATAAAGTTTTTCTCGTAATCCGATACCGAGTTATGGGCATTAATGTCAATTTAGTGGTTAGTTGGTGGTCATTTATGAGATAAGATTTGAATCTGATCAAAAGGTTATTTCACGTAGGGTGGTATATTGGATATGATTTCAAAATTAAAGAGCTTTCCCATCACTTTATCTCTTATCATTATTTTTTCCTGACTCGTAAATTTGCAGGAGCGGCAAGCAGAGTAATATATGCAGCTATGTGCAGAACATAATGGGAAAGAAGGGAAAAGCTCTCATTGCAAAAGACAAAGAGATGGCGCCCTTATACATATACACCACCTGTAACAAAGATGTCGGCATAACTACTTGGGAAGGCATATACAGTCTACTCGAAGAAGAAAAGCCAAGAATTATGGAGGTTAAAGCAATCGCAGAGTCACGTGGGTCATCTGAGGCATCAATCACTAAACTTGCATGTTTGTTCTTGCACCGAATAGCATCAAGACTGAAGATTCTTCCATACACAGACATGGTCAAGTGGGTACTAGATAGTGCCAATATAATAGACAGACAATTCAAGACTCGAGGCCAAGATCTCATTGGGTCATTCACTGCATAAGATTTAAGGCTTATTTATCGTCTACCAGAGCCACAAACAACCTACAACAAGCAATTCATGGAGAATTTTACCAAAGAAAATGAATATTTGGCAGAGTGCACCAAGAACTGGCCGGTAAGGGAAGAACCAATTAAAAAAGAGAAACTTGCACTGACCAAGGCCCGTCGAGATTGTGCAAAAGGCAAAAAATAGCACCTGGGAAGCTGGGATCAGGAAAAGGAAAGCCCCCGAGTGCTCAATCACATGTAAGCTAGAAAATTGGGGGGAAAAGCGCTAAAGACTAAAGGCGGGACCCACGCTTCAAAATCGATGGTATTTATCAGGCATACCCTTAGGCGGTAAGTGGATTTGGCTGAAATCTAGCGATTCTATTCAGCACTCGACGCGTAGCAGCAGAAGAAACGGCTACAGCGGAAAAAAAAATGAAAACCTTCACAGAGAAAACATCATTTCAGACATTGCTCCCGGATTCCTCCCAAAGGCACAACAACAATAGATAAGCAGGAGACAGAAAGCTGAGGAAAGGGTAGAGTCCATGATCTGGATTTAAACAGGAATGCAACAGATTACAGAGATAACCATATACACAAAGATGCAGCGGAAATAATACTTCATTTCATTAATGGAAAATACTGAAATATGCTTACAATCAAAAATGGAAATAAACCAGCTAGGGCGATGGTAGCTTATCTCTGAGAAGAGATGTGATGGCTACATGCCTCTAAACTGTGTTACAATGAGGCTCGAAGGCCTATTTATTATTGAGAAACAATGGAAAACCCTTAACATTCCAAAACCTAACCCTAGGAGATGAAACGCCAAACTATGGGCCGCATTTGGGGGTAAGTTGGTACATCAACTTCCCGGGGTCGTAACTTTGGCACATGATCTCCGTTTGACGCATACAATAGCTCATTAGAAAGATCTATCCGAGCACTATCATTGTTGGAACGGGCAACATCGGTCCATTCGATGGACCCATGTTGCCCCCGGATTCCCCAAAAAACGTCATTTAGGGCCTCAAAATGGCTCCGGAAGTTCACGACCCGAAAAACTGCTAAAAATAGTAAGTTGTGCTACAATTAAGGAAACTGAAAATGTTGAGAAAGACAATGGTGGGGGTCCAGGTGGACTTGGCAGGTGGCCACCAATATCCACCTGGACCAGTCCATTAAGAAGTTAACCAAGTTAAACTGGGATACTTACTGGCAGTACTTGGTTAAACCACACAGTCAATGCATGACTCTCAAATTCCTTATGAACTTTGTCGAGAAGATAGCGCCACCACTTGCCGATTTTGTTTTCACAGGGCAACTAAAATTGGAGGTCGGCCAACCGACGCTACTTAAGCCGATGCTGAATTCTTACGACCTCAGAGAACATATACATAGATAGTTAATTTCCAAATTTAGTTTTAGTTTTAATTTTGATTTATTTTTGCCTTAGATGAGGATGGTCATTTAAACCTCCTCCTATATTTTTGTAATAAACTATTTTTAGTATTTAGGAAGTAGTATTTTAACCCCTCTCATGCATTTAGAGAAGGGTCGTGAAATTTTTCAAAAAAATTTCCTCAGAACATGCACTTTTGTACCCTCAGAGGAGGTTTTGATGAATAAATTGAACGAGATTTATTGATATCTTTGTTTAATATCTGTTACTAAAATGCACTTTTGTACTCTTAGTAGATGTTGAATTAGGAAGAGATAAATCTATGTTGAAGCTCATGAGTAGAACTTGTTATCAATGGTACTTCTATCTCTTAATGATTTCTGCTTATGTGTCAAAGTAATATTTTATGCTTAGTTATTTATATATGAAAGCTTGAATGTTTGAGTTATTATTTGGCACTTTTGTACAGTAATGACTATTCTATTTATGCTCAATATATGAATGACTTATTATGCGATATGCTTCTCACAATTGTTTTGGCTAACTTTTTATACAAAACAATTCATTTTTATCGAATTCTTTTCTTGTAGCAATTGAATGATCTTTATTACCAATTGTTGTTCGAAATTATTTTAGATCGCATAAGTGAATAGTGAATCCCGGGTTAGTTTTAGACTTAAATAATTTTGTTCATTAGAATACAATTGCATTTTTTAAATTAGACTTAGAATAAAAGCATTTTACTTAGAAATCTTTAGAAAACAGAAATATCAATTCTTATCAACACACACAAATTGGGAAACTGGTCCCATTATCCCCAGTCAGACCCACCATCCCAAACGGAAAAGGAGATGCTTTCAAGGTCCGGACCAGGTGGGTATCCCCCTTGTTGTAGACCCGATTTTCGGGGCTTCAACAGAAGAATACTCCATTTTCAATGTGGAAGACATTAAAGGACCTCTACCAAAATAGTAGTGACTAAAGGAAATTGATGCCCGAGGATAAGCTTCGAAGAATCAAGATTGAGAAGGGTGATACTATTTCCACATATCTGAACAAGCTCACCACCTGAAAAGATGAGCTTGGTAGTGTGTGAAAAACTACTACCGATGATGATATGGTGAGCCTCACTCTCCTTGGCTTTCCAAAAAGTTGGAATAGCTACCAGGACTCTGTGAATGGAAGGGAGAAACTGTCGGATTGGGAACGAATGTGGTCAGATCTTATGCAGGAGAAGATTAGGAGGAGCACACGAGATGGTTCTTCATCCAAGAATGATGATGAAGAAAATCTGGCCTTAGCAAGTAAGGCAAGGAAAGGGAAGGGGAAGGCTTCCCAATTCAAATCAAATTCTTCTCATGGAGGGAAGAAGGGTGACATGTCTAAAGTAAGATGCTTTAATTGTCACAAGATGGGACATTATGCGGCTAATTGCCCATTGAAGAAGTCAAAGAAGGGATCCTTGGAAGGATTGGAAGGTGAGGCATTAGCCTCTCAGTTCGAAATGGAATTTACCCTCATTGCATGCATGGTGTCGTCGATGATGGGTTGTGTCTGGTATCTTGACAGTGGAGCCACATTCCACATGACTGATGATAAAACTTTATTCAGTGCCTTAAAGGAGAAAGACCTCAATATTTGCATAGAGATGGGTGATGACGGAAGGTATAGTGTTTCAGGAGTGGGCATGGTTGCTTTACAGAGGGAGCATGGAGATCCTCTCACCTTGACAGATGTGATGTATGTGCCTAGACTGAAGAAGAACTTGGTATCGATCGCGATGTTGGAGGAAAAAGGCTACGATGTTGTCTTCAGTAAAGGAAAGGCAATCCTAAGACACATAGCCACGTTTCAGACCAAGAGGATAGGGATTTGGGTGAAGAATCTCTATAAACTAGAGGTAGATGATTGTGCAGCACTGAGTACGAAAGTAGAATTGGTGCAAAGCCAATACATTGGTGGTTGTGGCACAGACAGTTGGGCCATTTGCATCATGGGGCTTTGAAGATAATGCAGCAGATATCTACAAGACTTCCCAAAGGTAAACTTGAGCAATTTGACACATGCAAAGGTTGTACCTTGGGAAAGTACATCAAGTCTTCCTTTCATGATTGAGACATTTGAGCAGAGGCTGTCTTAGAGTGAGTTCATACTAATTTGTGTGTACCAGTCTCGACAACATCCACAGTGAAGCAAAGGTATTATGCTATTTTCATTGATGACTATTCTCATTAATGCTGGATTTATTTCATGCAGAAGAAGGACCAAACTTTCACAAAGTTTTGTGAGTTCAAAGCTTTGGTCAAGAAAGGGTCAGGGAAGAAGATCAAGGCCGTGAGATGTGACAATGGTGGAGAATATGTCTCTCAAAATTTTAAGGAATTCTGTGCAGTGGAAGGAATTAAATGAGAGTTTATGGCACCTCATAACCCACAGTAAAATGGGGTGGCCGAGAGGAAAATAGAACTATTATAGAGGCAGCACGGGCAATGTTACATGACCAAGGGCAACCACATCACTTGCGGGTTGAGGCATGCAACACAGCGATCTATTTGCAGAATAGAAGCCCGCATCTCATACTTGGGATGAAGACACCAGAGGAAGCTTTCTCCAGTAAGAGACCAGATGTGGGTCACTTCAGGATCTTTGGCTCATCAATATATTTCCATGTGACAAAGGATGCATGGAAGAAGCTTGAGCCGACAACAAAGTTGGCGATATTTGTGGGGTACACTGATACACCTCATAACTATCGGGTGTACTTGCCTACTAGTTAGAGGATAGTGGTTCGCAAAGATCTCAAGTTTGATGAGAAGAAGGCCATGTGAGTTTCCCTTGAGAGGGAGATCCAATTACAGGCTATGGAGCAATTGTTGGTTCCTAAGGAGGAGGAGCCTCAGACTGATGTGGAGCAGCCGCATGCAGAGGTTCCAAGAGTTGAGACATCCACTCAAGCAGAGTCTTCCAGAGATGGACTAAAGTGCACAAGAGAAGCTGATAGATTGTTGGAGGATGCGAGAGAGAATGTGGGAGCACCATCTTCTCAGTGAAGATAGAAGAGATCACCTGAGAGGTACATTAGATACATGGCGCTTGCTGGGGAATGTGTTGAGACCAAGCCATCTTCCTTTGAGGAAGCAGTGCAACAACCGATTTGTGTTGATGCTATGGTGGAGGAGTATGACTCCATAGTTCATCACAGTGTTTGGGACATGGATTTGAGATCGAGAACAAGTCAGTTGTGAGTTCCTGATGGCTTTACAAGGTAAAGCAAGTTGTTGATGGTAGTGTGGAGAAGCATAAGGCAAGATTTGTTGCCCATGGCTTTTCACAGGTCAAGGGGATTGACTATGTTGAGACTTTTTCTCATGTCGCATGGTACTCATCTATCAGATCTATGTTGGCACTATCAGCACAGATGGGTTGGAAGATCCATCAGATGGATGTGAAGACTGCATTCCTCAATGGCCAGATTGAGGAAGAGGTGTACATAGAGCAGCCAGAATGTTTTGAGACCTTCGATCATGAGTTGCATGTTTGCCAACTCAAGAGAGCGTTGTACGGGCTTAAGCAAGCACCTCGTGCTTGGTACACCAGGGTAGACAACTATTTCACCGGGTTTGGCTTCACAAAGAGTGAAGCGGATGCAAACCTGTACCACATCATGGTGAAAGGTAAGTTTTTGATCATCGTACTTTATGTTGATGATCTCATATTGACTGGTGATGATCAGTTGATCATGTCTCTCAAGGAGGACCTTGCAAGAGAATTCGAGATGAAAGACATGGGTCTCATGCATTACTTCCTTGGCATGGAAGTGTGGCAAAATGATGGGGAGTTTTTTGTATCTTAAGGAAAGTATGCCAATGAGATACTCAAGAGATTCCACATGGAGAAGTGCAAGCCCATCTAGACTCCTCTAGCAGGTAACTGGAGGAAGGAGGGTTCTACTTCAAGAGAAGTAGTAGAGGCTATTGTCTACATGCAGCTTGTGGGTTCGCTGATGTACTTAGTGAACACATGACCAGATTTGTGTTATGCGGTGAACTAGATGAGTCAAGCGATGGTTCAACCTACTAAGATGTTTTGGAAGGTGGAAAAGCATGAATTGAGATACCTTAGAGGCACATTTCAGTATGGATTATGGTACAGATGGAAAAAGGGAGTGAAGCTACACGGCTTCACTGATGCAGATTGGGTAGGGATTCCATCATATCAAAAGAGCACATCAGGAGGGGTTTTCATCCTTGGGTCAGCGACAATTTCTTGGTACAGAAAGAAACAGAGGTAAGTTTCACTCAGCTCGACAGAGGTAGAATACAAGGCTACAAGTTAGGCATCATGTGAGGCCATTTGGATGTGGAAAATCCTAGGGGGTTTGTTTGATCAGAGGATAGATCCAACCGTGATCTATTGTGATAATCAGAGTTGTATCAAACTCTATGAGAATCTAGTATTTCATGATAGGTCCAAGCATATCTACATCTGGTATCATCATCTTAGAGATTGTGTAGCGAGGAGGATCATGTTGTTGCAGTATATTTCAACAAAGGAGCAAGATGCTGACATTTTGACAAAGGCATTGTCAAAGTGTAAACTCGAGTTCCATAGAGACAAGATCAGGGTGGTAGATAATCCCTTTCTTGTTGAGAGGGAGTGTTGAAATATGGAAACAAGAATATTCCAATTTAATTTGTCCTTGAACTAAATTTTGAATTAAAATCGAATTTAGTCTTAATAGCTACTTGGAAATAATTAATTAATTTATTTTAAATTAATTAGTTGGAGAAATTCAACTTAGAAGTCTTTTTTAAGTCATGCAAGAGTTATCCCTTAAATTAAGGAGATAAGATTGAGTTGTGATTAGTTAACTTAGTTTACTGAGTTAAGTCCATTTCAATTAGTTCCAAAATTGTTTGAGGAACTAATAATGAGTTAACAATCAGTTGATGCATTAATGCACTCAACTAGTGCTACTCCAGTTAACTGAAGATTCCCTCATCAGAAACTCATGCATGTCTATTATGAGAAAGTCTCGGTTGAGATTAATATTCAAGGACAATGTACTATCAGATGCATGTGTTTTCTCATGGACAAAACTCATGCATGCAGTCAAGGATTCTGTATAATTTCCCGCAAATTCTCTAAAAATCTACCTCTGAGATCTATGTAGAAAATCTGACTGTAGATTAACTCAATAATGCAATATACCAAAGCAAAATACTTTAATCTACTTTTACAATCAAACTTGCGGAAGCTTAATATATTTGAGCAAGATCAAGCGGAACACATATAACCAGAAGAAGAATCAATGCACATGAAATAGAGAAAATACTCAAGGGAAAGCCTCAGCTAAAAACTCCACTATCTGTATTATCATACAATATGGAAATATCTCAGAATTACACAAAGCTTTAGCTCTCGCAGCTAGCCCGCTGTCAGTACAATCCTCCTGGATTCTCACAGGCAAACAAGGCTTCTCACAAACCTTCTCCTCTACCCTCCAAGCCTCCTATTTCCTTGTGTTGTTCCTAGTGGATGATTCTCACCTCGCCAAGTGGAACACTACTCTTACACACTGTAAAACTGTGCAATCCTCAAGGAACCTTATTCCTTCTACATGGATGACTTTCTTGTTAAAATTGGCAAATAGGGCAAAACTTCATGTAGGTCATCTTATTCATGGCTGATAATATTTTTATTAGATTCCTCTTGTCGAGAGGTGTAATATTTATATAAAGATCGTCTGATTCCGATAAGTATTCATAGAGGTATGAATTTATTTTGATTATGGAATTATTATCAAGCCGACCTACAACTCATGTAGGCTCAAAATCCCAAAAATTGCATCTATTCAAACACCAACATTGTGTATAAATATAGGAGGAATTTTCCTCATTTCGACTCACTCATCTTACCACATATCTCTCTCTCTCTCTCTCTATCTCTCTCTCTACTACGTAGAAAAGGGTCTCTCCCTCACACATGTGAAGCCAGAAGCTGCTGAATCTGAAGGTGCAACTGCAGAAGTAAAGTTTGACCTGTGTGGACTATAATATATCCTAATCTAAACTATGTTGTAGTTTCATCTGAACCTCCTCTAAAAGCCGCAACTTTTGGTGGTCAAATCAAGTCAATCCAACGGACGGTTTGCAAGATATCGACTACCCTAGTTTGAAGGAAGTTGTTGAAATTGAAGTTGTAAGTGCAGAAGTGAAGTTTGACCTACATGGACTAGAATATCTCCTCATTTGAACTATGGTGTAGGTTCATCTGAACCTCCTCTAAAAGCCACAACTTTTGGTGGTGTAATCAAGTCAACCCAATAGAGAGTTTGCAAGATATCGACTGCCCTAGTTTGAAGGAAGCTGCTGAAACTGAAGGTGGAACTGCAGAAGTAAAGTTTGACCTATGTGGACCAGAATATATCCTCATCTGAACTATGTTGTAGGTTTATTTGAACCTCCTCCGAAAACCGCAACTTTTGGTGGTGGAATCATGTCAATCCGATAGTCGGTTTGTGAGATATCATCTGCCGTAGTTTGATGATGAAGCCGCTAATATTGATGTTGTTGATCTAGGCTTTTCTACTGCTGATATAAATCAGATTTATTGTACTAAGTAGAGAAGAGAAGGGTCATAAGAAGGGTCAGATTTATTGAGACCCTTTGCTTCTCTACCCTTATTTCCTCCAAGGGCTCAGATTAAGCAGTTGAGACCCTTTGCTTCTCTACTTTGCTTCTCACTATGCAAGGGAATGCCCTGATAGAAAGGACTCTCACTGTGACGATGATCAAAATCCCTCTCATGGTAATTGAAGGGATGGAAAATTCAATAGCTTTTGGCTTTTGGATCTCAAGCAAACATGCAGTTTTCATTTAAGCTTTGATGGAAATGGAATGAAGCTAAAAGTTATTGAGCAGATCCCAATCTCTTTAAGGGATGTTAGTGAGTGTTTGTTGTGAGGGAGCAGAGGGGAAGTTAGACATACAACATCTGATCTATCATCACACCTTTGGCATGGCATTAGAGATATCCATGAAGTAGATCATATTGAAAGAGATGACACTACTGACAGACTTGTTTCTGCAACTTCAATCTACTTACCCATTCTACAATTCCTACCATTGTTTCTTCCTTTTGATTGGGTGCACTTGAACTTGCAAACCCTAATTTAGCTCTTTTCTTTTGACTGTCCTCCTATCTAGTTCTACCATTATTGCCTCCAAGGGCTCAGATTAAGCAGTTGAGACCCTTTGCTTCTCTACTTAGCTAGTTGAGACGTATTTTTTTTCTTAGCATGAGAAGAAAAGGCAGCAAGAGGCCCTTCTCTTCTCTACTTAGTGGAATCATGTCAATCCAATAGTCGGTTTGTGAGATATCATCTACCGTAGTTTGATGATGAAGCCACTAATATTGATGTTGTTGATCTAGGGTTTTCTATTGCTGATATAAATCAGATTTATTGTACTAAGTAGAGAAGAGAAGGGTCATAAGAAGGGTCAGATTTATTGAGACCCTTTGCTTCTCTACCCTTATTGCCTCCAAGGGCTCAGATTAAGAAGTTGAGACCCTTTGCTTCTCTACTTTGCTTCTCACTATGCAAGGGAATGCCCTGATAGAAAGGACTCTCACTGTGACGATGATCAAAATCCCTCTCATGGTAATTGAAGGGATGGAAAATTCAATAGCAAAGGTAAAAGGAATGCTAGAAATCAAGGAAGAGGACAACCATTCAAGAAGGCTAGAAATTCGAGGATGTATTAAATGCACCTGACCTCAAAAAGAACCTGGTGTCCATCTCGCCAATGGAAGACAAAGGCTACAAGGTAACCTTCAGCGATGGCAAGGTACGTATATGAAAAAATTATGTTAAATATGCCTTTACTCTTGGGTTTCGTGCTAATTCATTATATCAGGTCGATGGAAGCCCGCTAGGTGTCATGTCTTATGACACATCTCTTTAGTCCAAACTTTGGCATCGGAGGTTTGCCCACCTTCATTATAAAGCTCTACTCGGTGTAAGACAAATGGTGACAGGTGTTAGGTTCCTATACCAATAGGTATCATTTCTCATGATTGACTATGGAAGTGCCAAATATGATCATCCTTTCCATGCTACAAGGATTCCATATTTCGTATATAGATAAAGAGAATTAAAAAATGTAAAGAGGGTATTCCCTAAAAGAAAAATCAAAGGGCAAGAAGAATGAATTGGTCGACAAAAGAAAAAGAAAATGAACCCCAAAGAAAGACCAAGAAAGTGTCCAGTCAAAATGCCACTACTATATTATTTGTGCAAAGCAAGTTCACAAAGTGCAAACATTGTTTCATCAAACTTGATGGATAGCCCAGCAGTTCAATCTGGGCCAGTCCATATTTAAATTTCCTGGTTAGAATAGAGAATGAAGGTTTGTCCAAACAGTTTAAGCTTAGCAGATCACTAGCTAAGTAGAGAAGCAAAGTGTCTCAACTGCTTAATCTAAGCCCTTGGAGGCAATATGGGTAGACCTAGATAGGAAGGCAATCAAAAGAAAAGGGCTAAATCAGGGTTTGCAAGTTCAAGTGCACCCAACCAAAAGGAAGAAAAAATGGTAGGAATTGTAGAATGGGTAAGTAGATTGAAGTTACAGAAACAAGTCTATGAGTAGTGTCATCTCTTTCAATATGATCTACTTCATGGATATCTCTAATGCCATGGCAAAGGTGTGATGACAGATCGGATGTTGTATGTCTAACTTCCCCTCTCCTCCCTCACAACAAACACTCACTAACATCCCTTAAAGAGATTGGGATCTGCTCAAAAACTCTTAGCTTCATTCCATTTCCATCAAAGCTTAAATGAAAACTGCAGGTTTGCTTGAGATCCAAAAGCCACATTTCTTGTGTAAAAGTTTTGTTTCTCCTAACACCCTAAAGCCTAGGTGATTCAGTTTTATACACCTAGCACTTCTCCCTCATATTCATATTAATATTCTAACTTTACTATATAAATCCCCTATATTTCCCCTCCCGTTATTATGTATAAAAATCCACAAAAACACAAAAATATTGTAAATACCCCACCCCGGCCTAATATGGCTATAAAGATTTTTTCGGGAGTCATTGGTCCACCTGGGACCAATAACAACCCACCATTTGTCACCCTGGGATTCGTTAAACCTCCGGTTGAACGAATAACCACAACTGCCACACAAGAAACATTGGAATTTGGTTAATATTTGGTTAATCAAATAACCACAACTATTAAAAAGCTCTTAACCCAAAGTTAATAACCCCACTAAACTTTATTAAGCATTAAAATAATGTGTGGGTCCCCCGGCGTAAAGCCCCACCACCTACCTCTCCCGTCAATCGTCTGATCCGGCATTGTAGATCCAATGACCCTCGTTGATATCAGAGCCGCCCCCGCACTTGCACGTTAGCTCCCGATGGAAATGGTTTTGTCGTCATACGCGGGGATGCGTGTCCCATTCCTATTTCATGGGGCCTGCTCCGACAGAAACCGCCCCCGTACCAAAAGTGGTCCAATGGAAACCATTTGCCGCCTGTTCTCCCCGCCGTGCACGTTGTCCCCACATCTGCGTCTGCCTCAGCACCCCCGCCACTGTGTCCTCCACCGTGTCTATCCCGTCACCCATCCACATCAGCTGCCACGTTACCCTCCATACCCGCTATGCAACAAAGCTACGTCATGATGACGTCATCCCAAAAAAGCGCCAAAAAGGCCCAAATTTTGTCAAAAGTCGCAAAAGTCATGGTTTTTTTTTTATTTTCTATTTTATTGGTAGTGGAGACTGTGCATGTGAATTACGTTGAATCCACCATCAACGTCCCCGTCCGCCACCCAGGCGTCTTCATGCTGCAAACCTGACCTCCTCAGCTCCGTCTGCAACTGCGTTTCACACCAAACTCTCGTGAAAACAGGTATTTACCCGTCAGTCACCCATAAACCCTATTTTTTATGTGATTCCTCTGTTAAGATCACCGAGAGAGATGAATTCAACTAAAATACGCTGTGGCCTGCAAACCTCTGCTCTCTAACTCACTGTTTGACCGTGTTTCCGGGAAAAAACTTGCCAATTCTATGGCCCTCTGATAAATTGTCCATTGAACTTAAGTTCGAGCTCATGTCCGCTGGCAAAACCACCAAAAACACTTGCAAAAGCTGCATTTTTTCCACTATTTTTTAGCTCCCTCATTAAAAGAACTCTGTAGATTCTGTCCTCCCTTTGAGTTCTACTCAGTAAGGCCACTTTCATACAGAACTCAAATTGCAGAATTCCTGTTAAAAGCCCACTGTCAGTACTCTATTTCCTATTGAGACACAGACACAAAACCCAATTATAAACATAGTAAAACATGGAGGCTCCAGTGGCCCTAAACATTGCAACCGTGGATGCACCTCATAAGCAGTTGGAGTGGTTACCTCTTGCTGATAGGGATTTCCAGATGGATGACATGGAGGGTCAAAAGCCTCACCTACAAGCTTTTTGTGAAATAAGGAATAGTCATAAGAACAACACTGACATATTTAGAATCTGGGAGTCTAATATGCCTATATACTACCTGCCTTCAGTCAATGTCTTCCCTGACGTCATCCATCAATGTTGTCCTAATTATGAGCCTTCTCAAAGGGCAGTGATGGACCCTACTAGAAATGTCCTCTTTTATATCACCCCTCAGTCTATAAATGAGATGTTGTACTTCGAGCGAGCTCAGCCTTTGGTCCCTCTCACCATGAAAAATTTGCTGGACCAAGCCTCCAAGTTGTCCTCTGCAGAAGTTGACCGAATTTCCAAGTTGTTTATGCCACCAGATTGCTACTCCAGGTACAAAGTCCCCTATCACCATTCCTGGTTTACTGAGGCTGGAAAAATGCTCATAGACATGATTTCCTACATCTTGGGATTCAGAACAAGTGAGATTGTAGATGAGACTGTCTTTGCTTTCATGTCCATGTTTGCTCTAGGACAACCCCCTACTGTCAAATATGACTATGCCACCTTCATATCTAACAAAATTCACGAGCAGTTCATGAACTTAGAGAGGGAGAGAGTGTTCAAATACACTGCATATATATACCATTTGATGTTGTACTATCAACCTGATAGTTTCCGAGTTCCCCTTAAAAAATTGGATGCTAAGGGGGAGCGAAGTTCTGTAATATTTTGGTCCTCAGTATTCCATCATGTTGGTAGCTCCCCATACACATATTGTGAGTTTATTGACCTTTTCATATATCCAGCCACCTGTTTATTGTCAATAACTCCTCCTGCCAGGCTCTCTATTGAAATCCAGAAAATCTTACACCCCTCAAAGGAATACAGCATTGGTGATTGGCATTTTTACCAAAACCATACAGTGATCAGGATCTATGGTTGTCAATTGACTCCGTACAAAATTAAAAAATATGTCCCTATGAGACTCTTCACCCTGGAATACTACCGACAATTCAGTAGTTCAGACTTGACTCATTTCTATGTTGCTAGGAAAAAGGCATAGCTCAGGATAAGGCACTAATTGGGCCCTTTTATCTTTAATAAAAGGGAAGAAGCATGGAAGGAGGCTGATACTATTTTGAGAGACAAACTTAAGCTGAAACAAAGTTTTCTTTGGTCCCCATATGACCCTGAACATTTCATAAGCTTTAAGAGAGTCAAACACAAACTTATAGGATATGTGCACTATAGTATCCCTCAAATTGAAAAATATGCTAATCAACAGGAGTGGATAGAAGGCACACTAGTTGAGGAAATTACTGAAGAAGAGAGATTAGAAAAATAAATGAAAGAGTTTGAAAAGACACTTGACCTAAACTTTGTTGGATAGGTGTTTTTTACATTTCCTCAACACCTTGGAGCCGGCACATCATCTTCCACAACTTCCCAGCAACCTACCCAAGAAAATGCTCCACTTGTAGGGACATCTAAAGGCAAGGACGTGTAGCATTCATAGCAGCATGAGATAATGGCAGACCGACCAGATACAACAAAAGAACAAGGACAAGCGCAAGCCCCTTCAACACAAGCAAAAGCACCTGAAGTCCCTGTCTTACAAACTCCTCTCAATAAGGAAAGAGCCAAGAAAAGGGACAAGCAGGAAGAGACACCCAAAGGAACCTCCACAGAATAGCAAGGAGAGAAAATGCAAAGGTTGAACCCCTACTCTGAGGAAGAATTTACAGAGGAGACAGCAGGCAATCAAAGAGGTGAGGAAACAACCGAACAACGGATTCCTCCAAGCATGGAAACATCAGCTAGCTCCTTTCAGCAGGAGCAAGAGAGACAAAAAAGTGTGGAGGTTACCTCCACCAAGCAGCAGGGCAAGCAAGGGTCTGACATAAAGAAGGCATTCACTGAAATCAAGGCCTGAAATGAGTCGGTAAGGTTCAAGCTCTATAACCAATTACTAAGAATGGCTCCCACCAATCAACAGAGGCTAATGGCAGCCTATGATATCTAATAAGGGAAAATGACCCTTAGTCATGTTAGGCCTATAGTACAGCAGCCCCAGTCAGCTACTGATTATATCAGGACCAATCTGGAAGTCCTTGCTAAAGACATCCACCCAATGGACCAGATTGAGTTACACAAACAAACTGGAGAAATGGTGTACTCCAACCTGGAAGATAAGGCAATATTGGCCCACAGATTACAAAACTCACTTCACAACACTTCTGCCCAATTGGAAATGGAGAAAGCCTCATCACAAGCCAAGGACAATAGAATCAAATCGTTGGAGGAGATCATTATGGAGCTGGTACATGATCCCAACGATCCCAAGGGGGTACAAGCTTTAATTAAGAAGAAAGAAGAAGACATAGCAGCCCTCAGAAAACAACTCAGGCTTTGAGCCACAATACATCCTCAAACTACAGAAGTAGCACAATGGAAAGAATAGGAGGATGTAGTAAGTTTTCTTATGAGGATGCATGAAAGACTGATAGAAACAGAGAAAGCCTTGGAGGCATCACTGCAAGGAAGACAGGGAGAGTTGGCCTCTCAGCCAGCTCAAACAGCTTTAACTCTTGGAACTTCTCCTCTTACACTCACCACAGCAGTCCCTCCTACTGATCCAACATCAACAGCAGGTACCTCAACTCCAGCCTCAACTTCAGCAACAGTTACACCAACAACTACAACAGTAGCAGAACAAGAAGCCAACACGAGTATGGAGGAGATGATGAAAGAAATAAAGTCTCCGGAACTGCAAATGGCAGAATTAAAAGAAGCCAAAGAAAAATTTGCCAAGATTGAGGTGAGTTATGACAAGTCAAAAATGGCAGTGGCTGAGAAAAAAAGGGAAATAAAGGCCTTGGACAATAAAATAAAGTCCTTAGAAAATTAGCTTACTCTAGATAAAACTCTAGCTGAAATCAAGAAAATTTTGTGTGCCAAAATCAGCCAATCTATCACTGACCAATGGCAATCGATTCAGACTATACATGAGCAAATAGAATTGATAGGCTTAGCTCAATTTGAGACTCAAAAGGCCAGAGGATCATTGGGAAATATGCCTGAGCAAGCCAATAGAATGATTCAATTTTTGAACACTCATACCAAAGAGCAGTTGGCAGCTCTAGATATCAGGAACATGACATACACCATTTTGATAGTGAAAAAGGTGCTGACCCTGAGGAATTTTGTACAGACTTTAGAAAGAAAGTGCCAAGAAATGCAGGCAGAAATAAATGCCTTCAAGCTAAAGTTTGCAACATTGCAGAGCAAGGGATTACCCAACTTGTTAACCAACAGTGGAAGACTGCTAACACATGAACAATATGCCAACAGGGTAAATAAGTATGTCTCTAATCAATTTAGAACATCCTCAAGCACCTCAGGAGAAACAGGGCCTCCCTCTGGAAAAAGTCTTTATGAAAAATTAGAAAATTTGTTCTACATTGACCATGAGATAAACCATCTTTTTGAAGTCTAGCCCAGTTTTTATAGATACACTGAAGCTGATGAAACACTAATAAAAATACAAAGACATCAGTTGCCTATAGAGGACTGGTAGAAAGGAATGCTAGAGGTTTTACCGAGGTAATTTTGTTTCTGTTTCCTTTTTTTGGTCAGTTACAGGTTAGCAAACTCAAAAGCACGGGCCACCTGTCAAAGGGTAAAAACAGCAAAAAAGAAGAAGTCAAATTGTGACTATAGCTCATTAATGAATAACCAAGCACTGATGACAAGGCCAGCACAGCAACACAGCAAGACATCAAGGCAGCGAATGCAGGAAACGTAGAGTAAAGACGCAACTACCAGCCGACTCACTCAGTCCAAAAGGTCAAAAATCTCTGACAAATTGGACAGCCAGCACACCAACATTTACCACGACATTTATTTCTCTCATCAACTTCTTCTGAAGAGTTGGTAAAGGAAGTTATGGCTTGAGAACTTATCTACACGATATTTCGTATCCCCTTTTTGTATAAATACCTCCCCATAATATGTATTTGAGGTTGGTGATTTTCTCTCTAGACTGCGCTGTAACTTTGAGACTGTCTAATACAAAGGTTGTTGAAGTTCATTGTTGCTGGACCGTCTGAATGTGGATTTGATGTTCTGGGAACTGTTACAGAATTCTTGTGTCTTTCTATGGATCAATAAGTTTCTCTAACCTACGTTTATGTTTTCTATGTTTTCAAATTTCATACATGTTTCATGATCTTAGTAACAGAGAAAAAGAATAGCCCATAATTTGTTTAAATACACTATGTGTTCAATCTATGCTATTAATTATGTTTTTTCAGAGTTAGTCATAAATAGGAATTCTTAGCTGCTCCTATTTTCACTAATTCTTTCATTTTGAATACTAGTTAGGAATTCTTAACTGCTCCTTGATAATATTCAAGCACCTTCCCTCTACCAGCATGATCAAGGATCCTTGACTGCCCTTCATCCACTGGCTTATATTCCATAAATTTCCATATCTAAAATTGTTCCAAGACTGGTTATCTTGCTCTGTAGCATTTCCCTTTAGCAAAGAAACATTTTCAGCAGTACATCATCATTGACCTCATTGCCCAATGGTATAAACTATTTTGGACTTGCATCCCAGCTTTATTTGAGATCACCATCCCACAAACTTAAAACCAAACTCTGTGCATCATAACTAGCATAAAATACTTCAAATAAAATATAAATCATAAAGAGAGAGCCCTCTCTGGTTGCAGATTGGCTATAATCTGCAACTAAAAGATTGGTTAGTGGTTACCTCGGTTGTATTCCCTTCTGGAGGCAGGGAACAACCTGAGTGATAACATCATTGGTGACTCCGCTGGGGATCTGAATGATTGTTTGTTACTAATGTCTATTTTCTAAAGCTACAGATGGAGCCTGAAGTTAGCTAGGTAGCCTTTGAAACTATTTTTGCTCTGCATTTACAGTAGTAAATAAAAGCTGCTTCATTCAATCTCCAGTATAGCTTTAGGCTTTAAACAGTTGTCCCAAAGATTTGATCAGTTACCTTGTTTCAACATATTCAAAGGAAAGCCCAAAGCCTCCTATATTTCAAAGAGTTTCCTGCAGAATATTGTCAAAAACTGTGATCCCTAAACATTCCCAGAAAATACCAAAAAACGCATTTAGAAGCTAGCTCCAAAGAAGAAAACTCGTTACACCAGGTCGAATCCTGACCCAGACCCTCCAGCTATTTTTGAAAATCCCAAATTGATCTCTAAGACCCTTAGAAAATAAGAAAAACTTGAAAAATCTGTTGATTTAGACCTTGATAGACTTCAGCAAAACCCTACAAAATCTAAGTTTTCCCCTGGGAGAGCAACATTCCTTTCAACAACCTCTCCTAGTTCCTCATCCACACCTCAAAGTATCCTCTCCACTCCCCCATCCACTGCACATATTTCCACTACTGTCCCTGTTGTTCCAGCTGTCTTATTTCTTCATGTTGTCCCATTTATCCCTGTAAATATGGCAAACCGTTATGCTCCTCTCTAGTTACCTGGAAATCCAGGGGCTATGCCTCAAGATTATCAGAGCAAAATCACATATTTTGATGGTACTAGCTCTTATACAACCCAGCAACACACTAAGAAAATGCAAGATTATTTTGAGAATTATGAAATTGATGATGATGATGTGAGAGTGAAGATCTTTGTCCAAAGTCTAACTGGCGATGTAAGGATTTGGTTTAGAGCACTTGCTGCAAATTCTATAACTGATTCAGAAGCTCTTTATCAATCCTTTTTAAACAGATGGGAAAAGAAGAAAGACCCTTTACACATTTTAACAGAATATGACAATTTGAAAAGAGGCCCACAAGAAACCGTCCAAGACTATTGTACTAGAGTCAACAATATCTATAATTCTATTCCTCAGAACCTTAGACCTCCACCTGATTTGGCCTTGATCAAATTCCCTAATGGATTTGATTCTGACATGACATATCAACTGAGGGAAAGAGCCCCTCCAAGCTTAGCAAACATGCAGAATATAGCCATTAATGTGGAGGCAAACCTGATTGCTAAACGAAATCGGGCAAGAGCTGAAAGAAGAACAACTTTCAAAGAAGAGCCTTCAGCATTTGAACAAAAACTGGATGCAATGATCAAAGGTATGGACAGGCTTGGAGATAGAGTGGAAACTATTAAAAGGAAATCATCTTGGGAAGGTCAACCAAGTAACACTGCAAGAAACCCAAACTTTAGAAAAAATCAAAATCCAAATGTCGGAAGGGCTGGCCTTGACCAGAACATCAGACCTCCATTTCAAGAAAACTATGTCGAAGCCTCAACATCTAGTGAACCAACAGAGGACACCCAAATCAATCTAATGGGGTTAAAAAGTCAGCAACAAATCTTCCTAACCCAAGATGACCAAGAAGCTCATAATTTCAATCAATTTCAAACCAAATCCGGAGAGTCATTTTATTTCATGGAAGGCTATGATGCAGCGGTCTATGAGGTTCATAAATAGTACAAATTAAGAAGCAGAATGATAGATGTGCCTAAACCTGCCAAGCTGAAAGATACTAAGCAGCCAAAGAAAACAAAAGACAAAGTTGTCCTGAGAGAACTCCCAGCTAGAACAGATCCCAACCTTAAGGAGGCCACTGTTGAGGACATATCAGAGTTACAGCCCTAAAAAAATCAACCATGCACACCCTCTACTCCGAAAGAAAATGTAACCAGCCCTGCTGAAAATAATTTCAAAACAGATTTAGTTCGAAACAACACTCATGATCAAGAAAAGGTCACTGAAAATGCAGCTGAAAAGGAAAAGTTTGATGTCCATAACACAAGAATTCAAGTGGAAAAACCTTTTAGCCTAGAGACAGAAATAGGAAAACTGAAAATAGCCATCCTCTATCTGAATTGGCTAAAAATGAAGTGTATAGGGAACAAATCAATAGGTCAATACAAATACCAGAGAATATGGATGCAGTCAATGTTCTATATGATCAACCAGAACTGATTTTTGGTCCTAAAATCAATGGTAAAACAGTAGATGGACGGGTTCCTCCATTCTATGTGAGCTTAAACATTCATGACAAAGTGTTGCATAATGCAATGTTTGATTCGGGAGCTTCCCATAACCTAATGCCTAAGTCGTTCATGGAAAGACTAGACATAGATATTACAAGGCCATACAAAGACTTGTTCTCATTTGATTCCAGCCAGGTAAGGTGTCTAGGCCTAATTAAAGATCTTTGTGTATCTTTGGTCCAATACCCAGCCAAGACAATCTTTATGGATGTGGTGGTAGTTGATATTCCACCTAAGTATGGTATGATTTTGTCCAGATCTTGGGGTGCAAAACTCCAAGGATCTTTGCAGCTGGACATGTCCTATGCCATTATTTCAGTATTTGGCCAGCCAAAGATATTATACCAGGAAACATTAATGAAATATGTGGTTAGCAGTCAAGAGAAACCCCAAAACTTCCCCATCTATTCGATGCATTCCGATATGAATTCATTCATTTTATATAATGCTGAGATGTGTTCCAAAACTGATGTCAAACTCCTAGAAATAGCACAAACAAAAAGCATAAATGAACAATCTAGTGCCCAAGATAAAAAGCTTGATGTGACTAATACAAAAAAGGAAAATGACATATCTTATGAGTTACAAGAGCCAAATCTTCCCATTGAACAAGCTTCCAAAGCTCTTAAAGCTATTCATAACCAAAAAAGCTTATGGTACTTAGAGTTTGATGTCTCAGTGAACAAATTAGGAGCAGGGGTAGGAGTTTGGACACACAACATGCAAAATGACCATGCTAAAGGTCATGCATATAGGTTAAATTTTAGATGTACAAACAATATGGCCGAGTATGAAGCCCTTTTGCTAGGACTCAAACTGATCAGAGGTCTAGGGGCAACCAAGGTTTCAATTCTAGGGGATTTAGATTTGATTATCCAACAAATGAAGGGAAATTTTGTTACAAATGATCTTAGGTTGAGAGCTTATAGAGGGGCAGCCATTGAAATACTTAACACCTTCTCAGAATCTCAGCTCACCAAAATTCCAAGAAAGCACAATTTACATGCACATAGCTTGGAAACCTTTGCCAGCACTTGCAAGCTACCTTTTGAGCCCAACCACCACTTCACTGTTGAAATCAAACACAGACCTACTATCCCAGATAATGTCAAAAAGTGGCAGGTCTTTGAAAATGATACACAGATAAATAATTTCCTGACTTCGAAAGAGGAATTCTCAAGTATAAACATTGACACTAGCACCATTGATGATCAACACCAAATAGAAAAAAGTGAGCAAAGTATATCAGCTGAAGCAGCAAATTCAATTCTGCATCCAACAACCTTTGACTGTAAAAATTTACAAGAATTGAAGCAAATGGACCTTGATGAAATGGCTGAGGGAGAATCTGAAGTAATTGAACTAAAGGATAATTTTCTGCCCACGGGCTTAACTCCTTTGGAGGATATATTTGATTCAAATGATATCCCAAGAAAACCAAAAATGCAACCACTGAATGTTGAAATTGAGGATTGCAACATTGGAACCACAGAAAATCCCAAAATGGTAAAACTATCCAAAATATTGCCTCCTGATTAAAAGTTGAAATACATTGAGTTGTTTAGGGAGTTCCAAGATGTCTTTGCATGGAGCTATGAGGACCTTAAGTCCTATGATACTTCTGTCATCCAACATACTATACCTTTGAAAGAGAATCAAAACCCTTTTAAACAAAAGCTTAGAAGGGTGAATCCTGTCCTCCTTCCCCTGATTGAAAAGGAAGTTAAATGAATGTATGAAGCCAGAATCATTGCACCTATCAGGTTCTCAGAGTGGATTTCAAATCTAGTACCTACTAGGAAGAAAACGGGAGAGATAAGACTGTGTGTGATTTGAGAAATTTGAGCAAAGTCTCTCTCAAATACCATTACCCTTTACCAAAAATGGATCATATCCTACAAAGGGTAGTAGGAGGTTCTAGGATCTCACTATTACATGGATTCTCAGGATTCAATCAGATTTTAGTCCACCCAGATGATCAAGACAAAAATGCCTTTACAAAACCTTGGGGAACCTTCAAATATGTGAAAATGCCTTTTGGACTAAAAAATGTTGGGGCCACATTTCAAAGAGCAATGGACATAGCCTTTTCCAAGGAGATCCATGATTTCTTAGTCATATGCCTTGATGATCTCACTGCTTTTTCAAAATTAGACCAAGAACATTTAGAGCATCTGAGACAAGTGTTCCTAATTTACAGAAAATATGGCATATCATTGAACCCAAAGAAATCATTGTTTGGCCTAGAAGAAGGCAAACTCCTAGGTCATATAATCTCAAAACATGGCATTAGAATTGACCCAGACAGAATACAAGCTATCCTCCAAGTCCCTCACCCAAGAAACATCAAAGAGCTGCAAGATTTTTTAGGGAAGATCAATTTCCTAAGAAGATTCATTCCCAATTTGGCTGAAATAATAAGACTATTGAATAATATGCTGAGGAAATATTCTAAAGTCAAATGGACAATGGAAGCTAAACAATCCTTTGAGGACATTAAAACAGCTTTAACAAAAACACCAGTCCTCACAAGCCCCAAGTTTGATAGAGACTTCATGATTTTTTCCTTTGCATCTGAGCATACTATTGTTGTTGTCCTATTGCAAAAAGATAACCAAGGATGTGAAAATCCTATTGCTTTCTTCAACAAAGCACTTAGAGATGCTCCACTCAAATATCAGATCATAGAAAAACAAGCTTATGCCCTTGTAAAGGCCATCAATGATTTTTGAGTTTATATCTTGTACTCACATGTGATAGCCTATGTTCCAAATGTCGTGGTTAAAGATATTTTAACTCAAGAAGGAACTGAAGGTAAAAGGGGCAAATGGATAGTCAACATCTTAGAGTATGACATTGAGATCAAGCCTACAAAACTCATGAAAGGACAAGGGTTAGCTAAATTAATGACTGAAACCAATTTCCAAGCCCTTGACATCAACGAACTGGATAATGAATAGGAGATGGCGACTCCACAGATCAATCAAGCCTTTTTACAGTCACCTTGGTATGCTGACATATGTTTTGTATTGTTAAACCTGCAAGCTCCTCCAGGGTTATCCAGGACTAAAAATAGATTCTTGAGAATGAAGGCATCAAAGTTTTGTATTATAGACAATGTTTTATTTTGGAAAAACCATGAAGGTATTTTGCTGAATTGCCTATTTCAGGATGAAACTGACAAAACACTCAGGGAATTTCATGCAGGGGACTATGGAAGACACTTGTATTAGAATTCAACAGCTGATAAAATTCTAAGAGCTAGCTTTTATTGGCCCTCCCTATTTGCTGATGTGAAAATATTTGTAGTTTCATGCCACAAATGCCAGATCTTTGAAGGCAAGAGAAAGTTGTTGCCTTTACCCCTCAGGCCCATTTCAACTAAAAGACCATTTCAACAATGGGGTCTAGACTTCATTTGATAAATTCATCCTTCCTCTTCTGGCGAACACAAGTGGATTTTGACTGCCACAGACTATTTTACCAAATGGATAGAAGCCATCCCTTGTAGGCAAGCCAATGACTCAATCATCATGCAATTCTTAGAAACCAACATCTTGTATAGATTTGGCTGTCCGGAGAAGATTATCACTGACAATGCTGCAGCCTTTAAATACAAAAGAATGATCAATTTTTTTCATAAGTACCACATCACCATGGGCCACTCCACAGCCTATTACCCTCAAGGTAATGGCCTAGCTGAGTCATCCAATAAGAGCCTGATCAACATCATCAAAAATGTTTTGGAGGAGAATAAAAAGAATTGGCATAAAAATCTTGTAAATGCACTCTGGGCAGATAGATTGACCACCAAAAGATCTATTGGTACCAGCGCATATGAATTGGTATATGGCTTGGAGGCTGTGTTCCCCTCCTCCTTGGGAATCCCGGTGATAAAGTTATTGCAAGAAATACAAGCAGAGCCTAATGATATTCATAGAAGGATCAATCAAACTATTTACTTGCAGCAAACTAGAGAGGAAGTATATCAGAGAACATAGGTCCTACAAGATAAACTCAAGAAGATCTTTGACAAAAGAACAAAAGCTAAAGATTTCTTCATAGGAAACAAAGTGCTGAGGTGGGACTCTAGGAGGGAAGACAAAGGAAAGCATGGCAAATTTGATTTCCTATGGAAGGGACCTTATGTCATTCAGGCTGTACAAGGAAACAACACCTATTTTTTGAAGAGTTTGGATGGCACAGAAGCTGAGGAGGGCCCAGTCAATGGGCGAATGCTCAAGCATTATTTTGATTCTCTTTGATCAACATAACACAACTGTATATTGTACATAAATAGTTGTCTTTCCAGCACTTTTCATTTACAACAATTAGATAAGGGACAAGATGCAGCAGAATTTGAGAAAAATGTCAAGGAATTATACCACCTTTATGTATACTTTGAATTCATCAGAAGAGAACAAAAGAAAACTTGGGAATTATAAAGATGATGATAAACACTCAGAGAAACCAGCAAAAATAGAGCTGTAATTTTGCACAGATCAGCTCATGAGAAGTGCACACATGCTACAAAGGTTCAGATTATTGGTCTCTAAGAGAAGGAATTTTCAGATTACAGCAAGCAACTAAAAATAAGGCCATCTAACCTATTGTTCTTAGCTTTTCGCCTGGAAAAGCAATCCCCAAGATGAGCCACTGTTAGGTTCCTATACCAATAGGTATCATTTCTCATGATTGACTATGGAAGTGTCAAATATGATCATCCTTTCCATGCTGCAAGGATTCCATATTTTGTATATAGATAAAGAGAATTAAAAAATGTAAAGAGGGTATTCCCTAAAAGAAAAATCAAAGGGCAAGAAGAATGAATTGTTCGACAAAAGAAAAAGAAAATGAAACCCAAAGAAAGACCAGGAAAGTGGCCAGTCAAAATGCCACTACTATCTTATTTGTGCAAAGCAAGTTCACAAAGTGCAAACATTGTTTCATCACACTTGATGGATGGCCCAACAGTTCAATCTGGGCCAGTCCATATTTAAATTTCCTGCTCAAAATAGAGAATGAAGGTCTGCCCAAATAGTTTAAGCTTGGCAAATCACTAGCTAAGTAGAGAAGCAAAGGGTCTCAACTACTTAATCTGAGCCCTTTGAGGCAATAAGGGTAGACCTAGATAGGAGGTGTATTGGTTCCAGCTAGGGTACTAGACTGGACTCTATATTTAATATCGGCTGAGGTGCGTAAGCTTAGAGGCGTGGTCTAAAATATATAGACATAAAGAATTACCGCCCAGGTGATTATGAGGTAGATTGCAAGGCTTCTTTACGGAAGACCGTTATATGCAGCCTATCCTTCACACACCTAGATTACCCTATTGATATATTTGACTGCAATGCTGGTTATGAGATGCATCTATCAAGGCAAACTATGAATCTAAGTACTGTGTATGACTGTGGCAATGATTCTAACCTCCTTACAGAAGTATCACTTAGAAAACCTTTGCTTGGTAAACACACACAGCATGCAAGATATTTACACTATTAAACTATATAAAAAGAACATAAATAGACTGTGAAATGAAGCAGAGTTTATAAGCATGCATCTATAAATCACACAGAGACCGAATCCCTTACAAGACTCTCGTTCCAGATCCTAGTGCTGACCATTCAACATAACCATAAACCCTTCATATGCGCACACCATATACATGTACTGAAATTCAAAGGATAAAGGAATCGAAAGCTTATATGACTGCAACCCGTATGCTATGTAAATCAACAGTTATGTAAATTGAAACTATGATGCAACCCATGTGATACATAAATCGAATCCAATACAACATTGTGCAAACATATAAATCGAATCTAATACAACGTTGTGCAAATATATATGAACTGAAATGTAACAAAACGAAGAGCAGTATACCAAACGAAGAACGCAGGGCCCGTCCGCGCCTAAGGGTATACTGACTACCACCGTTTAGCAATCAACCAATGCAGAAAAAGGGTATACACACGTTGTGACTGTAAATGGTTCTGTGTATTAACTAAAACTCTGTTCTGAGAAAATGTTTCAACGATTGATTAACCTTCAAACATTGAACTAACTGTATTTACACACATGCGTACACACAGCCATGTCATCGATACATTGAATGTACATAGTGTTGTTGCCGCGTTTATTACATAGCCTTTTCAAAATGTTTCCATACCATATGTTTCAAAAAGAACAAAAATCAAAATGAAAATAGAACGATGTTGTTGCTGCTTTTATGCGCCAGAGTACCCTTCTTTGACTGAAGTTGACCGCATGCATAGGAGGCTCGATTTGGCTGGGTGAGAGGTGTTTGTCCATGCTTGGACATTCTGCTTTTCGCCCATGCCTTTCATTCTCGCTCATCTGCTGCGCCACATGTCAAACGGTAAGCCCATTATAGGATGTGGGTACTTCCTGTAATCATGTCATCAAAAACCTCTAATTCTGGAACATAAAACCCCTAAATTAATTTCTATGCAATTTAATAACTATAGAACAATTAATAATCAATATTCAACGATTTTGAGGGAAATATGATGAAAATGTATGGAGAAATGATGTGTTTTTGGGAAGGAAAAAGGATCTTAGGATGATACCAACATCTCTCCCCGACTTAAGGACTTAGCATGTCCTCATGCTACCCCAGAAGTACTCCCCTTGAACTCTGTGCCTGCATGGATCTCTGCTGCCTTGAGCAAGGTATCTACATTCTTCTTCACCTGGTGATCCTTCTGTCCCTTGAGTTCCTGCTTTAACTTTTTATATTTCTCTTTAAGAGCCTTCTTCTGATTGTACCACTTAGTGGCCCAGTTGGAAATCTCAGATTGCTCAGTCTCCAACTCACTGATTCTTTCTTTGAGCTTTTCATTTGTCTTCTGTGTTTCTTTGCTTTGTGCCCTGAGCATTTCATTTTCTCTTTTAATTACCTTTTCCAACATGTTAGCTTCCATGAGCTCTTCTTTCAATTCCTCAATTTGTTTTTCTAACTTCTTCTGTCTTTTCGTGGGAGGTGGTGAACATTTTTCTTGTTTGTTATGGCTTTCCACCTCTATGTCAACTTCTGGTGCTGGTGGTGAATGAGCACCACTTTCAACATCAATTTGTACAAGGGCATGAGATTCGAATTGGTCTTCTTGCAGCTGAGTTTTTGGTGTCCTCCTTGTTCTTCGGGAGTAGGTGGTAAAAATTTTGTCTTTCTCAGCCCTCTTGGCATCCTCTTTTTGCATGTTCCTGGTCCTTATGATGCCCACAGCTTGAGGTGCTTTGCTGGCCTTGGACACTGGAATTTCCTCATCTATGTCCTTCATAAACCCAGAATCTTCTTGCACTTCTTCTTTTTCCTCCTCATCTCTGATTTGGTTGACAGTTAAGAATTATTTCCATGGCTTCCCTCGCTTCTGCAACTCATGTTCAATGAGGATTTTAATTAGGCCAAAATGGTACAGGCTTTTATCCTCATTCCCTTTTTTTTTCTGGATAGTTTTGGCCATCTTTGTTAAACTTTGCAGCAGAAAATATGGCACACTGATTACACATTGTTTCTTTAAATGGAGGAGTAGCTTGATGTGATAGAGATAAACAATGTTGTATCTACCTTCACATGTTATAAACTTTTGGATAATGTAAACCATTTCATCCCAAGGACGAACTAACCAGCTTCTTGGAACTCCCTTTTTCCAGTTTACTGAGGAAACTCTAGACCTGGACATGAACTGTGTCCATGATTTCTCCTTGAATTGTTTAGTTTTAAAGTACTTTTCTCCCTCAAGGCTGAGTCCAATTGCCTGAGCTATGGTATCCTCTGAGATTTTGAAGGAGAAGGTGCCTATTAGGGCCTTTTCTCCATTGAAGGTAAAGGCAAATTGTTTTGTGACTTCTTCATTACTCCCATGGAATTTTTCCAGAAAAGGTAACCACTGTGCTTCTTGAAGAATCTCAATGCAATCGTTATGGTATTGTGAGCTATCAAATGTACTGGGTTCGACCCTATTAGTCATGGATGTTATAGACATTTTTGTGCCTAACAGCATGGAGCATGAAATGTCAATAATCTGAGGGATCCAAAGTCCCTAAACATGTTGTTCTTACCCTTAGAGGAACAAGGTCAGCAAACCACAGCACTGAAAATCAGTTCTCCACCTGAAAACACTCAAAAACAAGCTATTTCTGGATCATGTCAGCTACTCCACTCTGTACTTGCGCTAAATGTCAAAACTAATGAAGGCTACCTGCGCTGGGCGAGATTGGCCAAGTGGCACAGTCATTCTGCAAGGTGTCAACTGCCCAGGAAGCTTCCAAACTGACACTTGGGTCAAGGAATTCGCCTTGTGATGAGTAAGAGGGTCTTGATCTCCAAGTGAAAGCAAGAATCTCCAAGTGGACTCAAGAACTGAAGATTAACTGAAGTAGGAGAGGACACTAGTCAGCTTCATGTCAGTCTCAAGCTGACTCATGCTTTCTCCAAAACTTCTATATATAGAGCTCTCTCATGAGGTTTATGGAGGCTGGAATTTTGTGCAAGTAAGGAAGTGCTGTTGGTATGAGTATAGAACTATTGGGTGATTTGCTTGAAGGAGGTGAAGAGGAGATTTCTTTCTGCTGGGAGGTGTTGCTGGATTGGGCCTATTATGGTTGTAACCCTCTCAGAACTTTACTTCTATTAATAAAGTATTTGAGGTTCTTCTATATGCATGCGTCTTGATGATGAATTGATGCTTGTATATTTGATTTATGCTAATCCCTGAATCGATTATGGATGTATGCTTCTTGTAGTTTCCTTTTCTGGAGCTTTTACAGGATCTTTGTGTAGCTGGGTCGGTGAAAGAGCAAGGAGCTAGGAGCAAGCAGCAAGGAGTGAGGATTGGATCGACTATTAGCGCAAGATAACGGTTAGTAGATCATTCTTATCTTCTCTCTCTCATCTCATAAAGAAGGAATCTTGAATAGCTTTGCATTCAGTTGTTGCTGAGGTACTATCACCCTTAGAGTGGGATAGGGTCATTCCGTATTGGATACTTTTCCCAACAACAAATTGGCGACTCCGCTGGGGATCATATCTTGTTGGTTGTTTGTGTTTTTGCTATTCATTTCATAAACAAAGGGAGTACCGAATCGAACTGTATTTGGATCTTTCAAATAGAAACTAGAGGGCAGCTACTCTAGCTCAGTTTCTGGGCAAGTTTATGATTTGAAGAGCTGATCCACAAGGACTCTAATAAGCTCTTAGTGATAGATTTTCATCCTCCTTTCCATCCCTTAGTGTGTCCTTGACTGATAGCTTCTGATTTGAGCAAAAACTGTGAATTTTTGAGCAATCTGTGACCCGGAAACCAAGAGAAACGAAAGTTTCATTCTTCAGTGCAGGCTATACAAAGGTTGTCTGCATTTCAGCGCAGTTCCCGAAGGGGCTACCTGCGCTGAAGGTCAAACAGGCAGTCTTCCACCTGCGCTGGGCCAGTCTTGCCTTGTGCTACTGGGGTTTCCTGTTGTTCCTTGCCCTGTTTTCACTCTTGTTTTTGTTGTTTGTTACCAGTCAAAGTGCCTATCTGAAACCAACTTTCCTTATCACTATTCTGCCTCGGTTGTATAAAGAAATTGTGTTTTTTCTTTTTGTATTTCTTGTGCATTTACAGTTTCCCATAACGAAAGTGAACCAGTCTTGTTGTGGCCTCTTAGATCTAGACCTGTGATTAAGTGTCGTTTTGATCTTAAGAGTTAGTTTGTTTGTTGTTCATAGCTGATTGAGCTTGTCACTTTTGTCATATGGTTTGAATTCATATATTTCTAGTGTCGAATCAAGTAAATCTTAAGGTGTCTTTTGATTTTGGACGAACTTGTTTTCTTTCGCTTGAAATTGAATTCAAAGTTATACAACAACTTTCTTTTTGTATTGCACAAACATTAAGGAAGAGAAAACAAATACTTGCATTTTGCATTTTGCATATCAGTTTGTATGTTGATTTAGGGAAAAGTGCATTAGCGAGTGCTCTTTGATCTGTGTGAAAAGATTTTTGTCTCTCTTTTCCCTCAGTAGTTAAGATTTTCATAAGTCGAAAAGATTGAAAAAGCTTGCTTCTCATCTTAGACTGCATTTAGGAATTTGTATCAAAACATCTCGTGGTGAACCTTGAAAGGAAAACTTTAGAAAGATCAACTTAAAATATATTGAATGAACCTAACAACGCTTTGAAACATAACGCAAACATCTAGAGGTCTAAGCTAGAGACGTGCTCCGGCGTCATTAAACGTAGTGACTGTTGATCTTGACGAAGGTGGGTGATTCCTCCTGAGAGTCGGTGGCACTAATACGGACTTGTGCTCCCACGTACCGTCGCGTATATATTGGGAGACCCCTATCGGATCAAAGCCTTTATCCATAGGAAACCGTGTCGGCCGCCCTACTGATCGCAATGCAGTGAACACAGCATTCACGAAGATCGACCACTCGTACCGTAAAACGTATTCTATGGTTTTGCGAAAGGTTTGACACACCCTCTGCCTAGATCTCCAGAGAAGTTTCTTTTGGCCTTTTTCAAACTCTATAACTGAAAAATTCCAACCGAGAATTTGTCACTTCGGGCTCGTTAATACATCGAAAGAGACTAGAGTCATCTTTAGCTTTTTCTCGACTCTTAAAACGTGAAAAAGCAAGTTGTGTCTAAAAGCGTCTAATAAAATTCATTCGATTCGGAAACACAAATTTCCCCTTTTAATATTTTGGTTGATCGAGTAATCCGCAATCGTGGAAGAAAGTCAATTGAAACCCCGTCGTTCGCGGAGGCTTACGAGTCAACCGTCTTTTTCCCCGGAATCGAAAAATAGTACGGGAAAAGCGAACTCGTTTAACCGGTTCAAAATCTCCTTTGAAAGTTAGAACAAGTGTTCCAACTACATCTGAGGTTCTGGTTACTCCTAACATTTCTGGAAACCCTGCCTCTCTAGAAGAAGTTCAACAGCCACAGAAGGACAGTAATACTAATCCTAGTCTGGGGATAAATACTTGTGTAACTGAACCAGTTCCATCTGTAACCGGTCCAGAGAGTTTTGTTCCTCAAACAACTGTCGTTGTCGAAACAACCACTTCTTCGGCACCAGAAATATTTTACGGACCTGACGGTCTTCCTCTTCCACCAGGTTTGATTGCGATAGAGGAAATTGCAGAAGATCCGCAAGCAAGTACTCCAACTCATTTTGGAGTCGAGGTCACTCTATTTCCTTCATCAGAAGTTAATCCACCACAAGTGGAAGTTCCTGTAGAATCATTAGGAAATCTATTGGATAGACTTAAAATGTCTGAACAACCGTCATCATCTAGGACCGTGTCAAATGACACAGTGACAGCAGAAGCTCCTGTCGTCACTCCGACGATGTTTGCCGGCATACCAGCTGTCCCAACTAGTTCTCAACAGCTAGAAGGAGTCCACCAAGGGACTATTTCGACAGTGTGGTCTGTTCCAATTTGTTCATCCGGAGTAATGCCCAGTAACTCATATGTTGAGACTCAACAGATTGATCCTCATGGGGGTCAATCTGGGCCATCAATCCCTTTTAATTCTGGATTGCTACCATATGGGGGGCAATATGCCCTTTCATTACCCCCTCCGGGAGGGTACCCATACGTGAGTTCGCAACAATGTTCAGGTTATGCTGGAATTGCATCAAGTAGTTGGGTACCTATGCTACCTCAACAACCAAGGATTGTATATTCTATGCAACAGTGTGTACCTGTGACGAACATCCTAACCACACTGGCAATTGTAACCGTGTCGCAAGTTCAAGCGATACCTGTTGCGTGTCAACCTCAGATTTCTCAGGTTGTAATGCAACAGTCGCTTGACCATGGGTCACAACCACAATCGCCAACTGGTGGGTCGACACAAGTAAAAATAGGTACAATTACCCCACACCTTGGTCCAATGGTTAGCATGGCGCAACAAAACATGGCGTCACAACCATGGCTTGTACAATACCAACAACCGCAGTTCCAGCAAGTATACCAAGGTTCTGAGCAGCAGATCTTTGCGAATAGTGGACAACCGTATATCCAAAACGGTCAAAACCAACCACTTTACAGTGGTCAAGTCCACCAACCGTATCAATCATACCAACATCAATTACATTATGCTGGTATGCAAAGACCCACGGCTCAAGTGATTCCATCGTACCCTGGTTACGCTTCGCCTAACCTGAATCAACAGTTACCATTCGTGGCGACTCTAGAGTTACCTGATTTACATCGGTTAACGAACGATCTGATTGCTTATGCCCCTTGGTGGCCAGCGATTCCTCATAAACTTCCATCTGACATTCCTAAATTCAATGGAAATCCAGGTGAAGACCCGTCGAATCACGTGATGACCTTTCATCTGTGGTGTTCGTCGAACACCCTTAACGACGATTCGATAAGACTTCGCCTTTTTCAGAGGACATTGATAGGTCCAGCGGCTAAATGGTATATTGAATTGCCAAGAGCCTCTTTCGACAACTTTAGTTCCCTAGCCACGACCTTCTTAACCCACTTTCAATTACCGATAAGGTATGAAACGGGAACAAAAATATTAACCAACTTCAAACAGACAACTGCTACCCATATATCTGATCATATACCTGAGTGGCGTCGTCGTCGTAGGATGGTGAAAACATATGTTCCCGATCAGCTATTAGCTGAATGGTTTATAAAGTCGTTACTTCCAGCTATTACAGAAGATGTGGCCAAGGGGGGAGTCATAACAGAGGAGCAAGTTATTGCTCGTGCACAGTATTTGGACTTGGTTTATACCCAGTCCGGCACACTCTATGACAAAATACCTGACGCCCCTAGACCGGAATTTTCAATTCCTCCCCCTCCTAAATCAAATAGTGACTCTCATGTCGGTGATGGCGTGATTGGCACCGCAAACACGAAATCGATAAAGGCTTCCGCAAAGAAGGCCCGTAAGAATTCGGATCAAAATGCAAAAGGAGAAATTCTTGCTTCGGAAGTAAATGCCGTATCGGAAGATAAAGGCAAAGAAACCAATCAACCAGGAAGCAAGAAGAAAAAACAAAACAAAGGGAAGAAGAAAAAACAAGGTGAATCATCGCCTAAGGAGAATTCTTCAAACCCTCCTGGGAAAGGGAAACAAATTTATCCATGTCAGATATGTGATGATGAGGATCATTACACAAGGAATTGCCCATTCAAAGCTGAGTTAAAGAGGTTCTTTAAAAGTTCCCAAACATCAGCTGTGTTAACTGATCCATTTCCTAACCCAGGTCAAAATCTGGTTAATAGTGGAAATGCTTCCCCGTCACAAGTACTTATGTTGTCGGTCTCGAAACAGCAGAATGATGCTTTGATTTCGACAAGGAACAAAGATTATGGGAATCCTCAGGTGTCGAACGAAAAAGGTAAAGATCAACCAAGTAGTTCGACAACAACTTCGACAGAAGTTGTACCACCCATCATCCCTGAATTAACAATAAAACCGCCAAAGGGTGTAGTACATAAGTCGACATTTAATCCTCGCGCCAGAGCAGCGCAGCATTATAACATAGTGGAAGATTTGGCCCAATCGCCATCCGCTATGTCGAATCTTGAGGTGCTACAAAATTGTCCAACCCAAAGGTAGGCGTTGTTATCAGCAATTGGTGGGATAGATCCTAAGGATTCAAATCTTGTATCCTTTGATCACAAGGGATATGATCCTCAGTTACCGACTCAACTAGCTTTCCTTATTCAAGTGAAAGCCCTCAACAAAACTGTTCACAAAATGATTATTGATGAGGGGGCATCGACATGTATTATGTCGATGAGCTGCTGGAAAAATTTAGGATCTCCAACCTTGTCTCGATCATCTACGACATTAAAGGCTTTCGACGGAAGGACTTATACCCCCTACGGTATCCCTAATAACTTGAAAGTTGAACTTGGAGGAAAAAAAGTAGAAATTGATGTTGAAGTCATTGATGGAAATCTTGATTATAACATCCTACTGGGAAGACCATGGATTTATGCCATGGCAGCTGTCATGTCGACTTATTTTAGGAAGATCGCATTCCCGTTTGAAGGAGGGATTACTATCGTCGACCAACAGAATTTCCTCCCAAATGGTTCACAAGTTACAGGAAGCATTCCCATGATCCATGCGAGTAACCACTCAATTCAAGATATCGGAGTAGGGTTATTGAAAGACCCCATTTTGATGGGAACTTTCGTGCTACCACCTCCTGTTTATTCAGGAAATGTACCGTTTGTAGCAACCTGCAACATGATATCTTCCACGAAGGTCAACATGGATCATGCAATGGTATTGTCCCCAAGCCCTTTGGAAATATTGTAGCAATCAATGTCAGGCATGGGAGGCGAGCCCAAATCAACGCTCGTCAAGCGTTTGGGTAGATAGGTCTAGAGAATATGGAACCCCACTAGATCCTTGGTCGAAAGTACATGGGACTGACGAAGGAATCTTACGATCAATGATGATTGAGGGGGCGCCATGGAATGATCACCACCATCGTTCCCTTCTTCCGGAATATGAAGAAGATACTCAAAGTGACCTTTATCACCCTTCAGTATTTGAATTCCTAACAAATACTGTAAATACGGTGGATTCCGAGCGAAACCTATCCAATATTGAAGAGACTATAGCCATAAATATCTCGACCAAAACAGATGTTGTAGAGAATATTTATGTCGGCAAAGGTTGTTCCCCTTCAGAACTGGAAATATATAACGCTCTTTTTCGCAAATTTAGAGATGTCTTTGCTTGGTCATATGAAGAAATGCCAGGCATCGACTCGAGTATAGTTGAACATGAAATTAAAATGTATCCCGATGTCAAACCAGTAAGACAACGGCTTCGGCAGGTGCACCCGAAGAAAGCCGCTGCCATTAAGGCAGAAGTTGAGAAACTTTTCCATGCTGGATTCATCTACTCGGTTCCTCTAACCGATTGGGTATCGAATATTGTCCCTGTTATGAAGAAACAAGGGACAATTAGAGTGTGTGTCGATTGTAGGGATGTAAACCATGCTTGTCCGAAGGACAACTACCCTACACACTTCATCGACCAGATAATTGATGAATGCGCCGGATGTGAAATCTTTTCATTTATGGATGGATTCTCCGGGTATAATCAAATAAATATCCACCCACAGGACTAGTCAAAGACTGCATTTATTTGTCCGTGGGGCACATTCGCTTATCGAAAATTACCCTTTGGTTTAAAGAACGCAGGGGCGATGTTTTAGAGGGCGATGAATTATGCCTTCCATGACATCAAGAACATTGTTCAACCTTATCTTGACGATCTTCTGGCTCATTCGCGAAAACGGACTGATCATCCGCAGCATTTAAGAGCGATATTTCTACGTTGCCGACACTACAAGATAAGACTCAACCCACACAAATGTGTGTTTTGCGTCAGTTCTGGTCATTTACTTGGCTTTATAGTCTCTAAAGATGGGATTCGTCTCGACCCCTGTAAGGTTCAGGCAATCATTAATTTGCCTCCACCTTCAAATTTGCTTCAGATTCAGAAACTCCAAGGGAAAGCGAACTTTTTGAGGAGGTTCATTCCAAATTACGCAGAACTTGCTAAAGGTTATACTCGTCTGTTGAAAAAGGATGTACCTTTTGTCTGGGACCAGGTGGCGCAAGCTTCCTTTGATGCTCTGAAAGATTGTCTAGTAAAAGCATCATTAATGTACGCCCCAGACTATCAAAGAGATTTTAACCTGTATCTGGCTGCAGCGGATACGACCATTGCAATGGTTTTAGTTCAAGAAGTCGATGGAATTGAACATCCTATCTATTATTTAAGTAAAAACTTAAACGTTACAGAGAGTAAATATTCTTATGTTGAAAAACTAGCGCTTGCAGTTGTTCAAGCGATTCAAAGGTTTCGACATTATGTCCTCTTTCGAAAAACTACCATCTTGTCAGATTGCAACCCCATGACTTATATACTGTCGCGACAGTTACTGGGGAGCAAATATTCAAAATGGATAGCGATCCTTCAAAAGTTTGATCTGGAATTTGTAAAATCCAAATCAAAGAAAGCTCTAGTTTTCGCAGAATTATTATGTGATTTCCCATCGTCGTCCAACGATGAAACATCGGAAGAGTCAATCGTGGACGAAAGTTTGTTTCTCATATCTGCAAGCGATGAGTGGTATGGAGATATCATAGTTTATCTCCAAACCCAAAAATTTAGGTCTAATACCTCTCACTCAAAACAGAAACGTATACGATACCAAGAAAAAGACTACATGATCGTCGGTGATACACTTTACCGTCGTGGTGTCGATACAGTTCTGAGGAGGTGCCTTATCCATGAGGAGGCTGAAAAAGCCCTTAATGATTGTCATTCAGGCACGTGTGGGGGGCATCAGTCTGGATATGAAATAGCACAAAGAATCTTACGAGCAGGATACTTCTGGGCAACCATGTTCAAAGATTGCATAACAGCAGTCAGAAGTTGCCATGCTTGTCAAATCTTTGATAGCAAAACCAGACGACCACCCACACCCTTGCAGCCTATAGTTGCTGTTGGGCCCTTCGCCAAGTGGGGCATCGATTTCATGCAATGTAACCCCACCTCGACCGGGGGGCATGGGTATATAATAGTCGCTGTTGACTATTTTACCAAATGGGCCGAGGCAATGCCTACATTGGATAACACTGGTGAAACAGTTGCCCTTTTCTTTTTCAATCATGTAGTCGCCAGGTTTGGCGTACCACAAGCTATAGTTACAGATCATGGATCGCATTTTTGCAATCACATGATGGTCGAATTAGCTGCCAAGCTAGGGCTATCTCACGACAGCTCTACCCCATATTATCCGCAAGCCAACGGACAAGTTGAGGCAATCAACAAGGTCCTGAAGCGTATGTTGCAAAGGATGATCGGGGTTCATAAAAGAAGATGGCACCTAATCCTGTACTCAGCTTTGTGGGCTTACCGGACCTCGGTAAAGAACACAACCGGGTTCACACCTTTTCAACTGGTGTATGGCCTGGAAGCAGTCTTGCCAATCCAGTGCGAAATTTCGTTGCTTAAACTCGCGATCGACCTCCTCCCCGGAACTTTAGAGGAAGAGGCTCGTTTCTTGGAATTAATCCAGTTGGATGAAACCGTTTGTGATGCCGCTTTGGCTAGCGAGGCCCATAAGAAACGAGTCAAGGCTCAGTTCGACAAAAATGTCAAACCCCGTGTCTTCTCAGAAGGTGATTTGGTCTTGATTTATGATCAAGAATCTGATAAATTGGGAGCAGGTAAATTCAAGTCCTTATGGATGGGCCCCTATATTGTTAAAAGGGTGTTAGCAAAAGGATCCTACGAGTTAATGGATTACGATGGAATTCCACTGGCGCAGCCCCGCAACGGGTTGTACCTCAAGCGTTACTATGCTTAAATAGTAACCTGCATGCTTTTGTTGTATTTTGTTTTCGCTAAAGTATTTGTTCTGGTCGAGTGATCCACCTTTTTCACTTATGGCATATGTCGAACCTTATGGAGACATGTGTTGGATACGCCGACGGAGCGATTCGTAGTTCGCGAAACCTGTCTTCCATAGCCTGGGCCATTTTTGATCCAAGCGGCGAGTTAGTAAGTTTCAGAGGTGTATGTATTGGGCAATCAACGAATAACATCACTGAGTATAGCGCGTTGATAGAACTACTCTCTGATGCCATCACACGTGGCATACGCCGACTAATTGTCAGGCTAGACTCACAGCTCGTGATACTACAACTCAATGGTATATACTCTGTTCGCAATCCATCTATTTATCGCATGTTCCTAAGGGTTAAGATCTTGGGAAGGCGATTTGATTCAATTCAATATCAACATATTTCAAGAAATTTAAACACGTTAACCGACTCATTAGAAAACTATGTGTTAGATAGACATTTGCAACATTTATAAAAAGGACACATCATCAAAGATTGTACATATGGATCACGTAAATCAACCAGAATAAAATCCGAAAATCAAAATATATAAGCTGTTTATATAAGTTCATACATAATGTTCTGTAACCAAGAAAAAATTGGTCATGTGACCTAAAAACTCAAAAAGATGCTAGGGGGCACCCTAGCCTAGTGGTGCTCATGATAGTACGTCACGACCTGTGCAATCATGCGCAAGAGACGAGTCCATCGTCTAGGCACGCCAATGGTATGACGCTGCATCTGTAAAGGTAACTCGTCGATCTGTACATCCGGAAGGCCACGAGTGATCCAGGTGGATATTGGTGGCCACCTGCCAAGTCCACCTGGACCCCCACCATTGTCTTTCTCAGCATTTTCAGTTTCCTTAATTGTAGCACAACTTACTATTTTTAGCAGTTTTTCGGGTCCTGAACTTCCGGAGCCGTTTTGAGGCCCTAAACGACGTTTTTTGGGAAATCTGGGGGCAACATGGGTCCATGGACCGATGTTGCCCTTCCCAAAGTGGTAGTGCTCGGATAGATCTTTCTAACGAGCTATTGTACGCGTCAAACAGAGATCGTATGCCAAAGTTACGACCCCGGGAAGTTGATGTACCAATTTACCCAAACGGGGCCCACAGTTTGGCGTTTCATCTCCTAGGGTTAGGTTTTGGAATGTTAAGGGTTGTCCATTGTTTCTCAACAATAAATAGGCCTTCGAGCCTCATTGTAACACAGTTCAGAGGCATGTAGCCATCACATCTCTTCTCAGAGATAAGCTACCATCGCCCTAGCTAGTTTATTGCCATTTCTGTTTGTAAGCATATTTCAGTATTTTCCATTAATGAAATGAAGTATTATTTCCGCTGCATCTTTGTGTATATGGTTATCTCTGTAATTTATTGCGTTCCTGTTTAAATCCGGATCAGTGGTATCAGAGCGGTCTGCTTTTTCTCTGTTTTTCTTTGCATGTCCCCAACAAGGTCGGGATATAAGGAGTTAGGGCTTGAACTGGTTGAACCTTTGCAAGACCAGCCTCGCAAATCCCGACGGCCTCCCATGGCGGACGAGAAGAAAGACGAGGGGGCAGGAGATCCCATCAAAATCTTGCTCGAAGAAGCGCTCGAGCGACAACGGAACGCGATGATGGACAGCTTTGCGCAGATCCTTCAGCGGCTACCCAGAAGCGGCGCATCGGCTTCCAGTAGCTCCTCTGGAAACACCACACCCTTTAAGGTACAAGTTAATTTTGAAATCCCCATATTCGAGGGTCAGATAGACGCCGATGCCGTAGATAAATGGTTAAATCTGCTAGAGGGTTATTTTTCTGTTCATGAATTTTCGAGTCGGGAAAAGATTGTTTTTGCTCTTCTCAAAGCAGCCCCCCACGTCAAGGACTGGTGGGAAACCTACTGCGAGCAGAAGGATGAAAGTACTGGCTCACTGTTTTCAGCCGCACCCACCTGGGATTCATTCCGGGATGCCATCAAGGAGCAGTACTACCCTGTCGGAAGCTATGAGGATGAATACATAAAGTGGACCACGCTGCGGCAGGGAAGGGACCAAGACGTGCCGGAGTTCACCAATCTTTTCCATACCCTTCGCACAAAGTTGGGTATCAAGGATTCGGAGCAACATTTGATACTCAAATACCGTGGCTGCCTGCACAAGTACATCCAGGAAGAAATACAGTTCTTAAACATCCCCTCGCTCGGCGCAGCATACCGGTATGCCGTCAAGGTCGAGCAGAAGTTTAAACAAAAGAAGCGAGACTTTGGATCTGCGAATCCAAAGCAGGGGAAAGGTGCCCCTAAACCACAGAACAAAGGACAAAGCCAAGGCGGGACAGCCCAAGACAACCAGCCGAAGCTGCAAGCAAAGAGCAACGCCGCGAAGCCGAGAAAGGACACTGGAAAATGGTGCGAGTTCCATAAGAGCTCCACTCACAACACAAGTGAGTGTCGGGCCAAGCAGTCACTGGTGGCTGAGCTAAAGGTTTCAGAATCAGATGCATGTTCCGACTCTGAGTCAGAACCCGATAAGGGGTATGAAAAAGGGAAGCATATCATTGATGCGGATCCCAGCGCCACTGTTGCTACCGCAAAGATCCAGAAAAATGAACCCGAAGATCCAGAGGAGGAGGAGCGTCTCTTCCACTCCCAGATGTGGGTAAAGGGCTCCCCGATACAGTTCATTGTTGATAGCGGGAGTCAAAAGAACCTCATTTCGGCAGAGGTCGTGAAGCGGTTGGGCTTACCGACCACAGCACATCCACAACCATACACCATTGGGTGGCTTCACCAAGGGCGAGATCTTCGCGTGAGCCAGCAGTGTCGCCTTCCATACAACATCAAGCCCTTCACGGATGAGGTATTGTGTGACATTGCTCCCCTTGAAGTTTGTGATGTATTACTAGGACAACCATACTTGTGGAAGCGACATGCTGTGTATGAATCAAGGCCCCGTGCTGTTATTATTACATTGGGAAATAAGTTGTTCAGGATACCAGAGGTAGCACCACCTGCCGCCATCTCTTTGATTACTGCAAAACAATGCAGTAAGATCATTTCCAAAACCAGGAAATTTGTTTTCCTGATGATACGCCCTCAAGGGAAGAAGAAGACAGTGGCCACGGCCTCCAAACGGGGTTCCTCTGCACGGCAGCTACAGATGGACAAGATTGTGGAGGAGTACGAAGACATTTTCACCTCCCCGGCAGGGGTTCCTCTGCACTGTCAAGTCAAGCACTCCATCGATCTGACCCCAGGTGCGCCGCTACCCAATGGACCAATTTATCGGCGCTCCGTACTGGAGAACAATGAAATCAAGAGACAGATTCAGGAGCTCCTGCAGAAAGGTCACATCCGTCCGAGTTCTTCGCCCTGTGGTAGCCCGATAGTGTTGGTACAGAAGAAGGATGGGACGTGGAGACTCTGTATTGACTATCGGGCACTGAACAAGATCACTGTCCGTAATAGGTACCCGATCCCGCGGATTGATGACCTCCTAGACCAACTAAAGGGGGCGAAATATTTCAGCAAGATCGATCTGAAGTCAGGATATCACCAGGTACCAATTGAACCCTCAGATGTGTGGAAGACTGCCTTCAAATCCAAGGAGGGCCTCTTCGAATGGTTGGTCATGCCTTTCGGATTGACGAATGCTCCTGCAACCTTTATGAGGCTAATGGATGACATCTTGCGGCCATTCACCAACTCCTTTGTAGTAGTATACTTGGATGACATTCTGATCTTCAGCCAGAGTTGGGAAGAGCACCTCCACCACATCCGACAGGTTCTCCAAACACTGCGGCAACACAAGCTATGTGCCAATTTGGAGAAATGCACTTTTGGCATGACCAAGGTTCAGTATCTGGGATACATCATTGATGAACAGGGGGTGCATGTCGATCCAGCCAAGGTCCAAGTCATTCGGGATTGGCCCTCTCCAACCACTCTAACAGAGCTCCGCAGCTTTCTAGGTCTTGCCAACTTCTACCGCAGGTTTGTGTTGGGATTTTCTCATATTTCTTGGCCCTTGAGTCAAGTCACCAAGGGCGGGGCGAAAGCAAAATTCTTTTGGTCTGAATCTCAACAGAAGTCATTCAGGGAGTTGAAGGATCGCCTCTGCACGGCACCAGTGCTCGCGTTACCAGATTTACAACAACCATTTGAGGTCGAGACAGATGCCTCTGACTATGCTGTTGGGGCAGTCCTTACTCAACATGGACATCCAGTGGCATATCACAGTGAAACACTTTCAGACACAGTCCGGAAGTACCCCACTTATGATAAAGAGATGTATTCCATTGTACAGGCCTGTCGACAATGGAAGCATTACATTTTGGGGAAGGAAACGGTCATCCACACAGACCACCGACCTCTGCAGTTCATACAGACCCAAGGGAAATTGCAGAATGATCGCCATCAGAAGTGGTCTACATACCTGCAACAGTTTCACTTGAATATCAAGTATAAAAAGGGCAGCACCAATAATGTTGCAGATTGCCTCAGTCGACCACCGATCATGGCGCTAACCACCGTGCTCAACTCTTGCGGGCACGAGACTTCTGATTGGCCACTTCTCTACAAAAGCGACCCAGAATTCGGCCACACATACCAGACACTCTTGGAGGGTCGGCAAGTTGCAGATTTTCACCTCCAGGATGCCCTATTATGCCACCTCGGTCACCTCTGTGTTCCTTCAAGCGAGCGTGCCAAGATGATTTGGGAAGCACACTACAGTCGGGCTGCTGGGCATTTCGGGGTCGAGAAAACAGTGGCAGTACTGCAAAACTATTTCTATTGGCCGAATCTTCGACAGGATGTTGGGAAGTACATCCGATCATGTACTGCATGTGCCATTGCCAAACCGACCATTAAGAAGCAAGGCCTCTATACCCCGTTGCCTACCCCTAGTCGACCTTGGGAATCCATCTCCATGGATTACATGTCAGGCCTTCCTTCCACTAAGCATGGAAATGACTGTGTTTTTGTGGTCGTCGACAGGTTCTCAAAGATGGCCATTATGATGGCCTGCAAGAAGAATATCACAGCAGAAGCCACTGCTAAACTCTTCTTTGAACGAGTGTGGGTGCACTTTGGGATCCCACAGTCTATCATCTTAGATCGGGACAGTCGGTTCCTCAGCACCTTTTGGTCCAGTCTCTGGTCAATGCTGGACACCAAACTCACGAAGTCCACAGCCTTCCATCCTCAAACTGATGGCCAGACGGAGGTTGTCAATAGGATGATTGTGCACATTCTGCGCATGTATAACTCAAAGCATCCACGCACATGGGACGAGAGCCTCCCCTACGTTCAGCACAGCTACAACCGAGCTCTTCACAGCTCCACTGGCCATAGCCCTTTTCAGGTGGGTTTGGGATTCCAGCCACTATGCCCCATTGATGTGGCCATGCCACTTGCAGCTACTCACATGAATTCAGCTCATGTCCAGTCCGAAACAGATAAGGCCACCAGCTTCATTGAGCGAATCCAACATATTCGCCAGCAGGTCCATGACATTCTTGAGAAATCAAATGCCAAGTACAAGCAGCGACATGATCAACATCGGGTGCCACACAAGTTTCAGGTGGGCGACAAAGTCTGGTTGCATTTGCAAAAGGAACGCCTTACTGGAGCCTATCGAAAATTGAGACCACTCCGATATGGTCCTTACACCATTACTAAGGCTATGGGAGACAATGCATTTGAGCTCAGCATTCCCCCATTCCTTGGCCTGCACCCAGTATTTAATGTGGACCGCCTTCGGCCATACTTTCCACCATTGTTAGACACATCCGACATTGCAGAACAGCTCAAACCCACAGAATTAAATCCAGATTGCATGGAACAAGCTGCAACTGATCGGATCATGGACACACAGATCAAGAACACTCGCCAACAGAAGATCCAACTGTATCGAGTTGTCAAAGCGGGCCAACTCCTTCAGCAGGGCAAGTGGCTCACCAGGGAACAAGTTCAGCAGAAGTTTCCTCATCTCATGGAGGAGCTCAACGCAATGGGGACCATTGCTTCCTAAGGGGGGAGGAATGATCCAGGTGGATATTGGTGGCCACCTGCCAAGTCCACCTGGACCCCCACCATTGTCTTTCTCAGCATTTTCAGTTTCCTTAATTGTAGCACAACTTACTATTTTTAGCAGTTTTTCGGGTCCTGAACTTCCGGAGCCGTTTTGAGGCCCTAAACGACGTTTTTTGGGAAATCTGGGGGCAACATGGGTCCATGGACCGATGTTGCCCTTCCCAAAGTGGTAGTGCTCGGATAGATCTTTCTAACGAGCTATTGTATGCGTCAAACAGAGATCGTATGCCAAAGTTACGACCCCGGGAAGTTGATGTACCAATTTACCCAAACGGGGCCCACAGTTTGGCGTTTCATCTCCTAGGGTTAGGTTTTGGAATGTTAAGGGTTGTCCATTGTTTCTCAACAATAAATAGGCCTTCGAGCCTCATTGTAACACAGTTCAGAGGCATGTAGCCATCACATCTCTTCTCAGAGATAAGCTACCATCGCCCTAGCTAGTTTATTGCCATTTCTGTTTGTAAGCATATTTCAGTATTTTCCATTAATGAAATGAAGTATTATTTCCGCTGCATCTTTGTGTATATGGTTATCTCTGTAATTTATTGCGTTCCTGTTTAAATCCGGATCAACGAGTAAGGCTCTCAACCGGCTCCTGCACAGCTGTAAGGGTCTCAGTGTCGTCAAGATCGCAGATAACAACTCTCCTAGCAGGCTCCCCTGCTGGGGCAGCAGCTGGCGATCTCGGACGAACTGCTGGACGAACAGGACCAATATCTGCATGCACCCAAGAGTACAATTAAAAGTCTTGATAGAATAAATCACAGGAACGTTATGAATAAAAACAATAAACAGTAATGTGGTCAAAGAGTTTACCAATGGCACCCCACTGCTCGCCATCCGGTAGAACGAAATTCGGATCACCTCGGAAATCCATACCCACATATGGATACTCACAAAACGCCATCTCTTGGTGCTCGAACCACCTAAAGAAGGCCTCAGTAAAAGTAATCTGAGGTTGACCTGCATGCCTAGACATGTGGTCAACCCACCTCTGCATGCATGGCTCGGTCGGAGAAGGCAAGTCAAGTATGATGTACTGAGGCTGCATCAGTGGGATTTTCTCCAAGGCAAAGGCAATCAGAATAGAACCAAATCCAAAGTTCTTCAGCTTCCTGTCCTTTACCTTGGTCAATTGACTTTTCATCTGAACAAGTACTGCATCACACCAGTTGAATACTTCCGGTTGGAGACACTCCAGGGCGTGCTGCATATAGGACCTGTTGGCAACATGTAAAGCTGCGCTGCCGGCCATCCTACCAATAGTGAACAAAATGGACCTGAGAGCCCGATCAGTAATCTCACAGATAACAATCTTGCCGTCTCTGCTCAACTGAGAACCTTCCCTGCAATACTGGCGGACATAATCTCTGGTGGAATCAGTCCCCCGGGTCGTACCTGATAAGGAAACGAAGGCACATCGTCTTGACAACCCAGTCAAGAAGTACTTGTCCTCTATGGTCAAGGGGATGGTCTTCCCCCTAATCTGGAATACTTGGTTAACAGGATCCCAAGCATCAAGCATATACTGCAGTAAAGAAATCTGTGCTCTCATACTAGAGATACAGAAGAACTTCAGCAGGCCACAGTTCTACAGCGCGTTCACCGTGACCGGGTCATGGAGGGAAATCATGTCCTCCTCTTCATGTTCTCGTTCTCTCCATGTAAGGGACATTTTGTTCAAGTTTCCCTGCAAAGCAAACAAGAGAAAGAGTGAATTCCTGTTTTGGTGAAAAAACTGGCGAAAAATCATCAAAATGACCTGGAAACTCAGTCCTTTTGAGCCCAGCGCAGGCAGAAGGTCCTCTACCTGCGCTGAGGGTCAGACTGCCTTAAGGCAGGTTGACCTTCAGCGCAGGTTTCGAATGGGGAACCTGCGCTGAACCTAGGGCGCCCTGGAAAAACCCCAGGGGCTCAGAAAGACCAGAAAATAGGTGAAAAACAGGGAAATGAAACCGTGAAAAGAAAGAGCTAGGGTTTAGCTCCTACCTGGTCCAGACGGCGCCGAAAATCGTCCGCAGAATCTCCCGGAATCAGCTGGTGAAAATCAAGGGGGAAGAGGCACCTCTAGAGCTCCAATAAACCAAATGCAAATGAAATAGTAAATGAGAGGTAAAAACACCTTTTAATGGCTTTTTACATAGTACAAAGTGAAAAATTAGGGTTATAATCTCATTTTCATGCAAATATTATTCATTTCTAACATAGTTTGTTGCAGCAATTGAAAATACAGTACTATATTTGAAAAGAGAAAAGCTAGTGATGGTAAAAAATAAAAAATTTGACCATATATCGAGAAGTTTTAGCATACAGTTCATGCTCGTTAAAAAATAAACGCAAGATCCGAGCAGTTTTACGGCGGAATTTATGCTCGTTAAAAAATAGAAAAGCGTGAGCAAGGGTTCCACCAGAGTTCAAGCTCATTAAAAAATGAACCTATCTCGATAAATAACCATTGTGATCGTAAATTTATTAGCCATAAAAGCCTTGGTCGTGTTTGCACTTGCCACCTCCATTCCATTTGGCCAATCATTCACCCCTATATGATTGTTTACCCATTTTGAGGAACAGCTGCGAAGAGTGATTTCACTTGGCCATCCTTGTGACACTGCCGAGATTAGAAAATTCCAACGTGTACCTGGAATCTGCTGCTATCCCTGTTTATCACTCGTTCCTCAAAAGACGAGTCTTCTTTGAGCTCTTTTCAATTGACTCGTAAAATATGAAAAGTTTGTCGAGTTTTGGCCTTCCAGCTCGTTAAAAGGACCGGAAGAGCTATCCCTCCTCTAGATTTTAATCTTTTTTGACCTGAGGGATTATTGCACAAAAAGGTCGAGCGCTTGTTTTATTAGGCTCGTAAAAGTTATCGAAAACTCATCCCTTTTGTATTGTTTTATACTTTTTCGGACTTAAGGGATTAGATGACAAAAAAGGAATTTTGGAGTTAACTTTCTGTACCTTTTTAGACTCTCTAAAAATGAAAAGGACCGAGTTGTCGTTGTCGCTAGACTCGTTAAAATGATTAAATAGCGACAAACTTGTCTTTAGACGAGAACGAGTTTCCCTATCGCTAGGCTCGTTAAAACATAGCGATGGGCTTGCCCGAAGGGCAGGTTATAGAACAAGCATATGTTATCCTCCTCAAGCTTGACAAAAATAAAGAGGTACTGGTCAGAAATGACTGGGGAAAAATTGGGAGAACCTCAAAGCTTTAATAGTAGCAAGTCACTCTTGAACATGACACTCTGTCCTCCGTATCACATCGGGTTGGGTTGTTTCATTCACCGGTCTCATCACCATGGTCTTCGCCAAACCATCCGTATTTGGGGTAATGCTACCGATCCATCACATCAGTGTCGTTATATGTTCAAGAGATGTTGTTCACAAAGAGTCAACCGTGTCCCATCCACTGCCATACATTATCCTTCATCCACCCATGATCACCACCCTGAATCATATCTCACAGATTGTTTTCACCTCCACTAAAATCATTAGCTCTGTTCTGTGTCACTGATGTGGGATTCATTAAGGCCCTCCTTTGACGGATCGCTTCTTGTCGACTTCAGCTCATTATCCAAGAAGTTGATCTAGGAACACCCCCCCCAGTACTTTGAAGCTTGCATGCCTCAATGGCAAGTTTCTCACTTCCGGCGACAGGTATACATCAATGACATTCGACCAGAAGATTTTGCGTGGTGTTCGACGCCAAGTCCTTTATTCACACCACGTGAATTGTACTGCAGTACCTTTAGGGTCATTGTCATTATCGGTGATTCCTCTCGTGCTTGTTAACAGTTTACATTATTGGCCGGTAATCAAGCGATGTCTTTCCATGTTCGACTTCAGCGTAATTCTCACATGGATCGACTTGTACTTAGAGTGAAGATCGAACGAGATTGAAGACCCCGAATCTAGTTTCATACATCCGGGTTGCGATATATATTCCGGAAATATAAAGACATTTGATATGTACATTATTGCAGCAGATGATCATCCTACTCAAAGGATGATAATTTCAGCAGAGAATTATCAGTCTATCATCAGACAGCCGTCTGTTATATGTACCAAAATGAATTTATAAAGCTGAGCATGGGAATGCCCACCTCAGCTAGATCATGAAAGCAGAATGAAAAAAATAATGTATTGTATTGTATTTCATTGCAGGGCACCTCTCAGCGATTGAATGAACTTCGGATCCTCCTGATAAAGCATTTCACCCGATAAACGACCTCATACTTTAGGGGGCAACTGTTATAGACATTTTTGTGCCTAACAGCATGGAGCATGAAATGTCAATAATCTGAGGGATCCAAAGTCCCTAAACATGTTGTTCTTACCCTTAGAGGAACAAGGTCAGCAAACCACAGCATTGAAAATCAGTTCTCCACCTGAAAACACTCAAAAACAGGCTATTTCTGGATCATGTCAGCTGCTCCACTGAGCATATGCGCTGAATGTCAACTGCTCCACTCTGTACCTGCGCTGAATGTCAAAACTAATGAAGGCTACCTGCGTTGGGCGAGATTGGTCAAGTGGCACAGTCATTCTGCAAGGTGTCAACTGCCCAGGAAGCTTCCAAACTGACACTTGGGTCAAGGAATTCGCCTTGTGATGAGTAAGAGGGTCTTGATCTCCAAGTGGAAGCAAGAATCTCCAAGTGGACTCAAGAACTAAGATTAACTGAAGTAGGATAGGACACTAGTCAGCTTCATGTAGGTCTCAAGTTGACTCATGCTTTCTCCAAAACTTCTATATATAGAGCTCTCTCATGAGGTCTATGGAGGCTGGAATTTTGTGCAAGTAAGGAAGTGCTGTTGGTTTGAGTATAGAACTATTGGGTGATTTGCTTGAAGGAGGTGAAGAGGAGATTTCTTTCTGCTGGGAGGTGTTGCTGGATTGGGCCTATTATGGTTGTAACCCTCTCAGAACTTTACTTCTTCTATTAATAAAGTATTTGAGGTTCTTCTATATGCATGCGTCTTGATGATGAATTGATGCTTGTATATTTGATTTATGCTAATCCCTGAATCGATTATGGATGTATGCTTCTTGTAGTTTCCTTTTCTGGTGCTTTTACAGGATCTTTGTGTAGCTGGGTCAGTGAAAGAGCAAGGAGCTAGGAGCAAGCAGCAAGGAGTGAGGAATGGATCGACTATTAGCGCAAGATAACGGTTAGTACATCATCCTTCTCTTCTCTCTCTCATCTCATAAAGAAGGAATCTTGAATAGCTTTGCATTTAGTTGTTGCTGAGGTACTATCACCCTTATAGTGTGATAGGGTCATTCTGTATTGGATACTTTTCCCAACAACAATGGTGATGGCAGAGGGTTATGCCTCGAACCCTTCTTTGTCTATGCTCTTTAAAATTTAAACACAGAAGTGTCAAGTTGGTTACCTGGCATATATCGCTTCCTTCAGTCTTCAATTTATGGTGCTTGGTTGGTCGATGTGACTGTGGTGGGAGTTAGAGACAGAATGGTGATGCTTCCCTTTTCGGCGCTCACCGGTTTCACTGTGTAAACCGACCTCGAACAGTGATACTCTCCTCGGCGCTCCTTGTTCAGATTTTCACTTTGTAACCCCACTCAAATGATAACAATCTCCTCGGCATTCCTTGCTTCACTCTTTTACTTTGTAACTCTACTCGAATGATAACAATCTCCTCGCGTTCCTTGCTTCAAACTTTCACTTTGTAAGTTATGGGAACCGAGGATGTGAAATACCCTGTACTCGCCTTATAATGCAATCATTCAAAAAAATAGAGTGTTGTACGCTTGTATGCATGTTAGCATAAGAACGCTGAGAGCGTACCCATAGTGCTGAGCTATAATGCTGGGTGGCGAGGTCATGATTCGGGTGTGTGCGGTGTAAAACATATAGGCTGCTTGTTATAATTTGACTGTATGGAGTGAAGAATATATATAGGCCGCTTCTATCTCATCCTTTATATTTTTTTTTTTATTTTTTTTTTTAAAACACAAACAGCTCACCACGTGCCCTTTTTAATTATACTCGGTCATGTAGAGAATGTTGGTATGCCTGGAGGGTATATGACATGGTGAATGTGTTGGTGATGGGTTTTAGGGATAGGTTGATGTAGGGAAATGATGAAAATTGGTGGGATAAGGGTGATGAGTGGATGTATGAAGATGTCCTTGAAATCAATTACAATAGCTTATAGTCACTAAAATTACATTAAAAACTAATCTAGGAAATTAAATGCCCAAGAACAGAAATACATTACTCTTTTGTTGATCATTTGACATGCTGAATTGCTAATCCTTTTGACTGTTCTTTTTGACAGGTCCTCTGAGGGAGGTTGAATACAAAGGTCCTTTGAGAAAAGTTTTGAAGATGTAACAGGTCCCTCTGAAAAATTGGAATGTACAGGTCCCTTTTTGAAGACTGAAGATGCAATAGGTCCCTTAAGAAAATTTAAAGATACAGGTCCCTTCAGAAAACTGTAACATGTTCCTTGGAAAAACGGAAGATGTTCATGCAGCTCTTTGTATTGTTACAGGTTCACGGAGCTTGCAGTTTGCTGGAGTGTTGGTGCCCAAATCTTTGTAAAAGCTTGGTGGAAGTCTGTTGAAGTAGCCTTTGATGCCAAGAAAAAAATTTTAACAGGTCCCAACTGAATGTTTTAAACAGGTCCCTTACTGCTGGTTGGAATGTCTCAAACAGGTGTCAATTGCTGCTGGTGTTAGTAGCATAGATGTCTGATCAAAACAGGTCCCCCTGCAAACTATTTATAACCAGGTCCCTCTGAAAATCATGACAGAACAGCTTATTTGTTAAAGTCTAGAATGCTGGAAACAAGCTGCTGTTGAAAATTTACAGTGAAATATAGGATAAGAAATCTGAAGAATTTACAAGGGAGAGATAAAAGTAACAGAACAGATGTCTCCCTCTCCCCGACTGAAAGTTTGACTTGTCCTCAAGTCATGATGCAACCGAGAAATGAAACAATGAACAACATAAATAGAATTCATACCCGCCAATAAATTGGTTTTCAGGTAGGAATTCGAGGTTAGAGTGTGCCAGATATTGGTTTTCACATCTAACCCATTATTATTATTTTATTTTTTTTTAGTTTTTGTTTTATTTAGTTTTTATTTTTATTTTTTTTTTTATATTTTATTTTTTTTTTTTATTTTTTCTTCTTGATTTTGAAATTGAAAGAAAATGAAACTAAGGCAGTGATACTGCAGCTGAGGGTTGCAGTACCTCAACCTCTTCTTGGTGAGATAGTGTATTGAGAAAATCTTGCTTGCTGATGGGCTTGTTGTACAGCTTCAGGCGATGACCATTGACTGTGAAAGAATGACCTTTGGCATCAATAGTTTGGAGTTTTACTGAACCATTGTCATAAGCCTGAACAATTTCATAAGGGCCCATCCAATGGGTGGTGAACTTAGCTTTATGATCCTTGAATTTTGAATCAAAAAGCAGAGCCCAGTCACCTTCTTTGAAGTTCTTCTTCTTAATGTGTGAATCATGCCATTGCTTCCGGTGCTTTTGCATGAGGGTGGTGTTTTGTTCTGCTTGCTGCCTCATCTCATCCAGCTGGTTCAACTGCTAGATTCTCTCTTTTTGTGCTTGATCCAAATCAATTAGTAAATCTGCAGCTAATTTAAAAGTGTGAATTTGGAATTCAATAGGAAGCATGACATCCTTACCGTACACCAACTGGTATGGTGTAAATCCGGTGGTATCTTTCCAAGTAATCCGGTAAGCCCAAAGTGCCTCTTTGAGCTTTTCCTCCCAGTTTTTGCGGTTCATTGCAACAATTTTGGTAATGATCCCCTCCAAAGTCTTGTTGGTGGATTCCACTTGCCCATTGGCCTGTGGATGGTAGGGGGTACTTTTCCTATGCTTTATGTGGCACTTGTCTGTGATGTCCTTCATGAGCTTTCAGGTGAATTGGGTACCTTGATCAGTGACAATTTCTCTTGGCACCCCATACCTCACAAAGATCTCCTCAAAAACGAAATTGACTACTGTGTGTTTGGTTGCTCTTACCAGTGCTTTTGCTTCTACCCACTTTGTGACATAATCAGTACACACTAAGATGTACTTCTTACCATTAGAGGCTGGGTTGATCGGTCCTATGAAGTCCAGAGCCCACTTATCAAATGGTTCCAAGTGAACTTGGGGCTGAAGGGGCATCTGATCGGTAGCTGTGGGTCTGCCCATCCTTTGGTAGCTGTCACAACTCTTTACATACTTCTTGGCATCCTTGAAAATGGATGGCCAATAGTATCCAAGAGTAAGAACTTTGAAGGTTGTCCGCTTCGCTCCAAAATGCCCACCACACGGTTCATGATGGAAATATTTTAAAATGTCAATTACCTCATCATTTCGTACACATCTCCTAATGATCATATCAAAACCAGTGTAAAAGATATCGCCATTGAGCCATGAATATCTAACACTTTGTTTGATCAGTCTTTTCCTTTCCTTTGCAGTGAAATGTGGAGGTGTCCTACCTGTAGACAAGTAATTAGCTAAATCAGCAAACCAAGGAGTTACTATGGAAATTGCGAATAAGTGCTCATCCGGAAAAGAGTCCTCAACAGGAACAATCTCACCTGGAATTTGCAGTCTAGAGAGGAAATCTGCCACCTATTTTTCTTTGCCTGGTCTAGCTAACACTGTGATGTTAAATTCCTGCAGCAATAGTAACCATCTGGTAACTCGGCCACTAGTTATTGGTTTATTCATGAGATGTCGAATGGCAGAGTGATCAGTATGTACAAAGACTTCATAACCAGTTATGTAATGGCGAAATTTATTCACAGCATAAATAATGGCAAGTGTTTCCTTTTCTGTAACTGTATAGTTTAGCTCGGCAGGTGTGAGATTTTTACTAATGAAATAAATTGCATATGTACAAGATTCTTCTTTTTGGCCTAAGCATGCACCTATGGCAGTGTCAGATGCATCGGTAAAAATATGAAATGGTAAACTCCAATTAGGCCCTCTCAGGACTGGTGCAGTAGATAGTTTCTTCTTAAGTTGTTCAAATGCATGCTGGCAGTTCTCAGTCCAATTGAAAAATACATCTTTGGCAAGAAGTTTAAACAAAGGTAAGGCTATCTTGCTAAAATGTTCAATGAATCTGCGGTAATAGCTAGCATACCCGAGAAAACTTCTTACCTCTCTCTGGTTCTGTGGAATAGGCAAATCGGCAATAATCTGTATCTTGGTTGGGTCAACTTGGATGCCTTGAAAAGAGATATAATGGCCCAACACTATCCCTTCATTTAGCATCATAAAACACTTTTTGTTGCTGAGGGACAGGTTAGCTTCAATACGCCTTTTCAAAACTCTCTCTAGATTTTTTAATGCATGTTCAAAAGAATTGCCATATACTGAAAAATCATCCATATACGCTTCAACACAATCATGAATCAAATCAGCAAAGATAACTAACACAGCTCGCTAAAATGTAGCTGGAGCGTTACAAAGTCCAAATGGAAAAAAATTGTAGGCATAGGTGCCCCAAGGACAGGTGAAGGTGGTTTTGTCCTGGTCTTCAGAGGCAATCCGTATCTGGTTGTAGCCACTGAAACCGTCAAGAAAGGAAAATGATGATTTGCTTGCTAGGGTGTCTAACACTTGGTCAATGAATGGCAGTGGGAAGTAGTCTTTGAGCGTGGCTTTGTTTAGCTGTCTGTAGTCAACACAGATATGCCACTTGCCATTCTTCTTAGGCACAATAACCAATGGGGATACCCACTGACTGTCAGAAATAGGATATATAAAGTTGACTCTTAAAAGTTTTTTCAACTCCTCTCTGACAATGTCTTGGAGCATGGGGTTCATTCTTCTTTGTGGTTGCCTCACCGGTTTAATGGTGCTGTCAGTGTAAATGTGGTGAGTGCATGTGTCGGGGTGAATCCCATGCATGTCAGTGTAATCCCATGCAAAGGCTTTTTGGTACTTCGTCAAGAGTCTAATCAATTTTTCTTGTTGAGATGAGTCAAGGTTGTTGCCTATGTTCAAAGTTTTGCCTGGACTGATCTCTATGACTTGACTCTGTGCATTGGTAATGGATTGAACTGGAAAGATTTCATGAAATGTAGATTGTAAGGAATGGATAGTGCATGTTTCTTGAAAGTTTTGAGCTAGAAGTACATCTGCAGCATTATATTGTTCATTCCTCACATTTTCAGATATATCAGGCTGTGAGAGAAATAATTCTACCAAATCAGTATTGTCTTCATGGAAATCATAGATCTGGTCAATACTAAAAACAGATTGTACCTCCTCTTTGTCATTAAATTTGTCATCAAGCCACAAGTTATGTGTCACTGCAGGTGATTGTGCCGATGGATAGAGGGTGAGTTGTTTCCTTTCGGTCCCTCTAGAGATAATCATGTTACCTGATCGGCATCCAATAAATGCATCAGCAGTCGCTAACCATGGTCTGCCTAGAATGATAGGATGTCCTCCTAGATTGGATTTGGGTTGAAGGACTAGGAAATCCACCGAATACTCCCAGGAGTCCAGTGAGACAATGATATCTTCCAAAATCCCCTCAGGAATGACTTTGGACCTATTAGCTAGTTCAAGAACAATTGTGGTATGTTGCAAATTCACAAGCTGGAGTGTTCTCATAGTTTCAAGGGTCATGACATTGATTGCAGCTCCAAGATCTATCAAAGTGTTTGGTATCCGTATGTTGTTAATGATGGTGGTTACTTTTGGAATGCCTGGATCAACATACTTCTCCATGGAGATGGTATTTGTCATAAGGCCTGCTAAATTTCCTAAAACATGAATGGTCTGAGGATCAATCCTCTTTCTAGCAGGTTTCTTGAGACACATGTCTTTGATGGCTTTGGTGTAAATAGGAATGTCCTTTATAGCTTGCAGCAAAGGGATTTTTATGTAGACATTTTTAAGTTCAGCCAAGACATCAAATTGTGGTGGAGGCAATGGTGGTTTTACGTGAACCAAACGGTCCGGAAAAGGTGGTTGCAGTGATTGCATCTGTTTGTCCTTGGTTTCACTGCTTGGTTTTGTTTGAGTGGTCATTTCATTTTCTTTTTCTAAGTTTTCTTCTTGCTGATCTGTTATTAGAGAATCCTTCTGGAGCACCCTACCAGACCTCAGATTAATGTTTTGCAAAGGCAGTGTGGAGTAGGAGGTTCCTTCCTCTACATTATAAACTGGCCTCTCTGCTCTATTGTTCGGATTTGGGACAGTTTGAGCAGGTATTTGTGTGGGTCTGGGAGGTTGTGGGTTAGTTGGAAATTGAAGTTGTGGTACATTTATTTGTGGAGGAGCAGGTAAGGTCTGTTGAGAAGGTTGGGGCTGATAAACAACCGGTTGAGGGTGCTGCTGATATGACTGTGATTGTGATGGATATGGTTGTTGGTACTGCTCATATGGCTGTGAGTAAGGTGGGTATGATTGAGGATACTGATGGTAGGATTGGGAATACTGTTGAGATGGTCTCCATTGATTTTGTGATTGGTTTCCATGTTGCCATGGCATAGGTATATTCCATGAGTTTTGTGCATACATCTGATCATTCATAGGAAATTGCATATTTTGATTAGGAAACATACCTTGGGGTGCTTGCCTTGGTTTCCATGGTCGCTTTGCACCCATGTAGTACACGTTCTCCATCTCTGTGCTGGCTGCCATGTTACAGTTCTGCACAATTTTAACTTTAGGACAGTTAAACATATCATGATGCTAAGTACAGAAAGCACATACTTGTATATTGTCTAGAGGACAGTCTTTTAATGCATGCTTCTTGCGACACTTGGGGCAGAAAATAGCCATTATATTGTCTTCTTCCTCTTGTTTCTTTTTGGCTTTTAAGGTATCAATTTGGTTTCCTAGAGTACTCAACAAATCTGTTTTGAACTCTTCTAAAAGATTACCAATTTCAGCTCGGGTGACACTAGCAGAGGTAGTTTTTATGACCCTAGATGACAAGGTCCTCTTTCCCATTTCGGCTTTACTTCTTGAATATTTTTCACACAGTTCAGCTATTTCTTCAAAGGGTAGGGCAGAGATATCACCTTTGCCCATTAAGTTGAGATCATCCATGTATTCTTCCCTGATACCTTTCAAAAAGATTGTGCGGACTAGATCAGGAGGCATGGTTCGGTGTTTAGATTTTTGCAAGTTATAGACAAACCGTTCTAGATATTCTTCTAAGGTTTCATCCTCCTGCTGACTCATTCTAAAGATGTCATCTTTAGAGTCTTTGGATCTGCAATAAGGCTGATATTTCCTCAGAAATATTCTCCTCATGCCATCTCAATCCACTATGGCATGCTCGCCTAGCCCCATAAACCATTTCAAGGCTGCTGCCTTTAATGTGGCTGGAAACAATCTCAGTTTGTGAGCATCATTAGTATATCCATAAGTTCGACACACAATATCGAACTCGAATAAGAATGAGTCCGGATCCTCTGATGCCATTCCATAGAAATTGGGTAGCACGAATGGGGGTATATTTTTCATTTTGATCTCTTCATCCTCCTGTGGTTCTTGTATAGGAATTTAAAAGTGGATTCCTCCTCCTCTTGATGGGGAACTGATCTAGATCCCTCCTCAGCCATTCTACTTGGTTTCTTAGTGTCTCTTGGTGGAAAAGAGAGAAAGGAAAATTGTTTGGTAATGGTGCTACTTTTCCCTTGTGTAGAAGAGTTAGGAAAGGGTGGATGCTGTGATTTATGTGCAAATAGAGTTTCCCTCTCAGCAAGAGTAATGTGATGTCCTGAATAAAATTTCTCAGCTATTGTTTGAATATCCTCCTCAGTTGGTGTTGTTTTCCCTAGAGAGTCCGCTCCTGATGATGATGGGTTAGTGTTGAGATGGTGGGGGGTTCTCACAAATCTCCCTTGAGTGTCTCTAAGTCTAGGCATATATGAACATGATTCTAACTGTGTTTTTGGTTGTTTTTGTGTATTGAAATTTTTTCTCTTTTTGTTTGAATTCTTTACGTACGCCTCCCCGGCAACGGCGCCAAAATGTAGTGGTTCCAGCTAGGGTACTAGACTGGACTCTATATTTAATATCGACCGAGGTGCGTAAGCTTAGAGGCGTGGTCTAAAATATATAGACATAAAGAATTACCGCCCAGGTGATTATGAGGTAGATTGCAAGGCTTCTTTACGGAAGATCGTTATATGCAGCCTATCCTTCACACACCTAGATTACCCTATTGATATATTTGACTGCAATGTTGGTTATGAGATGCATCTATCAAGGCAAACTATGAATCTAAGTACTGTGTATGACTGTGGCAATGATTCTAACCTCCTTACAGAAGTATCACTCAGAAAACCTTTGCTTGGTAAACACACACAGCATGCAAGATATTTACACTATTAGCTATATAAAAAGAACATAAATAGACTGTGAAATGAAGCAGAGTTTATAAGCATGCATCTATAAATCACACACAGACCGAATCCCTTACAAGACTCTCGTTCCAGATCCTAGTGCTGACCATTCAACATAACCATAAACCCTTCATATGCGCACACCATATACATGTAATGAAATTCAAAGGATAAAGGAATCGAAAGCTTATATGACTGCAAACTGTATGCTATGTAAATCAACAGTTATGTAAATCGAAACTATGATGCAACCCATGTGATACATAAATCGAATCCAATACAACGTTGTGCAAACATATAAATCGAATCTAATACAACGTTGTGCAAATATATATGAACTGAAATGTAACAAAACAAAGAGCAGTATACCAAACGAAGAACGCAAGGCCCGTCTGCGCCTAAGGGTATACTGACTACCACTGTTCAGCAATCAGCCAATGCAGAAAAAGGGTATACACACGTTGTGACTGTAAATGGTTCTGTGTATTAACTAAAACTTTGTTCTGAGAAAATGTTTCAACGATTGATTAACCTTCAAACATTGAACTAACTGTATTTACACACATGCGTACACACAGCCATGTCATCGATACATTGAGTGTACATAGTGCTGTTGCCGCGTTTATTACATAGCCTTTTCAAAATGTTTCCATATCATATGTTTCAAAAAGAACAAAAATCAAAATGAAAATAGAACGATGTTGTTGCTGCTTTTATGCGCCAGAGTACCCTGCTTTGACTGAAGTTGACCGCATGCATAGGAGGCTCGATTTGGCTGGGTGAGAGGTGTTTGTCCATGCTTGGACATTCTGCTTTTCGCCCATGCCTTTCGTTCTCGCTCATCTGCTGCGCCACATGTCAAACGGTAAGCCCATTACAGGATGTGGGTACTTCCTGTAATCATGTCATCAAAAACCTCTAATTATGGAACATAAAACCCCTAAATTAATTTCTATGAAATTTAATAACTATAGAACAATTAATAATCAATATTCAAGGATTTTGAGGGAAATATGATGAAAATGTATGGAGAAATGATGTGTTTTTGGGAAGGAAAAATGGTCTTAGGATGATACCAACAGGAGGGCAGTCAAAAGAAAAGAGCTAAATTAGGGTTTGCAAGTTCAAGTGCACCCAATCAAAAGGAAGAAAAAATGGTAGGAATTGTAGAATGGGTAAGTAGATTGAAGTTGCAAAAACAAGTCTGTCAGCAGTGTCATCTCTTTCAATATGATCTACTTCATGGATATCTCTAATGCCATGCCAAAGGTGTGATGACAGATCGGATGTTGTATGTCTAACTTCCCCTCTCCTCCCTCACAACAAACACTCACTAACATCCCTTAAAGAGATTGGGATCTGCTCAATAACTTTTAGCTTCATTCCATTTCCATCAAAGCTTAAATGAAAACTGCAGGTTTGCTTGAGATCCAAAAGCCACATTTCGTTTGTAAAAGTTTTTTTTCTCCTAACACCCTAAAGCCTAGGTGATTCAGTTTTATACACCTAGCGCTTCTCCCTCATATTCATATTAATATTCTAAATTTACTATATAAATCCCCTATATTCCCCCTCCCCTTATTATGTATAAAAATCCACAAAAACCCAAAAATATTGTAAATACCCCGCCCCGGCCTAATATGGCTATAAAGTTTCTTTCGGGAGTCATTGGTCCACCTGGGACCAATAACAACCCACCATTTGTCACCCTGGGATTCATTAACCTCCGGTTGAACGAATAACCACAGCTGCCGCGCAAGAAACATTGGAATTTGATTAATATTTGATTAATCAAATAACCACAGCTATTAAAAAGCTCTTAACCCAAAGTTAATAACCCCGCTAAACTCTATTAAGCATTAAAATAATGCACGGGTCCCCGGCGTAAAGCCCCACCACCTACCTCTCCCGTCAATCGTCTGATCCAGTGCTGTAGATCCAACGGCCCTCATTGATATCGGAGCCACCCCTGCACCTGCACGTTAGCTCCCGATGGAAAGTGGTTTTTCCGTCGTACGCGGGGACGCGTGTCCCATTCCTATTGCATCGGGCCCACTCCGACAGAAACCGCCCCCATACCAAAAGCGGTCCAATGGAAACCATTTACCGCCTGTTCTCCCCGCCGTGCACGTCATTCCCACGTCTGCGTCTACGTCAGCACCGCGACCACTGTGTCCTCCACCGTGTTCACCCTGTCACCCGTCCACATCAGCTGCCACGTTACCCTCCGTACCCGCTATGCGACAAAGTTACGTCATGATGACGTCGTCCCAAAAAAGCACCAAAAAGGCCCAAATTTTGTCAAAAGTCGCAAAAGTCACGATTTTTTTATTTATTTTCTGTTTTATTGGTAGTGGAGACTGTGCATGTGAATTACGTTTAATCCGCCATCAACGTCCCCGTCTGCCGAGGCATCTTCATGCTACAAACCTGACCTCCTCAGCTCCGCCTGCAACTCCATTTCGCACCAAACCCTCGTGAAAACGGGTATTTACCCGTTAGTCACCCATAAACCATGTTTTTTACTTGATTTCTCTGTTAAGATCACTAAGAGAGCTGAATTCAACTAAAATACATTGTGGCCTGCAAACCTCTGCTCTCTAACTCACTGTTTGACCATCTTTCCGGGAAAAAACTTGCCAATTTTGTGGCCCTCTGATAAATTGTCCATTGAACTTAAGTTCGAGCTCATGTCCGCCGACAAAACCACCAAAACCACTTGCAAAAGTTGTGTTTTTTCCACTATTTTTTAGCTCCCTCATTAAAAGAACTTTGCAGATTTTGTCCTCCCTTTGAGTTCTACTCAGTAAGGCCACTTTCATACAGAACTCAAATTATAGAATTCCTATTAAAATCCCACTATCAGTACTATGTTTCCTGTTGAGACACAGACACAAAACCCAATTATAAACACAGTAAAACATGGAGGCTCCAGTGGCCCTAAACATTGCACCCTTGAAAGCACCTCATAAGCAGTTGGAGTGGTTACCTCTTGCTGATAGGGATTTCCAAATGGATGACATGGAGGGTCAAAAGCCTCACCTACAAGATTTTTGTGAAATAGGTTATAGTCATAAGAACAACACTGACATATTTAGAATCTAGGAGTCTAATATGCCTATATACTATCTGCCTTCAGTCAATGTCTTCCCTAACCTCATCCATCAATGTTGTGCTAATTATGAGCCTTCTCAAAGGGCAGTGATGGACCCTGCTGGAAATGTCCTCTTTTATATCACCCCTCAGTCTACAAATGAGATGCCGCACTTCGAGCCAGCTCAGCCTTTGGTCCCTCTCACCATGAAAAATTTGCTGGACCAAACCTCCAAGTTGTCCTTTGCAGAAGTTGACCGAATTTCCAAGTTGTTTATGCCACCAGATTGCTACTCTAGGTACAAAATCCCCTATCACCATGCTTGGTTTACTGAGGCTGGAAAAATGCTCATAGACATGATTTCCTACATCCTGGGATTCAGAACAAGTGAGATTGTAGATGAGATTGTCTTTGCTTTGATGTCCATGTTTGCTCCAGGACAGCCCCCTGTTGTCAAATATGACTATGCCACCTTCACAGCTAACAAAATTCATGAGAATTCATGAACTTAGAGAGGGAGAGAGTGTTCAAATACACTACATATATATACCATTTGATGTTGTACTATCAGCCTGATAGTTTCCCAATTCCCCTTAAAAAATTGGATGGTAAGGGGGAGCGAAGGTCTATAATATTTTGGTCCTCAGTATTCCAGCATGTTGGTAGCTCCCCATACACATATTGTGAGTTTATTGACCTTTTGATATATCCAGTCACCTGTTTATTGTCAATAACTCCTCCTGCCACGCTCTTTGCTGAAATGAAGAAAATATTACACCTCTCAAAGGAATACAACATTGGTGATTGGTATTTTTACCAAAACCATACAGTGATCAGTATCTATGGCTGTCAATTGGCTCCCTACAAACTGCCAAAATATTTCCCTATGAGACTCTCCGCTCGGGAATACTACCGAAAATTCAGTAGTTCAGACTTTACTCATTTTTATGGTGCTAGGAAAAAGGCACAGCTCAAGATAAGGCACCAATTGGATCCTTTTAGCTTTAATAAAAGGGAAGAAGCATGGAAGGAGGCTGATACTATTTTGAGAGACAAACTTAAGCTGAAACAAAGTTTTCTTTCGTCACCATATGACCCTGAACATTTCATAAGCTTTAGGAGAGTCAAACACAAGCTTACAGGATATGTGCACTATAGTATCCCTCAAATTGAACAATATGCTAATCAAAATGAGAGGATAGAAGGCACACTAGTTGAGGAACTTACTGAAGAAGAAAGATTAGAAAAAGAAATGAAAGAGTTTGAAAAGACACTTGACCTAGACTCTGTTGGACATGTGTTTTTCACATTTCCTCGACACCTTGGAGCAGGTGCATCATCTTCCACAACTTCCCAACAACCTACCCAAGAAAGTGCTCCACCTGCATGGACATCTAAAGGCAAGGAGGTGCAGCATTCAAAGTAGCAGGAGACAATGGCAGACCGACCAGATACAACAAAAGAACAAGGTCAAGGGCAAGCCCCTTCAACACAAGCAAAAGCACCTGAAGTCCTTGTCTTACAAACTCCTCTCAATGAGGAAAGAGCCAAGAAAAGGGACAGGCAGGAAGAGACACCCACAGGGACCTCCACAGAATAGAAAGGAGAGAAAAGGCAAAGGTTGAACCCCTACTCTGATGAAGAATTTACAGAGGAGACAACAGGCAATCAAAGAGGTGACGAAACAACCGAACAACAGATTCCTCCAAGCAAGGAAACATCAGCTAGCACCTTTCAGTAGGAGCAAGAGAGACAACAAGGTGTGGAGGTTACCTCCACCAAGCAGCAGAGCAAGCAAGCGTCTGACATAAAGAAGGCATTCACTGAAATCAAGGCCCAAAATGAGTCGGTAAGGTTCCAGCTCTACAAACAATTACTAAGAATGGCTCCCACCAATCAACAGAGGCTAATGACAACCTATGATATCCAAGAAGGGAAAATGACCCTCAGTCATTTTAGGCCTATAGTACAGCAGCCTCAGTTAGTTGCTGATTATATCAGAACCAATCTGGAAGTCCTTGCTAAAGACATCCACCCAATGGACCAGATTGAGTTACACAAACAAACTGGAGAAATGGTGTACTCCACCCTGGCAGATAAGGCAATATTGGCCCACAGATTACAAAATTCACTTCACAACACTTCTGCCCAATTGGAATTGGAGAAAGCCTCATCACAAGCCAAGGACAATAGAATCAAATCGTTGGAGGAGATCATTATGGAGCTGGGACATGATCCCAATGATCCCAAGGGCGTACAAGCTTTAATTAAGAAGAAAGAAGAAGATATAGCAGCCCTTAGAAAACAACTCAGGCTGCCAGCCACAATACATCCTCAAACTACAGAAGTAGCACAACAGAAAGAAGAGGAGGATGTTGTAAGTTTTCTTATGAGGATGCATGAAAGACTGATAGAAACAGAGAAAGCCTTGGAGGCATCATTGCAAGGAAGACCGGGAGAGTTGGCCTCTCAGCCAGCTCAAACAGCTTTAACTCTTGAAACTTCTCCTCCTACAATCACCATAGTAGTCCCTCCTACTGATCCAACATCAAAAGCAGGTACCTCAGCTCCAGCCTCAACATCAGCAATAGTTACACCAACAACTACAGCAGTAGCAGAACAAGAAGCCGGCCTGAGTATGGAGGAGATGATGAAAGAAATAAAGGCTCTGGAACTGCAAATGGCAGAATTAAAAGAAGCCAAATAAAAATTAGCCAAGATTGAGGTGAGTTATGACAAGTCAAAATTGATAGTGGCTAAGAAAACAAGGGAAATAAAGGCCTTGGACAATAAAATAAAGTCCTTAGAAAAAGAGCTTACTCTAGATAAAACTCTAGCTGAAATCAAGAAAATTTTGTGGGCCAAAATCGGCCAATCTATCACTGACCAATGGAAATCAATTTAGACTATACATGAGCAAATAGAAGTGATAGGCTTAGCTCAATTTGAGACTCAAAAGGCCAGATCATCATTGGGAAATATGCCTGAGCAAGCCAATAGAATGATTCAATTTTTGAACACTCATACCAAAGAGCAGTTGGATACACTAGATATCAGGAACAGGACAGACACCATTTTGATAGTGAAAAAGGTGTTGACCCTAAGGAATTTTGTACAGACTTTAGAAAGAAATTGCTAAGAAATGCAGGCAGAAATAAATGCCTTCAAACTAAAGTTTGCAACATTGTAGAGAAAGGGATTACCCAGCTTGTTAACCAACAGTGGAAGACTGCTAACACATGAACAATATGCCAACAGGCTAAATAAGTATGTCTCTAATCAAATTAGAACATCCTCAATCACCTCAGGAGAAACAGAGCCTCCCTCTGAACAATGTCTTTATGACAAATTTGAAAATTTGTTCTACATTGAACATGAGATAAACCATCTTTTTGAAGTCCAACCCAATTGTTATAGATACACTGAAGCTGATGAAACACTGATAAAAGTACAAATACATCAGTTGCCTTCAGAGGATTGGTGGTAGGGAATGTTGAAGGTTTTACCGAGGTAATTTTGTTTTTGTTTCCTTTTTTTGGTCAGCTACAGGTCAGCAAACTCAAAAGCATGTGCCACCTGTCAAAGGGTAAAAATAGCAAAAAAGAAGAAGTCAAATTGTGACTGCAGCTCATTAATGAATAACCAAGCACTGATGACAAGGCCAGCACAACAACATAGCAAGACATCAAAGCAGCGAATGTAGGAAACGCAGAGTAAAGACGTAGCTACCAGCCAACTCACTGAGTCCAAAAGGTCATAAATCTCTGACAAATTGGACAGCCATCACACCAACATTTACTACGACATTTATTTCTCTCATCAACTTCTTCTGAAGAGTTGGTAAAGGAAGTTATGGCTTGAGAACTTATCTACACGACATTTCGTATCCCCTTTTTGTATAAATACCTCCCCATAATATGTATTTGAGGTTGGTGATTTTCTCTCTAGACTACGTTGTAACTTTGAGACTGTCTAATACAAATGTTGTTGAAGTTCACTGTTGTTGGACTGTCTGAATGTGGATTTGATGTTCTGGGAACTGCTACAGAATTCTTGTGTCTTTCTATGGATCAATAAGTTGCTCTAACCTACGTTTATGTTTTCTGTGTTTGCAAATTTCATACATCTTTCATGATCTTAGTAACAGAGAAAAAGATTAGCCCAGAATTTGTTTAAATACACTCTGTGTTCAATATCTGCTATTAATTATGTTTTCTTCAGAGTTACTGATAAACAGGAATTCTTAGCTGCTCCTGTTTTCACTAATTCCTTCATTTTGAATATTATTTAGGAATTCTTAACTGCTCCCTGATAATATTCAAGCACCTTCCCTCTACCATCATGATCAAGGATCCTTGACTGCCCTTCATCCACTGGCTTACATTCCATAGATTTCCAGATCTAAAAATTGTTCCAAGACTGGTTATCTTGCTCTGTAGCATTTCCCTTTACCAAAGAAACAATTTCAGCAAGACATCACCATTGGCCCCATTTCCCAATGGTATAAACTGTTTTGGACTTGCATCCCAGCTTTATTTGAGATCACCATCCCACAAACTTAAAACTAAGCTCTGTGCATCATAACTAGCCTAAAATACTTCAAAACAAATCTAAATTATAAAGAGAGAGCCCTCTCTAGTTGCAGATTGGCTAGAATCTGCAGCTAAAAGATTGGTTAGTGGTTACCACGACCGTATTCCCTTCTGGAGGCAAGGAACAACCTGAGTGATAGCAACAGGGATGCCTAAACTTCGAGTAGAGAAAGAAGGTTTATGTCCAGGATGTGCTGAAGGAAAGCTCAAAAGGGTACCATTCCCCTCAAGCCTAAGCAAGACCTCTGATATATTACAGTTGGTTCACTCAGGCATATATGAGGCTGGCATTAAGAGGGAGACTACTACAACACATACTCTTGAGCAGAATGGTGTTGCGGAAAGGAAGAACCGTACAATTATGGAAGTTGTCTCTATGGGTAGATGATGTAACAATTCCTGATGTGGAGGAACCCATGGATCTTATTTATCCACTTGAGCCTCCCTCTTCTAGGAAGAGGCCTTCATGGCTTAGGGGGATACTTGATGATACTGAAGGACATGCTACACCCCGAGGAACCTTCCATGAAAGTAAGAAACCTATTAGGTATCAGGGATACCTAACCATCATGAGCACGATCATACAAAATGAGCCTTCATCATTCTCAAATGTCGTCAAGCATCAAATATGGAAGGATGTTATGACCTAAGAATATGAGTCTATTATGGAGAATGATGTCTGGGAAGTAGTTCCCAGACCCCAGGAAAAGATAATTGTCATTTCTAAATGGCTTTACGAGATAAAGCATGCAGCAGATGGAAGTACAGAAAAGTATAAGGCTCATTTTGTTGCTCATGGTTTCTCCCAGAAGGAAGGTATAGACTATGATGTGATATTTGCACCTGTTGCTAGATATACGACCATCCACTCGATCTTAGCCCTTGTAGCTTCACCAGGATGGAACCTACCTCAGATGGATGTCAAGACCACGTTCTTGCATGTTTCGATCAAAGAAGAGGTCTACGTGGAGCAACCCGAAGGATTTGAGATTTAGGATTGAAAATCTCATGTATGTAGGTTGAAGAATTCTCTCTATGGGCTGAAGCAAGCACCCCAAGCATGGTATGAGAGGATCGATAGCTACTTGATGAAGTTGGGATTCACTAGGAGTGAAGCCGATCCTAACCTTTACCTTAAGGTTGAAGATGACAAGCCTATCATACTAGTGTTATATGTGGATGACCTCTTTCTAACGGGTGTAGACCCTCTCATTCACAAATGTAAGAGGGAGTTGGCTTCTGAATTTGAAATGAAGGACCTAGGACCGATGCACTATTTCCTAGGACTTGAAGTGTGGTAGAAGCCAAGGGAAATTTTCCTATCTCATGGAAAATATGTGGCAAAGATATTGGAAAGATTCGGTATGATGGACTGCAAGCCTGTGACTACCTCGAGGATCTTAACTTTTCGAAGTTATATGGTAGTGATGTCAGACCAGATTTGGGAAATGCTTTTGAGTTTCATAAACTCATTCACATTGATGTTCTTGGTGAACCTTCGTCCGAACATATGTTTTGCAGTTAGCATTGTGAGCTCATATTTGGTTGAGCCTCATTGGATTGATGCCAAGAATATTCTGAGATATCTTCATGGCACAATTACTAATGGTTTAAGATACACTTCCAGAGATGTCAGACTGCCTGGATATACTGATGCTGATTGGGCAGGCAGTGTGGTGGACCGTAAGAGCACTTCCGGGTGCTGTTTCACCTTGGGATCTACTTCGATATCCTAGATGAGCATGAAGCAGAAGTCGGTGGCTTTGAGCACCGCCAAAGCAGAGTATATTGCTGCTAGCATGGCCTCTTGTGAGGCAATCTGCTTGCGAAAGCTCTTTAGTGAGTTGTTTGCATTTACATTGGATACCATCGTGATCCTATGTGACAACCGGAGGTGGGATTCAATTATTGAAGAATCTCATATTCATCGATTACTCCAATAGATAGACATCATCTGGGATATGGTAAGTCGATGAGCAAGGAGGCTTCATCACATTAAGATGATGTACAGGTTGATACACCTTGTCAAAGCCCTGAGGAAAGATCTAATCTGTGATTTTCCCAAACGACTTGGAATCGTCAAGAAATTGTTGTACAAGGGTCCTGCATGTTTCATACATTGAGCTCTGAGGGCTTGTGGTTCTTGTGGAACTGGATGATTCGCTCTCCTGTGTAGTAGGATGATTAGTTCTCCTATGAGGCCTGGATTGATGTGTTCTCCTGTGAGTATAGGATTGATTAGTTCTCCTGTCGAGGCATCCTACCCATGCAGACTGGGACTCATCGGACGTACCTCTCATCTGATCAATGAGTAGGGAAATGAAGTTAGGGACCATAGTAGTACCGATGGACACATCGTTGTATCTACTATACTCCCTATTCTAGGATGACCTCCATTGATCTAGGATAAATAATACTAGTCTGGGACCAGTGGTAGGAATTGTACCATACTATGACACTGACTTTGAGTTGGTTGAGACTGGTCTACTACCAGTGGTACATACTTTGAGACTGGCTTCGTGTCAGTGCAATACTGGTCTGGGACCAATGAGAGTGGTACATAGTATGACACTGACTTCAGGTCCGTTGAGACTATTTTGGGACCAATGGTACACTCTCTGAGACTGCGATACTGGTCTGGGACTAGTTGTAGGAGTGGTACTTACTATGAAGCTAACTTCGGGTCAATTGAGAGTAATTTGAGACTAGTCTAGGACCAGTGGTATGCACTATGAGACTGACTTTGAGTCAATATGATACATGCTCGATCATTTCTTCTTCTTCATAATTTGGACAAAAGAAGAGCAGAACATAACAATGTAAGGGCAGAGTAGAACAGAGAAAAACAATGCATATCAGTACAAGGTAGAACAAGACAAAGCAGAATAGGCAGAATAGAGCAGAGCAGGGCAAGGGTCAGGCTGTACAGGGTAGTACATTTGATGGATGAATAGTAACGACCAATAGATAGATTGCAGATGAAGTTATCCCTAGTTGAGAGGGAGTGTTAAAATTAGCAACTAGGACCAAACTTCATGTGGGTCATCTTATTCATGATTGATAATATTTTGATTAGATTCCTCTCATCGAGAGGTGTAAGACTGATATAGAGATCATCAGGTTCTGATAAGTATTCATGGAGATATGAATTTATTTTGATTATGGAATTATTATCAAGCCAACATACAACTCATGTAGGCTCAGAAGCCCAACAGTCGCATCTATTGAAACACCAACATTATGTATAAATATAGGAGGACTTTTCCTCATTTGGACTCACTCATATTATCACATCTCTCTCTCTCTACTGCGCAGAAAAGAGTCTCTTCTCTACTGTGCAAAAAAGGGTCTCTCCCTCACACATGTGAAGGCAGAAGCTAATGAAACTGAAGCTGAAACTGCAGAAGTAAAGTTTGAACTGTGTGGACTAGAATATCTCCTCATCTGAACTGCGTTGTAGGTTCATCTGAACCTCCTCTGAAAGCCGCAACTTTTGGTGGTGGAATCAAGTCAATCCGACCTACGGTTTGCAATATATCGACTGCCCTAGTTTGAAGGAAGCTGCTGAAACTGAAGCTACAACTGTAGAAGTGAAGTTTGACCTACGTGGAATAGAATATCTCCTCATTTGAACTATTTCATAGGTTCATCTGAACCTCCTCTGAAAGCCGCAACTTTTGATGGTGGAATCAAGTCAATTCGACAGCGGGTTTGCAAGATATCGACTGCCCTAGTTTGAAGGAAGCTGCTGAAACTGAAGCTGCATCAGTAGAAGTAAATTTTGACCTGCGTGGACCAGAATATCTCCTAATCTAAACTACATTGTAGGTTCATCTTAACCTCCTCTGGAAGTCTTAACTTTTGGTGGTGGAATCAAACCGATTTGACGGTTGGTTTGTGAGATATTGTATGCCCTAGTTTGATGATGAAGCCGCTAATGCTGATGCTACTGATCTAGGGTTTGCTACTGCTGATATAAATCAGATTTATTGTACTATTTATCTCTATTTAATTATTGAAGATAAAATAAGATTTGATCAAAAGGTTTCCCTACACATTGTGGGGTTTGTCCCTGGCTAGCCTCCACATCTTGTGTCTCTTGTCTTGGCTTAATTTCTGTAGATCGTTTAATGTTCTATATGCACTTTACTTTATGTAAATGTGATTGCTAATCTATGGATAATAATAAGAAAGAAAAGTAAACTGCTATAAGCATAGAACATACCATAACTTAACATTTCCTTTATAGGAAAACTCATGCAACTGATAGTAACCTGTCCCTTTCTTTAATCTCAACTGGGTCTTTCTCTGAATAGACATGCATGAGTTATTTATGAGAGAATCTTCAGTTATCTGGAGTACATTAGTTTGATGCATGCATGCATTAATTGACTGAACTCACAATTAGTTCTTCAAACCGTTTGGAACTAATTTAACTGGACATAACTGGTTTAACTGGAACTAGTTTAATTGGACATCGCCCCACCTCACACCTAGAGGTATGGCTGCAAGTGATCCCATTGATAACTTGGCTTGAAATTTCCCCCTATTGGAGGTCTCTGTATGAGTGGATGCCTCCACTCGGTCTCCTCTTAGCATCTCCAATTTTGGCTCCTCCACAATTGTCTGAAACTTCTTCTCGGTCTGCATGTTGAGAGGTAATTTACTCTCCTCTCAACCACCAAGTCTCTAACATTTGCCTTGCTCCTCAAGGCTTTGCATGCATCTTGAACCTCAAGAGCATACAGGTTCTTGACTCATGAACCGATTTGTTTCACTTGTCTCGTGGTTATGTGTCTAAGGAAAACCTTTCCCTTACTGAAGACAACATCGTAACCTTTGTCCTCCAACATCGTGATCGATACCAAATTATTCTTCAATCTAGCCACACACTTCACATCTGTCAAGGTGATAAGAGCTCCATGCTCCCTCTGAAAAGAAACCATGCCCACTTTTGAAACACTATACCTTTCATCGTCACCCATCTCTATGTGCATCTTGAGGTCTTTCGCCTCCAAGATACTGAATAAAATTTTATCTTCGGTCATGTGGAATGAGGCTCCACTATCAAGAAACTGTTGAGGGCCCCGAAGTCGGGTCAACAACAAGGGGGATACCCACCCGGTCCGGAACCTGGTTGGCGGCTCCTTGCCCGTTTGGAGTAGCGGGTCCGACTAGGGATAATGGGACCAGTTTCCCAATGTGAAGGGTGTGTGTGTGTGTGTAGAGTTTGATGATATTAATCTAAAAGGTTTCTCTGAACTAGTCTTAATTCTAACAGCTAAACTACTTCTATACTAATGTGATCTAATGAAGAGAAAACAATATATCTAATCTACGCTAACCCGGGGTGTTCTCTTTTGTTATGCGATCTAGAAAGATTTCTAACAACAGCTGGTAATAAAGATCATTCAACTGTTATCAGAATATAAATCGATAAAGATAAACCATTCTGCATAAGAAGTTAGGCAGAGCAGTTGTGAACAACATATCGCATAATCAGTTTTCTATATGTCAAGCATAAATAAATGACTCCACCGTACAGAAGTGCCAAATGGTAATACAGACATTCATACAGTAACATATGAAGAACTCAGCTGTATATCACTTTGGGGATACTAGCAGAATTTAGTCAAGAGATAAAAGTACCGTTTATGACTGATTTCACTAATAAACTTCAAGCAATAATGATTTACTTCTACTTGTTCTAATATCTGTTAAGAGTACAGAAGTGCAACATCAGTAACAAACATTAAAATGCAAACATAAATAAATCTCGATCCATCCATTCATCAAAAACCTCCTCTGAGGGTGCAGAAGTGCATGTTCTGAGGATAAGTTTTTTGACAGATTTCCGGACCCTTCTCCAAATGCCATGAGAAGGGTTAAATACTACTAGCTAATTGATATTAATTACACGAATCTAGGGAATCGGCTACAAATGACCGCCCTTTACTAAAAGCAAATTTATTTCTAAAACTTTAAATCTAATTTCTGACCGTTTCTGTATATTCTCTTTAGTGCTGTCAACTGCGCAACGCTTTCCTGGGAAGAGTCGGTTGACTGCCTTCTTCTTTTGCTCTGGAGATAAAACTGGAAATAACAAGAGCTGACACCTCCTTCTGACAGACCAGAAGATATTTTCGAAAACCTTTCTCTAGCTGGGTGTATTCGCCGCGTGTATACTTAGCACAACCCAGGTTCTTCTCGAACTGATTTTGTTGTTGCTGTTTCGGTTTCTGGTCGTGCAAATGACTGAGTGGGTTAGGAGTCGCGCTGTATGGACAACCCTATGTTTCGAGAATTGTTTCCGCTCTGTGTTCCAGGCTTTTCTGGAGCGTCCCCCTTCTTTTGCCTTTCTCTTTTTGCTTTACCCAGTCTGAGCTTCAAGATCTTTTGTGAACACGCTGCTTTTGTGCGCCTTTGACTCTGAGTCCTGGATAGTCTAATTTCATCAGTGCCGGTTGTCTGATAGTCTGGAATCCGCGGTCCTACTGCATGTGGCATTCGTTTGCGGGGGCATCTTCTCTCTGCTATTTAATTGGCGCTTTCCCCTTTCTCTCAGATGTTTCCTGCATATAGATTTATATCAGTTGCGTGTCTTGCAGTCTACGCAAAGAAGAAGGGAAATGAAAAGATTGACATAAAAAGCATTAAACTATAATGAATGCATAATCCTGACATGCATCATGACTTGACTCTTCGATAAATGCGATGCAATCATTCCTTGATACTCAAGCATGCGGTCATTAATTTCCTTTAAGGCGCGCGCTTGACCTTGGGTTTATCGTGTGATGAGTCTTTTCGGATCGCAGATCGCAGATCGCAGTTTACTGATATCGCAGATCGCAGATCGTGTATTTTATTCAATGGTTCATGGTGCCATAGCGTGACGTTTGTGATGTGCGATGTCGCATATCGGCGATCGGCGCTTCTTGGAGGTCTTCCTTTTAGAACACGTTTGAGATGCATGCGACGCGATGAACTTTGCGATGCGATTTAAGCCTTAGGGAGAAAAATACAAAAATTTAACAAAATATTTTTTGGGATTTTTTGTTCAGGGTCCCCCCTTTGCTTGACGTTATTGCTAATATCAAGCAAAGAGGGGGGGGGGTTGTTGGTGACCACAACAATGGCGATTCACTGTGAAGAACCAGTTATCTCTGCTTGTTCTATTGCATTTTCACTTCCAAAACAGAAAAAATTTCTTATGTCTAAATTTTGTTATGGACGGATAGAGTATTACCCCTTATCTTGTCAATGATGTTTCGTCACAACCTTTTATTTCATTCCGATTGTTTGCTTCCTCTGGGTTATTTCTTGTATTCACACCTACACATTACTCAGTTTTTTCAAAGACAAAATAAGGTCTTCTCTGCGTACTGGCTTTGTAAAGTATGCTCATTTGTCGTAGGTAGAGCCTCTGCTTCCCGCAAGCATCCATAGCCTCGACAGGGTTACCGTATTATCTAGCAATGATCCTTTTTCCTGCTTGAGGTTATCTACAACATTCCAGAGAAAAATCCTTTTGACACTTTTCTTTCTTTTTTGATTTTTTTATTCTCTAAAGAACAATGTCTTGGTTTGGTGGCCAAATTATGACACAGTCATTCACTTGATTTACACTTTTGCTGAACAAGCTGGCTCATGATGAGACCCCTTGTCTTTTGATTGCAACAATATTGAGTCGTTGCCCTGTTTTGATAGACAGTAGTGGCAAAGTCAACAAGTTATAATATCTGTGATCATGATAAGCCGGCTCGTGATGAGACCTCTTATTCTTTGAGATATAGTGTTTTCTTGGATTATTTCTCTGGATGTTGCGATTTTCCTTAACAGGGAGGAAGTCATTGTTTTTCCTTAAGAAAGCTCTGGACGACAATAATAGAGTTTAAGAACAACAGTTTTGCAGAGAATACTTATTTTGCTATTGATGATACTTTTCATTGCGTTGGCATAAAACAATTTTTTGCCAAAAGTTACTTTCATCCCAGATTTCTTTGTGAAGTTGAAACCAACATCATATTCAGGCTAAAGTTAACTCTATCTGTCAATAATAAAAGTCAGATTTTTTGAAAAGTTTTACTATTTATACAAGTGAAAGAAAAATCTAATAGAGAAATGGTATATTCTTCATAAATACAATTTATGATGATTCACAACCAACCTTATTTATAAAAATAAAACTATAATTATCCTACAAAAATTAGAAGGATAACCTTCTATGGAAAATACATTTTGAGGACTTGTCCATTTACAGGCAGAGAATCTCTTCTGCCTGTCGAGTCCTGCAACACAAAAGTTGGCGGGCCTATGACCTCTACAATCTGGAATTTCGTATGTTTGCCCTTTTCTTCATGTGCCTTATCCCACTTCAAAACTAAATCTCCCATCTGAAAGTTTTTTCTGGTCATTATGTTCGAATCAAAAGAGGATTTTATCAGCGCTTGGTGGTGAGCATGGGTTTTCTTGGCCTGTTCTCGTTGTTCTTCTAGCTTGATTATTTCCATTTGCCTTAGTTGTAAGGGAGAAGTGGATACTTCATCAATGTATTGTACTAAGGACAAGGAGGGAATGACTAAGTGAGTAGGAAGAACTGCTTCTCTCCCGTAAACTAAATTAAAGGGAGAAGTGTCGATAGAGGCTTTCTTTGTAATTCTGTCTGCCCATAGAGCGTTTACTAGCGCTTTATGCCAGTTCTTTTGGCTTTGGTCGACTGTCTTTTTGATAATCCTGATTAGGTTCTTGTTCGTTGATTCAGCCAACCCATTACCTTGCGGATAATAGTTGGCAGAATACTTCAGTTTGAACCCTCTTTTGAGCGCGAACTCAGTCATGGTGTTTCCAGAAAAATATGAAGCATTATCGAATATTAAGGCCGTTGGCAATCCAAACCTAGTAATGATAAACTGATCTATGAATTCAATAATATTTTCATAATTAGCTGTCTTGAGAGGAACTGCCTCTACCCATTTATTAAAATAGTCAGTTGCCGTGAGGATATACCTATGCTGTTTAGAGGAGTGAGGAACGATCTCACCTATTATGTCCAGGCCCCATTGGCTGAACGGTTGTTCGATGTTAACCGGCTGCAGTGGCATGGATGACTTCTTTTGTTTTCCTACAGCAGTCTGGCAAACTTGGCATTTTCTTACGTGATTGTACGAGTCTTTGAACATCGTGGGCCAGTAGTATCCTGCACGTAAGATTTTGTGCGCGGTGGCTTCTCCAGCATAGTGTCCACCTGCTGGTCCATCGTGGAGTTCCTGCAAAACCTTTTCGGCTTCAGTTTTCTCAAGACATCTAAGAAGCACATAATCATAATTTCTTTTAAACAGGACATCATTCACGAGTTGGTATTGTTTGGCTTTTAATCTCAGGGCTCTCTTCTTGATGTGATCCAGGTGAAATGGAGCATGCCCGTTCTTTAGAAAATAAATGATGTCAGCATATAATGATTCTGCGTCGTTTAGGCTTACCTCATACGCGTGTACCTCTTCAGACGATTCTTCAGGGATTTGCGATGCTCCAGCTAACATCTTGTAGAAGCCTTGGCCTCGAACGATGTGCGTCGGCTTGATCTCCAGGTCGTATTCTTGCAAGGCGGTGATCCGATTCGCTCTCTTTTCGCCCACATCCTTCTATATCAGGAGATTTATTACCGCTGGGAACGGTACTATGACCTTGGTATGGGCTTTTAGCAAGAATGGTCTGAAATATTTAATCGCTTTAAAAACGGCATATGCTTGTTTCTCTACGTCCGAATATTTCAGCTCAGCACCTTGTAAGTTTGAGCTAAAGAATGCGATCGGAGCCTCTACCTTTTCTTGATTCGCTTGAGTCAAGATTGCAGCATAAGAATTCTCTGAGGCAAACGTGTATAAGACAAAAGGCTCTGAAAAGTTTGGGGTTGCTAGAGATGGAGCATTGATGATGGCTTGTTTGATTAAATTAAACGCTTCGTGCTCGTCTAGACCCCATTTAAAGTTTGAATTCTTTTTTATCATTTTTTGTAAAGGAGAAATAATACGTGAAAAATCCGGGACAAATCTTTTTACAAAATTGATCTGTCCTAGGAAAGATGGCATGGTCTTTTTGTTATGGGGCATGGATATCTCGGAAATTTCTTTGATTCTGTCCAGTTCAATGTGAATGCCAGATTTTGGACACTATGAATCCTAGCAATTTTCGTTCACTCAACGCGAAAAAAGATTTCTTCGGGTTAAGCGAGATCCCATATCTTAAACATCTCTGAAAGATTTGCTTCAAATCTTTGAGGTGGTCGTTTCGGTTCTTGGAGTACACAGTTATATCATCCAGGTAAATCACTACCGATTTGTTGACTAAACCTTTAAAAGCGATGTCCATAGCCCTTTAAAAAGTAGCACCGGCGTTGATCAGACCGAACGGCATTTTCCGATACGCGTAGGTACCCCATTTAGTTCGGAAGGTGGTTTTTAACTGATCATCTGGGTGTACCAACACTTGGTTATCTCCTGAAAATCCGTCCAGGAAAGACATTAACTCTGAGCCTGCGATTGCCTGTAATATTTGCTCCATAGGTGGGAGGGGAAAATTGTCTTTCTGACAGGCTTTGTTGAGGTTCCGGAAGTCGATGCAGATTCTAATATCTCCGTTTTTCTTCCTAACGGGTACCATATTGGATACCCATTTGGAATGTATGACCGGGAAGATTATTCTGGCTCTCAACAATTTATTCAGCTCAGTTTTTATCTGACTTTCCAAGTTGGGGTGGATTTTTCTGAGCTTCTGCTGGACAGGTTTCTCGTTGTCAATCATGCGGATAGTGTGTTGAATGATAGAAGTGTTGTAGGTCTTCAGCTCATCGTAATTCCAGGCGAAGACGTTTTTGTACTGTCGTAGAAGACGGATATATGCTGATTTTTCTTCAGGAGCCAGGCCTTGGCCTAGATTAACGTTTTGCGGCTTCTCATCGGTTCCTAGGTTCATTGATTCATAGTTCATAGTCGAATTGTAAAGTTTGGCATTAGCTGACCTTTTGAACCGACTTTTCAAGTCGTATAAATCTTCTAGTTTGACCACCGATTTGGGTATAGCATTAGCAGTGCTATTTTGTTGTATCTGGTGGTCATGACAGTCTTCGTCGATTATTTGGTTTGAGTAGGATCCTTCGGAGGTGAGGAAACTTACGATGTCTGGGTCGTCGTTGAATACTCTCCAGTTAGTGATGTTGTCAGGGATGGACGGTTTAAAGATCAATTCTATCGAAAACCTATCTGGACTAAAGTCTTCTGAGGGAATGAGTCTGGAGGCTACGTTAGCTAACAGGTCTACGCTTGCGTTGTGAAGTCTCGGGATTGACGAGATATTGAATGCTGTAAAATGTGCAGTGAGATCTTGTACTAAAGATTGATAGTGCTTTAAATGACTAGACAGGCAGTGTATGGTGTTACGTACCTGTTTGACGACGATCTCGGAATCTCCAAAGACTTGAAGATATTTGACGTTGCAGCTGATTGCTTTATATAGGCCTTGCACCAAGGCTTCGTATTCCGCTGTGCTGTTCGTGCAATCGAACTCCAGTCTGCATGTGAGCATGGTCTTATTTCCGTCAGGGCTAATCAAAACGCATCCTGCTCCTGCTCCCTCGTTGGATTTAGAGCCATCAAAATATAATTTCCAAAATAAAGAAGTATTTACAGGGTTATCTAAGAAACTAACACATTTTGAATCATCAGACTGGGAAAAGTTTTCTACTTGGGACAAAACCGAATTTTCTAAATATGGTGATATGTGAGCATTGAAATTTCCGAGGAAAGAGTCTACCAAGTAGTTGCCTATGATGCTGTTGTTGTATGCTATGGCTTCGCTCTCTCCTTCCAAATCCGTCACTATGTATTTTTGGTGCAATTCTCGTTCAATCTTTATTTGATTTGGTTTCCCATTGAAGGGTAACCACATGTGCGACTAGTCGATTGAAAAGTATCCGTGGAGTTTCTCGGACCAGTCCTTGCTAAGAATCAGGCCATAAAATTCAGGGATGTCAGCCACTAGGATGTCGATAACTTGGCATACCTTGGGGTTAGACGACAGTCTTATGGTCACTAGATTCAGTTCGCCTATCACTTCGACTTGTGATCGATCAAGTTGAACTATGCGCACTGTGGATTTTTGCGGTTGAACGTTGAGTTTGGCACATATTGACTTGGGTAGAATATTGGTTGAAGCACCAGAATCAACCAAGCAGTTGTTCAAGTTTCTGTTAAAGATTTCATAAGTGAGGAGGAAAGGAGGAGTATGAGATCTAGATCTCCCTCCAATCAAAGCGATGTCATTTGGATCGATTTTATTGATCGTGTTGATTGGAGGTCTTCCTATATTATGGGAAGCTACGGCTGTAGGTAAAGGCGTAGTAGGTACGGCGTCTAACTCTTTCATCATGATTTTCTGTTGGTGTTTCAATTTGCTCAACTCGTACAAGGTGATATTAGCCCTAGTCCTTTTCATGTCATCGATGATGTTATACTCCATTTCATCCGACACTATTAGTGTCTTTGATGGAGGCATTTGCTCTGATTGGACTGGGCTAAAAGAGGTCGCTTTAGCAGTTGTTTTCTTTGGTGCGACCCTTTCTTTTGCTGCAGGTCTTGCGCCCTTCTGTTTTGTGATATTCTGGGGAGGATCAAGCTGATTTCTGCTTCGTGTGCTGACCGGAAGTGCTTCTTGATCTTTCTCTTGTGGGAGGATGAAATCCCACATTCCTTGCAGTTCCACCACTTCTTCATCGTCGGTCTGCGTTTCGATGGTGCTCTCTTCTTCTTCTTCGTCAGATTCCACGTTTGACACCACGTTGGGTGGCTTCGTTTCCATAGGAGGATTTCTCTTAAAACTCCTAAAAGGCTTTCTTGGGGACGATTCTGCTACTTGTTTCCTTATATCAATCATCTCATTGGACATGGCCTTTAATACCTTTTGTAATCCTTCCATGTCGAAAGGATCTTTCGTTTGCTTCTTCTTGGTGTCTTCTTTGAAAGAGATTTTCTTAGATTTACGCTCTTCGATTGTAGATCTCTTTTCTAGGGCTACTACGCGTCTTTCAACTGCCAACGCTTCAGCCAAATTTTCGACTAAGGTTGTCTTGCTCGCCCTGTCTACGAAGATGGCCAAGTTTGAAGGTAAGGCCGTGATGTACCACTTGCATCTTACTTCCTCGCTGGGTTGAGAAGCAGCGGGGATTTTGTTGAGGACCTTGTTGAACCGTAAGTTAAAATCTTTAATGGGTTCTCTAGCCTTAGCTTTGAGATTGGATAAATCGTTGATTAGTGTCGCTGTCGATCTATTATCGCCGAATTTGGTGAGAAATTGATTTTAAAAAATGTCCCAGCTGGTGATAGATACAGAGGGCAGCGAAAAGTACCATGACCCGGCTGTCCCTTGCATTGTATAGGGGAAAAGTCGGACCACGACATCTTCGTTGGTAACTCCGTTGAGATTAACAGAAAGCATGAAATTATTGATATGTTCTTCAGCTAGCATTCCTGTTTCTGGATTGAATTTCGGCAGCCATTTCTTAGGATGGGCAGGTATTGGACTTAGGGGTGGAGGCATTAAAACTGCCCCAGGATTGTTCCATGGAGATTGGGCCATCGTTGAGTGACTAGTTAACAAAAGTGCAGAAGATGATCTTTGATGTTGAGAAGATGGAGATATTACGACCTTCGACGATTGCGGAGGAAGGGTTGTGGGAGATGGATGATTGTTTTGAGGTGACGACGTGGGTGGTAGACTTCGCGGAGAGGGAGTTGAAATGGACGAAGTGGATGAAAGAGTCTCTCTGTCAGAATCTGGAAGTGCTTTCCTTGCTCTTTTCCTAGTAGGGAGAGGGGTTTCAGTTGGCTGGATGCCAAACTTTTCACTCTTCAATCGGGTCAGGGGATGAGCAGGGTTGTATTGCGAAGTCAAGCTGCCTTTAGATTTATCAGACTTCTGGGTGAAAATAGAGAATCCCTGGAGTTTACAGATTAACGTTTGAACTTCAGGGGGATCGATAATAGGACGGTCTGATGTATCGGGGTGTATAGCAGCGGTGGATGTCCGAGCGGCTTCTAGTTCCGAGTTTAGTCGTACTGGAGAAGTCGGGGAAGTTGGTGAGGGTGATTTGCTCTCAGAATGGTATTTGGATTTTGAATTATGTGCCATTCATAGCTCGTGCCCTCCTTCTAGCGCCAGAAATGTTGAGTGCCCCGAAGTCGGGTCAACAACAAGGGGGATACCCACCCGGTCGGGAACCTGGTTGGCGGCTCCTTGCCCGTTTGGAGTAGCGGGTCCGACTGGGGATAATGGGACCATTTTCCCAATGTGAAGGGTGTGCGTGTGTGTGTAGAGTTTGATGATATTAATCTAAAAGGTTTCTCTGAACTAGTCTTAATTCTAACAGCTAAACTACTTCTATACTAATGTGATCTAATGAAGAGAAAACAATACATCTAATCTACACTAACCCGGGGTGTTCTCTTTTGTTATGCGATCTAGAAAGATTTCTAACAACAGCTGGTAATAAAGATCATTCAACTGTTATCAGAATATAAATCGATAAAGATAAACCATTCTGCATAAGAAGTTAGGCAGAGTAGTTGTGAACAGCATATCGCATAATCAGTTTTCTATATGTCAAGCATAAATAAATGACTCCACCATACAGAAGTGCCAAATGGTAATACATACATTCATACAGTAACATATAAAGAACTCAACTGTATATCACTTTGGGGATACTAGCAGAATTTAGTCAAGAGATAAAAGTACCATTTATGACTGATTTCACTAATAAACTTCAAGCAATAATGATTTACTTCTACTTGTTCTAATATCTGTTAAGAGTACAGAAGTGCAACATCAGTAACAGACATTAAAATGCAAACATAAATAAATCTCGATCCATCCATTCATCAAAAACCTCCTCTGAGGGTGCAGAAGTGCATGTTCTGAGGATAAGTTTTTTGACAGATTTCCGGACCCTTCTCCAAATGCCATGAGAAGGGTTAAATACTACTAGCTAATTGATATTAATTACACGAATCTAGGGAATCGGCTTCAAATGACCGCCCTTTACTAAAAGCAAATTTATTTCTAAAACTTTAAATCTAATTTTTGACCGTTTCTGTATATTCTCTTTAGTGTTGTCAACTGCGCAACGCTTTCTTGGGAAGAGTCGGCTGACTGCCTTCTTCTTTTGCTCGGGAGATAAAAGTGGAAATAACAAGAGCTGACACCTCCTTCTGACACACCAGAAGATATTTTGGAAAACCTTTCTCTAGCTGGGTGTATTCGCCGCGTGTATACTTAGCACAACCCAGGTTCTTCTCGAACTGATTTTGCTGTTGCTCTTTCGGTTTCCGGTCGTGCGAATGACTGAGTGGGTTAGGAGTCGCGCTGTATGGACAACCCTCTATTTCGAGAATTATTTCTGCTCTTTGTTCCAGGCTTTTCTGGAGCGTCCCCCTTCTTTTGCGTTTCTCTTTTTGCTTTACCCAGTCTGAGCTTCAAGATCTTTTGTGAACACGCTGCTTTTGTGCGCCTTTGACTCTGAGTCCTGGATAGTCTAATTTCATCAGTGCCGGTTGTCTGATAGTCTGGAATCCGCGGTCGTGCTGCATGCGGCATTCGTTTGTGGAGGCATCTTCTCTCTGCTATTTAATTGGTGCTTTCCCTTTTCTCTCAGATGTTTCCTGCATATAGATTTATATCAGTTGCGTGTCTTGCAGTCTACGCAAAGAAGAAGGGAAATGAAAAGATTGACATAAAAAGCATTAAACTCTAATGAATGCATAATCCTGACATGCATCATGACTTGACTCTTCGATAAATGCGATGCAATCATTCCTTGATACTCAAGCATGCGGTCATTAATTTCCTTTAAGGCGCGCGCTTGACCTTGGGTTTATTGTGTGATGAGTCTTTTCGGATCGCAGATCGCAGATCACAGTTTACTGATATCGCAGATCGCATTTTACTGATATCGCAGATCGCAGATCGCGTATTTTATTCAATGGTTCATGGTGCCATAGCGTGACGTTTGCGATGTGCGATCTCGCATATCGGCGATCGGCGCTTCTTGGAGGTCTTCCTTTTAGAACGCGTTTGAGATGCATGTGACGCGATGAACTTTGCGATGCGATTTAAGCCTTAGGGAGAAAAATACAAAAATTTAACAAAATATTTTTTGGGATTTTTTGTTCAGGGTCCCCCCTTTGCTTGACGTTATTGCTAATATCAAGCAAAGAGGGGGGGTTGTTGGTGACCACAACAGAAACCAACCACAACCCATCATCGATGACACCATGCATGCTATGAGGGTGAATTCCATTTCGAACTGAGAGGCTAATTCCTCACCTTCCGATCCTTTCGAGTATCCCTTCTTGGACTTATTCGATGGGAAATTACTCGCATAATGTCCCATCTCATGATAATTAAAGCATCTCACTTTAGGCTTGTCACCCTTCTTCCCTCCATGATAAGAATTTGATTTGGAATGGGACGCCTTCCCCTTCCCTTTCCTTGCCTTACTTGCTAAGGCCAGATTTTCTTCATCATCCTTGGATGAAGAACCATCTCATGTGCTCCTCCTGATCTCCTCCTGCATTAGATCCAACCACAGTCATTCCCAATCCAGCAGTTTCTCCCTTCCATTCACAGAGTCCTGGTAGCTATTCCAACTCTTTGGAAGGCCAAGGAGAGTGAGGCTCACCATATCATCATCAACAGTAGTTATTCCCACACTGCTAAGCTCATCTTTGCAAGTGGTGAGCTTGTTCAGATATGTGGAAATAGTATCGCAGTTCTCCATCTTGATTCTTTGAAGCTTATCCTTGAGTGCCAATTTCCTCTGGTCGCTACTATTCTGGTAGAGGTCCTTCAATGTTTTCCACATTTAATATGGAGTATCCTTCCCATGGAGACTCGAGACAATATGGTCTTGAACTCCCTCAAGGATGTTCCATCTCGCCCTTGCCACACACTTCTTCCATTCAGCCAACTCTTGTGCATTAGTTGAAGTTGGCTTTTGGATTTCTTGATCAATGAAATCCTTCAAGCCGTTGTCCTCTAATACAACCTCCATGCGATCTTTCCATGCTATGTAATTTGAGCTACCATCCAAGGCATACTCGAGTCTCAAGCCAAAGAATGCCATTGACCAACCTGAAGTATGAGATGAATTCAATTTGCACCTGCAACCCCGAACTTCAAATTTCGAATTCTATTCTCTGTATATTGTTCACTACTCCGATGAACTCAACTTTGATACCATGTAGAATTTCCTGCAAATTCTCTACAAATCTACCTCTGAGATCTATGTAGAAAATATGAATGTAGATTAACTTGATAATGCAATATATCAAAGCAAAATACTTTAATCTACTTCTACAATTAAACTTGCGGAAGCTTAATATATCTGAGCAAGATCAAGTGGAACACATATAACCAGAAGAAGAATCAATGCACATGAAACATAGAAAATACTCGGGAGAAAGCCTCTGCTAAAAACCCCACTATTTGTATTATCATACAAGGTGGAAATATCTCATAATTACACAAAGCTTTAGCTCTCACAGCTAGCCAGCTCTCAGTACAATCCTCCTAGATGCTCACAGGAAAACAAGGCTTCTCACAAACCTTTTTCTCCTCTGCCCTCCAAGCCTCCTATTTCCTTGCGTTGTTCCTATTGGATGATTCTCACCTCACCAAGTGTAACACTCCTCTTACACACTGTAAAACTACATAATCATCAAGGAACCTTATTCCTTCTACATGGATGATTTTTCTTTATAGGAAAACTCATGCAACTCATAGTAACCTGTCCCTGTGTTTAATCTCAACTAGGTATTTCTCTAAATAGACATGCATGAGTTATTTATGAGAGAATATTCAGTTATCTGGAGTACACTAGTTTGATGCATGCATTCATTAACTGAATGAACTCACAATTAGTTCCTCAAACTGTTTGGAACTAATTTAATTGGACATAACTCAGTTAACTGAGCTAACTAATTACAACTCCATTATAAATCATCCTTATCTCCTTAATTAAGGGATAATCTCCTTAATTTAAGGGATAACTATTGCGTGACTTCACAAAGACTTCTAGCTTGAATTTCTCCAACTAATTAATCCAAGATGAATTAATTAATTATTTTTTAAGCAGCTGGTGAGACTAAATTCGAATTTTAATTCTCAATTTTAATTCAAGGACAAAATAAAATTGGAATATATTGGATTCTATTTTTATCATTTCTTGTTGCTATTTTTTACAAATTCATCATTGAGGATTTCACAGTTTTGAAGGCTTGTTTTTCCAATTGGTAATAGGCTAATCATCCACAAGGAAAAACTTAAGGAAATAGGAGCTTGGAGGGCAGAGAGGAAGGCTGGAGAGAAGCCAAGATTACCTGTGAGCATCTATGAGGATTATACTGAGAGCTAGCTAGCTGTGAGAGCTAAGGCTTTGTATAATTCCTATGTATTTCCACCATGTATGATAATACAATAGTGTGGGGTTTTTATCTCAGACTTTCCCCAAAGTATTTTCATGTGTATTGTGTCATTGATTCTTCTTCTTTTGGTTATATTGTTTAGCTCGATATTTAAGCTTCTACAAATTCATAGTAGAAGTAGGTTATAGTACTCTGCTTTGGTTTATATTGCATTATCGGGTTAACCTATCATAGATTTTCTACATAACCCTGACCTGGTAGTTTGAACAGGGGGAACCCTACTGGAACAGTCAATCCTGTGTTATAAAATGATCAGGGTGGGTTATGTTCAAATAATACCTTCAGCATAAGTGAAAAGAGAGAATACCTCCATCCATGGGAAATTTGATACCTATACAGAGACTGAGAAATGTAAGGGAAACCTAGAATCAGTTGAGGAAAAACATATCTGAGCTCCTACAAGGGAATCATGTCAATTAAAATCCCAGTGAGCAAGTTACTAAAGAAATTGCAGGAAATATGTAAACGTGTACTACAGGTAAAACCTAAGGGAAAGAATTTATTTATTTGAGGAGTTGGACCACCGCCATGGAGAAGATAGAATGTCCAGAGAAGGGACAAGATATTTGAGTGGTTAACACTGTTTGAATCCCTGCTAAACCAGCAAACCCCCATCAGAGCAGGAGTCGAGACTGGAACAACTGAGCAAGAAAATGAGACTCGTCAGTGGGGAAGGGTTGGGTTAGTTCCTCTCTAACCACCCTGATCAACTTACACCATCTGATGGGCCCAATTCCAAAGGTTCTTCGATCGACAGATAGATTACATGGAGAAGCTACCAAGTGGACGGTCAAGTCTTGCGTTTGGAGGATTCAAAACATTTTTAATAACCATGATTGAGACAACTAGGGTTGCGGAGTTATGTAATGTAATTTCTACATTGAATGCTTTAAAATATTTATCATGACAACATCCTTATGGTATGTCAGACTTATGGTAAGGTCGTATGATTACTTTAAGGCAGTAAGTATTTTAAATGTGAAAATTTAACTTATAATGTTTTCCAGTTGTGCGGAACTTCGTGAAACATTATATTACGAGCACTTTTGTATTGTCTATGACTTAACATAGTAGTAACGTGTAAGATTTATAATATAGATATTCATCTTTTTATTTCTTCAACTATATTCACCTTGGGGTGTGTGACAAAAATTCTCATGAAACAATGAATTGTTGCTCAACTTTACGTAGGACAAATGATCACAAAAGGGAAATATAGGAATGTTCTCCATCACTCCAAGCTCAAGAAGAAATTTCTGGAGTTGCTTCATAGCTCCCAGTAGAAGTAGCAACATACTCAGCCTCTGTAGAAGATAAATCAACACATGCTAGTTTCTTACTAAAAGAAACCATTCCATAACCCAAGGAGAAGTAATACCTTGGAGTGGACTTCTTATAATTCTCATATCTGACCCAATCTGCATAAGTTAACCCATGAAGACAAACATCCATGTCTCTTTCATAGATAAGGTTGTAAGAAATGGTCCCACTCAGATAAAAAAGAAATCACTTACGTGCCTTCTAATGGACCTTTTTTGGTTTCATCATAATCTGACTTAATATATCACAGTGTTTGATAAGATAAAGTGACAACCACATTATATTTTTATCTTGATGTCTTCATAATATAGTAATAAAATAATTTGTAATATTGAAATTATAGCATTTTGATATTAAGTGTAAGTAGTGGTCCTGAGACTTTGAAAAATGTGATCCTGAGAGTGGAGTGTGATGCTAGAGGATTAGGTGGACTATACAAAGGACCCATTTAAGGGGGTTCACATTTTGACTTCTCCTTGTGCATTTAAGACCCTTGACCATCCTTGTAGTAGGTTCTTCCATTCGAATTCCATGGTATTTCGTGTTAAATATTTAAAAATCCTTAGATTTGTATGGAGAAAGGTGGATTAGGTTTGTAGGTTTTAACCCTGTACAGAAATTACCTGCATACGAATTCTAAAAACAGAAAATAAATAATGCGATAGAATAACACATAAAACACATATATATAGATATTTTCCCCTAGATCCCAAAACTGGGACTACCATTGCATCCAAAACCATGGACCGAAAACCATCGCGTCCAAAACATGTGTATAAACCATGCAAAAAACCATAGTAGGTCTACCCAACCTAATATAGGGTCCAAAAAAAATTTCCCCAGGGCGCTGCCTCGAACCTCTTAGAGGGGGGATACCCACCCCCCTTAAACCCCCCCGCTACGCAATTGACGCAATGAAGGGGGGGCTCCAGGCCCCCTCTAACCCCCCAGTTAACTCCATGGGCTAGTCATGGAAAGAATATAACACAACCCAACAAGGTTGATTTTGAGAGTTTTTTGTGACATTGATGTTCATATACCAATCAATTCAAGCATCTTTGAAATTATATGAGACATATATTTCTTGATGGTATTTTTCCTTGATGTCATGGTATATTGACAAAATAATACAGGTCTCTTGAATTTTACTTATCCTTTCTTGTAGTGATCCAGGAGGATCCATCGATCCAATTGTACAGATGTTCAAAGTGTCGTCATCAGTGTTCATGGGTGTCGTTCAGCATCGTCATCACTTCAGTTTAGTTTTGACAGTATTGGCTATGATCAGGTTGTTCAGGTAATGTTTGTAGTTATGGTTTTATGGCGTTCAACAGAGATGGTTTAGCACCTGGTTGTCAACTTGAATTCGTTGACAGTTCCCCAGAGTTTGGTCGACGACATGTGTTTTGTCGATCCACTTTGCATGGTTTGGTGTGTCGACATCAGTGTCGTCAGTGGCATAGATTCATCATCCGAGTTGTCGTTGCAAAGACAGCTGGAGTTGATGAAGTGTGTGGGTCGTTGTCGTGGTAGAGGATCGATATCGTCATGTGTCAACGATCGACATGGGTTTATTGTCTTCATGTGATGAAGTCACGAATGTCGCATTGTGACAATGTTTTACACATGGGTTTTTAAAGTAAATCCTAAATCTGTGTATTAATAATAAATCTCTAAGACTAACCTAAAGTTCTTGCAACCTATCAGCAAACGCATTCAAAACCTATGTTAAACCTATCGCATACAAATCCTAATGCCAAAACCTAGTCCTAAAACTATGTGTTAAACCTATGTGCTATAGCTCTCGGCCTTTTACATACAAATACATTGTTAAAACATTATAAAACAAAACAAACACAGACCTCTGACCGCGTGGTCAGCCTAACTGCATCGGAGGTCATGTGTACAAAGTTTGCTAAACCATCGGAGTTCACTGCAATCCCTAACCGCTATCCTAAACCGTATCAGGATCACGTATGTGAACAGAATTGGGGTTAACCATTAGGGTCTCATAACTGTAATGGTGTCAGAGGATTAGCCACTGGATAGATGTCACATGCCAACAGTCAACGAACCGCTACCGGAACCACCGGGAGAAGACCGCTAGTTGGCACCTGGTGGTTAGACTGCCATTTTTCACATGCAACGGCTAGCGCCCTCTAACCAATTAGCTACCAGCTAACAGTTTCGGGCCAAAAACTATGTATTTTTGGGTTTTGTTTGGGTTTTTATGGTTTTAATTGATTTTAATTAATTAAAAGACCATGACTAGGCCTAAAGGTGGGAAACAAACCCTAATTAGACCCTTCAAGTCAGCTGATTCATTACAAAGATGGAAATAGGTGGTTTTTATACATGTACAGGCCTTTTTAAGGCGAATTTTCCTTTGAAGACAAGGAGGAGTACTTTCATCCTTTGTATGCAGGTTCTGGAGGGATAGAGGCGATTTTGTTTTTCGTGTTTCAGGAGCATTGGGAGTCATATTTTGAAATCGTAAGCAGCATTGGAAAGCTCGTTTAGAGAGCTATTTGATGAAAGTGACTAGAAGTACTTGTGAGCACATTCAATCTAGTATTTTCACTGTGTAATCCACTTCTTCTTTCTCATTCTTAATAAAACGGTTGCCCATCTTGAAAGCGAACCCGGAGACGTAGTCCATCAGGGAAAAACTTTGTAATCAATATTGTTTTCTGGTATATCTGTGTTTTCGTTGTTTACACTACTATTTTGCATCTTTCATATGGTTTATCAGTTGTCGTAAAGTGTTCTACTCCAACTATTTTCCTCATTTTCCATGTTTTTGGTTTTCATTCAATTCACTAATGGCTAATAAACTCTACATCAGTATTTAATATATGATCACATCAGATCATATAATTTGGTATCAGATCAGTTTTTCGTTTGTAGAGTTTTCATTTAATGTTAACCAAGTCTAAGTCGCAACGAGGAGAAGGAATCATTGAGAAGATCAATCCAGAAATTGGAAAGCGACGAGTCGTTCGGAAAGCGACCATGTCACGATCAAATGCAGGTGAAAACACTGAGACTAAGATGAGTGAGGAACACTTTCAGTAGGCATTCTTAACTATGCAGCAGATTGGTGGGCCCTAGTATTGTATCAATAATGCTACAACTCCTGGAACTCCCTTCTTTAATTTTATCAACCCGGTAGTTCGTAACAAACTTGGAAGCGACGGTGTTGTATGCACAAGTAATAGCTCTTGCCGCAGCTGTCACTTGGTACGCTGGCACAAGTCTGCTAGGGGCTTAAGCCAACCTCTATGAGCTCTTAGAAGAAGCTTTTTAACTGATGGATGAAAGCTAACTCAAAGGGAACTAATCTACTTGCGGAAAGAAACTGAAAGCGAAAAAGAAACGCAAACCCTAGCAAACCCTAATTCTACCAGCTAGTCCTACTAACGCAAAGGAGAGCATGCAAACTACTGAAAGAGATTCCATTACTTCTATGAAGGTAAAATAAATGTGTCTAGACTACCTCTATCTGAAGAAAATATCTTTTTGTATTTTTGTTCAAGTTGTTGGAGTTATCATGCATGTGCTTCTAACTCGCTTTTTACTGTGCAGGGGTAGATCAAGGGGAGAAATGCTTGGGAACGGTTGGGAAGGTTCAGAGAGGGTCTAAGGGGTCCCTAACACCCTTACAGAGAGTTTCACAAAGTTTGGCTGCCAAGAAACCGCGTTTATGAGCTTCTACAGGAAGTCTGCAGGGGTTCTATAGGATGTTCTGGGATTTCTACAGGATGTTCTGTAATTTTTCTACGTGATGTTTAGAAATGGAATTTTGGAGCATGGATGGAGGGAAAAAGGTGGAGGAATGAGTATGGAGGTGAAATAGGGGTGTAGGGGAGTTCAACACTTGGAGGATGGAGTTGAGGAGAAGGTGTAGATGGCTGGACTTGTTCTAAGAAGACTGGAATAATGCTGCACAAAAGGTAGGGTTATGAGGGAAATGTGGAAACATGAGGCAAGAAACCAAGTTAGGAGATGGAGAAGATGGGTTTGAGGGGGTCTGGGCAGATAGAGAAGTGGTACAGGTGCTCTGCAATTTGTGTTTCCAATTAAACCAACAAAGACATGCAAGAAAACAAAGATTTAGTTATGCTACCCTAATATGATCTGCCTAATAGTAACGAGAATGGACAACAACTTTATTTTCAAGGAAACCATGTATATTAACTATGAACTAAAGCATTCAAAGATCTGAACATGTAACCAACCTCTGCAAATGAAAACAACACGCTAACGATTGCATGGTAAAGCAAACTAGTGTTTTTGTGGGCAGCAAAGTCATCCTAGTCACAGCTCCTGATCCCACTGAGGGAGAGGTGAAACCACAGATGTTTGTTGGCCCTTTCCTTGAATCTTTTTCTGTTAACAACCTATCAACTAAATCTAAGCATGAAAAGCTATTTTACTCATCAAAAACAACCTAAATAACAAAACAAGATTTAAATCTAAATAGCATATTTTATTCTAAGAATGCAACAAAGACACATGAAACTAAACAAAGGAGGTATTGGACGCTTGAGATGGGCCCAACCCCAAGAGCTACAACCTCCTAAGAGAGATTTAGAGCTGGTGCAAAGCTGGATTCATCTTTATTGAGCAAGAAAAGAAGAGTTACACCAAAACTGTCCACAAGGAGAACTTGAAAATGTGCTGAGAGAAAAGCTAATCTACTGCCTAAAAATCGAACTACAAAATGACTACAAAATGAATACAAAATGACTAACTACTGGCTACAAAATGAATAACCACTAGCTAACCAAAATGAGTCCCTAAGCCTTCTTATTTATACAAATTGAGGACCCCAACAGTCCTCCTAAACTTTAGGGACTCGGCTGCCCAATACTTGCAGTTAACAGCAGTCCTACTTGACTTGCTTGGCTGCCCTTGTGCTGATTGATTTGGTGGCTCTTGAACTCCGAGCTGATGGTGGAGAATTCGAGGTAAGGGCCCATAAATGAAGGGGACACCTTCCTACAAATCCTCTCCCTTGTTCTCCCACAAATTTGGCTGCCAAGTGCTCATTAAAACCTTCAATTTTGTCTTCAAATTGACCAAAAATGCTACACAAAGCACACATTAGACTTGTTGGCATAATGACTAACCCAATTCACTCTATTAGCATAAATATAATAAAAAACATGCAATAAACTAATGAGAATGGTGGATTAAGTCGAATTAGGAGGTTGAATGAGCCCAAATAATTATCCATTTTTGGGGCTCATCATCACCCCCCTACTGAAAGTGTTGCTCATCCTCTGAGCAACAAATCTATCTCCTCATCTTTGATGGCCCTGGTGGCCTCCCTGTCATGCCAAGCTTTTGAAGTGATGCCCTCTTCTTAGTCATGAAACCATGCTTTTCTCTTTGCTTCTTCCCACTACTTGCTCCTTTTTCTAGAGAATTCTGAGCTTTGGTATGATTGTGCAAATATATTCAATCTGATGGTGGCAATGGTGGTGAAAGGAGATGAAACCAGTGGAGGATGGAAGAAAAGAGTGGTTGCATGCCTCCTCAACAAACTTCAAGCTTCAAATCCCTCTCCATAATTGATTATGGCCTGCCCAAAGGCTTCTACAGGATGTTTCTGGTAAAAATATAGAACTTCCTGTAGAAAGTCCTGTAGCTTCCTGTAGAAGGTTGAACCATGAACAGATTGTGTCCGAACCTTGAAAAAATGAGTGTTCATGGATGGGATGGATGTGCTTAGGGTGGCTAGCACAGGTGCTGCCTCCCTAGCTAAAATCTCGGCCAATTTCTCCTTTTGCTGCCCTCTCCCCAAACTTCCTTGTATGCCAATCCCAAACAACGCAAAGCCTTTGAACTCATTTGATGAAACTTCCTCAAGAGTAATTCCCTTGATGCATCATCTAATTCAACAACTGATCCATCTGCATGTTGTTGAAAATCACTCCTTTCAAGCAAATTTTCCATGGCACCCTTCACTAGCAGACGATTTTGTCCCATTGGTTCCATGACAATAACACCCATGGATTTTCAATCACAATAAAACTCCAATAAAGCCCGCCTCTTTGATCTTTGTATCCACCAATCACAATTGCCCAATTTCACTGTGCCACTGTTGAGAATGGCACTTGTATCACCTGCCATTGGGTCTGGAACTCCCATTTTTTCAACCAATACCTTCAAGGCTGCCTCAATGGGAATACCAGTAGCATGGAACTGGTGACCTTGACAAGATATTCCTGCATCATTCCAAACTGTAGCAACTTCTACCAGAGTTTCTAAATTTTCCCCCATATTATGTGCAGGCCAATCCAATATTTTTCCATCCTCAGGATTATATGTTGTTCCTTCAACAATAAACTCTCTAAGTGAACCAACACTGTGCATTATGGCTATAAACTCATTGACAGACATCTGATTGGTTGTAAGAGTACCTGTCTTATCAGAGAAAATCATTGTGGTGCAACCCAAAGTCTCCACGCTCGGTAACTTACGCACAATAGCATTCTTTTGTGCCATCTTACAAGTGCCAAGAGCCAAACATGTAGTAATCACAGTAGGCAATCCCTCTGGTATAGCAGCAACTGCAAGAGCGATAGCAATCTTAAAGTAGTACGTACATTTCTCAAAGGAAAACCTGATATTTTTTTGGCCACCCATCTATGAATTCCCATGAAAGAAAATATTTGTAGTTCATGATCCAGACAAGAATACAAATGGCACCAATCACTGTTGTCAGTCTTTCACCAAATTCATCTAACTTTCTTTTCAAAGGGGTATCATGACATTCCATTGAAGCTTCCTGAATTTGTGCCTGAATTTTACCTATTTCTGTAAACATGCCAGTGCTCACAACAATGCATGTGCAGCAGCCATTGGTAACTGTAGTTCCTGCAAACACCATGCATTCTTTTGACTGCAACTCACAGTCACACAAGGTGGTTGGATATGTTCTTTTGACCACAGGCATGCTCTCTCTGGTCAGGGAGCTCTGCTCCATCCTAAAGGTGGATGCCTTAAGGGACACAATTCTCATGTCTGCAGGAACCTTGTCTCCCACCTTCAGTTCCACTATATCTCCTGGAACAAGTTCTCTGGAGGGAAGATATACAACATAATGTCCATCTCTCAAGACCTTTGCATGATCAGATTGCATTTCTTTGAGAGCTTCCAAAGCCTTCTCAGAATTATTCTCCTGCCATACTCCAACAATGGCATTAAGGATGAGAATCAGGAGAATGACCAGGGGCTCTACATAGGCTATTATGCCCTCCTCAGAAGACACATTATCATGAAAGTAGGCGAGAAGAAATGAAATGCCAGCTGCCAACAGAAGTATTTTAACAATTGTATCATCAAATTGCTCCACTACCAGCTTCCACAAAGGTGTACCATTTTTCTTCTGGAGCTCATTCCATCCATATATTTGACAGCGTTTTTCCACTTCAGGAGAATTTAAACCATTCTTTAAGCTCACATCATATTCTTCTAAGCATTCTTCAACAATTTTAGACCAAGCAGGGAATATCTTGTCCTCCATGGACTATGAAATAGATGATCAGATTCTGAATTCAAACAGATTGCTCCACCATTAACAGATCTATAATGCATTTGAAAAACTCCAAAATCAATACTTTCAAGAACCCTAGTAACCTTGGACACGATATTTAACTACTTTCCTCATTTCAAGTTTGAATTTTGACAAAAATCTCGGGTTTTCCTTCTGCATACGTGTTTTCTGCGTTTCGTGTAGACGACTTCCTGTAGAAACGCCTGTAGAGTGCCCCTGCACCTCTAAGCGAGCCCGATACGCTGGAGAATTATGAACCAGGCCACAAAGCTCAATGGAGGATGATGGGTTAATCATTTTGTGGAATCAGAGGATGCATACTTCAGCTGAAAATGTTGCAAGTGCAAGTTAACGACAGTCTGTGAGTTTCAGCTGAGCGTTCGTTAATTGCTGCGTGATTTGTGGTGAATGAGTGAGGTGGCCACGTGTACATGGCCACATACAGATGACAATGCTATAATGAACTGCATGTCCTCTTCTTGTTAATCAGTTGCACTGGAGTTAAACAGATCTTCCACTAACTATGTTTTTCAACTTCCACATGAATGACTTACCCATGCATGCTGCGTGATTTTTGCCTGGATGAGTGCAATCGAATATGGCTAGCTTTCTGGCTGAATCCCCCAATCTCATTCGTTCATGCAGTTCTTAGATTAGATTCATGCAATAGAGGAACAAGGTTTAGTCACGTACCTGAAGTCAGATGGTTTCTATGAGGTGCGTTTTGCTACTGCATGCTCATATTTTGCTGCTGCATGCCTGGATCCTTTGGTTGCATGAGGGCTTGGCTGATGATTTTTGGTTTTTTTCCTTGTGCAGGTGTCCTCTGGACGGATGCATGCTGCAGGAGTTCATTTCCACGTTCAGATCTGCACCTTCAAGCTGATGCTACCGAATTTTCACAAGACCAGAACTTGTTTTCACCATTGCTCCCAAACGGTAAACCGGATCGATCTGAAACTTTCTGAGCACATTCCTATCATCATTATGCATCTCCCATAGCAAAATCGCGATCAATGGATGCACAGGTTTCGAGAAAAATGGAAAATGGCTGAAGATTTCAGAGATCAATTTCTCGGAAACTATGCATCGGAATTGGCTGAAACTGCTTGGATAGGTTACTATCACCCATATGCATATCCCCATGAAACAGGTTTTGAAACCGATGCACGGATATGGAGAAAATGCAGAAATGACTGATGGTGATGGAGGCTGATTTCTTGGAAATCGTGCACCGGAATGGCCTGAAACTGCTCGAGCATGTTACCATCATCCCTATACAATTCTCTGTAAAACGGTTTTTCAAATGGATGCATGGTTTTCAAGTTATGGCAAAAACAAATTGTGTTCTATGTATTTTCTCTTCAAAGCATTTTGAAAGTTTTTGCATGGAAAGAAAAACTGAGCTTGGGCTGTGATGCAGGTATGGAGATGATGGAGGAGAAGTTTGAAGATTGCAGGAGGACTTCTGAACCCTTGAGGAAGCTACCATGTTCTCCAAACCACCTTTTTGAAATCCATTTCTAGCTTCCTACAATTTCTACAGGAACTTCGTGTAGAAGCACAATGAGGTGGAAAAGATGATGGAAAAGGGTGAGAAATGGTAACATGGATGCTTGCAGGCATAACCAATGGATTCCGAGCTTTAGACCCCCTTCCAAAATCGAATCTGGCTCGCTTGAAGGTTCTACACGATGTTTCCTGTAGAAATATAGAACTTCCTCTAGAAGGCACAAAAATTCCTTTGTCTTTGTTTTGAGTGATCCTCCTGACCTGCAATGTCATTGCTGCAACTTGAAATTATTCAATGGAAATTAGATTTATTTTTCTCTTTTCGTTTTCTCTTTTTTTGGAAAAACAACTAGGGCGCCTCATGGAGGTTTTCACCCTAATTTCCTGCCGTGGGCGCCTCCAAGGGAGGTTTTCACCCAGAGATCTTATTCTCTTTTCTCTTTTTTCCCAACCCATTGACCGCCTCATGGAGGTTTTCAATCAATGAGCCAATCTAAGGCGCCTCCGAGGAGGTTTTCACCTTAGATTTCTATTTTCCTCTTTTTTCATTTTTTTTTTTTTTCTACCCTACCCTACTTGAAAAACAAAATCGTTCTCAAGTATAAGAATACTTCCAATGGAGCCATGTGCACATCGAGATTAGAGATAAACTGATGTGGAGGCTTGAAATGCATGCTTTGACAACTATCTGGATCTCAGAGACCAAATGATTTGACTTTGAAGGGATCAAACATAGCTGAAGAAGAGAGTACTACTGCAACTTAGTGACCTTCTGAAACCATATCTCAATATAGCTCTGATATCCTTGGTTCTTTTGCTGATCTGGATCATGTTTCATGCCACCCTCTAACATGACTTTCTCATCTTCCTCTTTTTGTTGATCTTTCTCTTGAATACATGGAATCTTTGATGGTAACCATGAGGGATCTTTCTTTATCTCTGATTCTGATCTCTTCTCTTCATCATGTACAGCCCATGGTTCTTTGATCTCCTCTTTGGAATCTTCTTTTGTCGGATGTTGTCCTTCAATGGTTTCAAGATAATATCTGCTTTGCAACACTCTTCCTGAGCTATGGTGAAGATCATTGAGCTCAAGAGGAGTCATTTGGACATGTTGTGTCTCAGCATTGTAATTTTGTTGAGGTACTCCATGGTATGGTTTTGGAAATGGTGGTACGGGTAGTTGAGTGGAGGTGTGTATTTGAGATGGATGCGGATGGGGTTGTGGTTGGGTAGGCATTTGGGGTTGCCTTGGTGGAGCAGGAGGCGATGGTTGTGGATGAGCAGGTGGTGGAGGAAAAGAAGCAGGAGGAGTGTTGTATTGGGGCCTCCACCCCTGATGAGGTGCATTCCACTGAGGTTGTGGCTGAGCATAAGAGTGAAATGAATGAGTAGCTAGTTGGGCATAATATGGATCTGTGAAGGAACGAGGAGGAGGTGTGAACCAGGAAGGATGAGTAGGGCGACCCCAAGAAGGCATGAAAGTGGCTTGATAGGGGTCATAATAGGTCTCGGGTGTCCCTTGCAGTTCCTGCTCGTAAGATCTAGGTCCATGCGGCCTCCTTTGGTTCATATAATAGAGTGATTCAATGGATCCTTTGGCTCTTTGATATGCAGCTTTGATTCTTGGTAAGGAAGGGCACTGATCTGTAGGATGGTATTCTTCACATACAAAACACACTTCTATGGAGTACAATGGACATTCGTTCCTAGGATGCCTTCTAGTGCACCTAGGAAAAAAAATGGCCAAAGCCCTCTTGGCTTCTTCTTGCTTCTTTTGGATCCGCAAGGTATCCAGTTGCATGGCAAGAAACTGCCTCATATCACTCTTGAAATCGTCGAGCTGAATTGCAAACTCGTCTTTGGTCAAGGTACTCCTCCCAACATTTCTCCTTGTAGCCATTTGCTCCAGAGGAATGTTTTCTTCTTCTTCTCCCCTAGAGGTTCTTCAAAGATGTCTTGATGTCCACCTAGGGCTTCTTCTTAATCACAACCATCGAAGAAGAGAGAAGGTTGGCTGTGTGAAGTAGTGGGGGGTGTTGTGCTAATACTTTTCTAAATTATCTCTACTCCTACAAGGCATGAAATGAAATCTTTTTGGTTGATTTTTGCTTTTTTCTACTTCTACCTGCAAAACTGAAACAGAATGAACTGCAACTAACTATCTTGCTAAAATGAAAATGCGGAATTGAAATGAAAGCACGAAAGGACTAATCTATTTTGCTCAAATGAAATTGCAGGAATGAAATTCTAGTCTACACTTGCGGAATTGAAATGCTAATCTATGAAAGCGGGAAATGCTAATCTACTTTTGCATAAACAAAATTGCATAATGGAAATGAAATAAACTACTTAGCAGAAGATTGTAGTGGAAAATAGAAGAAAAGCGGCAATCACCAATACTCTGACACTTCCCCGGCAACGGCGCCAAAAATATGGTGGGCCCCAGTATTGTAGCAATAATGCTACAACTCCTGGAACTCCCTTCTTTAATTTTATCAACCCGGTAGTTCGTAACAAACTTGGAAGCGACGGTGTTGTATGCACAAGTACTAGCTCTTGCCGTAGCTGTCACTTGGTCAGCTGGCACAAGTCCGCTAGGGGCTTAAGCCAACCTCTATGAGCTCTTAGAATAAGCTTTTTAACTGATGGATGAAAGCTAACTCAAAGGGAGCTAATCTACTTGCGGAAAGAAACTGAAAGCCAAAAAGAAACGTAAACCCTAGCAAACCCTAATTCTACGAGATAGTCCTACTAACGCAAAGGAGAGCATGAAAACTACTGAAAGAGATGCCATTACTTCTATGAAGGTAAATTACATGTGTCTAGACTACCTCTATCTGAAGAAAACATCTTTTTGTCTTTTTGTTCAAGTTGTTGGAGTTATCATGCATGTGCTTCTAACTGGCTTTTTACTGTGCAGGGGTAGATCAAGGGGAGAAACGCTTGGGAACGGTTGGGAAGGTTCAGAGAGGGTCTAAGGGGTCCCTAACACCCTTCCAGAGAGTTTCACAAAGTTTGGCTGCCAAGAAACCGCGTTTATGAGCTTCTACAGGAAGTCTGCAGGGGTTCTACAGGATGTTCTGGGATTTCTACAGGATGTTCTGTAATTTTTCTACAGGATGTTTAGAAATGGAATTTTGGAGCATGGATGGAGGGAAAAAGGTGGAGGAATGAGTATGGAGGTGAAATATGGGTGTAGGGGAGTTTAGGACTTGGAGGATGGAGTTGAGGAGAAGGTGTAGATGGCTGGACTTGTTCTAAGAAGACTGGAATAATGCTGCACAAAAGGTAGGGTTATGAGGGCAATGTGGCAACGTGAGGCAAGAAACCAAGTCAGGAGATGGAGAAGATGGGTTTGAGGGGGTCTGGGCAGATAGAGAAGTGGTACAGGTGCTCTGCAATTTGTGTTTCCAATTGAACCAACAAAGACATGCAAGAAAACAACGATTTAGTTATGCTACCCTAATATGATCTGCCTAATAGTAACGAGAATGGACAACATCTTTATTTTCAAGGAAACCATGTATATTAACTATGAACTGAAGCATACAAAGATCTTAACATGTAACCAACCTCTACAAATGAAAACAACACACTAAGGATTGCATGGTAAAGCAAACTAGTGTTTTTGTGGGCAGCAAAGTCATCCTAGTCACAGCTCCTGATCCCACTGAGGGAGAGGTGAAACCACAGATGTTTGTTGGCCCTTTCCTTGAAGCCTTTTCTGTTAACAACCTATCAACTAAATTTGAGCATGAAAAGCTATTTTACTCATCAAAAACAACCTAAATAACAAAAAAGGATTTAAATCTAAATAGAAGATTTTATTCTAAGAATGCAGCAAAGACACATGAAAGTAAACAAAGGAGGTACTAGGCGCTTGATATGGGCCCAACCCCAAGAGCTACAGCCTCCTAAGAGAGATTTAGAGCTGGTGCAAAGCTGGATTCATCTTTATTGAGCAAGAAAAGAAGAGTTACATCAAAACTATCCACAAGGAGAACTTGAAAATGTGCTAAGAGCAAAGCTAATCTACTGCCTAAAAATCGAACTACAAAATGACTACAAAATGACTAACTACTGGCTACAAAATGACTAACCACTAGCTAACCAAAATGAGGCCCTAAGCCTTCTTATTTATACAAATTGAGGACCCCAAGAGTCCTCCTAAACTTTAGGGACTCGGCTGCCCAAAACTTGCAGTTAACAACAGTCCTACTTGACTTGCTTGGCTGCCCTTGTGCTGATTGATTTGGTGGCCCTTGAACTCCGAGCTGATGGTGGAGAATTTGAGGTAAGGGCCCATAAATGAAGGGGACACCTTCCTACAAATCCTCTCCCTTGTTCTCCCACGAATTTTGCTGCCAAGTGCTCATTAAAACCTTCAATTTTGTCTCCAAATTGACCAAAAAGGCTACACAAAGCACACATTAGACTTGTTGGCATAATGACTAACCCAATTCACTCTATTAGCATAAATATAATCAAAAACATGCAAAAAACTAATGAGAATGGTGGATTAAGTCGAATTAGGAGGTTGAATGAGCCCAAATAATTATCCATTTTTGGGGCTCATCACAGATGTTGGGAGAATTGTACAAAGACAAGAAGGCGTGATATGCATTATCCTCTTCGAAGGCCTCGAAGAAGGACAAAGGTAAAGGGAAGGATGATAAACTTCCTTCACCCCTATCATCTCCATCATCCTCTTCTTCTTCTTCTTCTTCTTCCAGTGCAACATCTGAAACAAATAATAAACATAAGAAACCATTGCTTTTAAAACTTGATGTTAAATTTGAGTTACCTATTTATGATGGTGAAATGAATCCTGAAAAAGTTAGATAACTGGATAAAGCAGTTAGAAGTGTATTGTCGCATTCAGAACATTTCTAAAGATAACACTAAAATTTAGTTAGCTACACTTAGAATGGGGGGAACAACTTTAATCTGGTGGGAAAGAAAAACACAGCTAGATGTAAAGCAAATAGGAAAAGTTATATCTTCATGGTCTAAGCTTTTGAAAGCTCTTAGGAGACAATTCTATCCTTTAGGATACATGCAGCAAACTGTTATTGATTGTCAGCATATGACGAAAGGTAAAGGGTAGAGTGTTTAGGAGTTTACTCAGGAATTCAGGAAGAAAGCGTTGACGCTTGGTATTTCATTGGATACACGAGAAACTTTGTTAAAATATATCGGAAGTTTACATTCATATTTGCAACATACTTTATTAATGTTTAATCCTAATGATTTTGACGAGGTGTGTGTTCATACCATACATATTGAATCAGGTGGAAGACCATTCAAGTTGTCATCTCAGTCATTCAAAGAGATGGAAAACAGAGAATCCAGAGACATTTAGGGGAACATTTCAAAGAGAAAGAAATCAATGATCATTCAGAATGAAAGACCTACCTGTTCTCATTGCCATAGAAACGGTCATAATGAATCGAAGTGTTGAAAACTTCATCTAGAACTTAAGCCCAAAAATTTCCTTAAGGCGAAGGATGAAAAGAAGTCCATAGTAGCAGTCCAGTGAGACCTCGATTCAGATTCAAGTGATGAACGGAAAATAACTGCCATGGTTACGACAGGTAAAACTTTTGATACTAGTTCAAGTTCGAAATCTAATGTATCTTCTTCAAACATAAATCCTCCACATGAGCATAAAAGAGTTGAACTATTCCACATAAGGATAACTTCTAAGCATACAAATATTGACACAATGTTTGACAATGGGTCGCAAGAAAATTTAATATCTCGACATATAGTTAATCAATTGGGATTGGAAACACAAAATCATCCAAGACCATACCCATTAGGTTGGATTAATAAATCAACTCAGACACATGTTACAAAGAAATGTTGGTTAAAATTTGCAATTAAATCTAAGTACATTGATGAAGTGGACTTAGTTGTGGTCCTAGTAGACATTTGTGGAGTTGTCTTAGGAAGTCATTATCTTTATGATAGAGATGCAGTCTTTTACAGAAGAGAACATAAATATCACCTAAAGAAAGAAGGGGTTTAATTTATTGTTAGGGCACACAAAGTCAAATCAAACTTGGATTTAATTGTTTCAAATCAAGTTAAACAGTTTATAAATTCAAGTAAATATGTACTCATGGTTATTAGGGAACAACATCAGGTTGATTGTTCAATATGTGAGTTTCAGTTTATAGATCAATTGGTTAAGGTGGTTAATTATTTTCCAAGAAGTCTTATTCATGAACAGGATAAGCAACATGAGATACATTTAATGTCCTACGAACATCTTCTTAAAGACAATGAATCTCAATTCATTCATTCAATTGAAATCTAGAATCTAGCATCAGCAGCAGTGTATTGCAGGGAATGGTACATGTGAGTCTAATGAGAGACTTCTTTCAGATGGTAGGTTTATTTTTAGTTTCAGGGGTGCAGGTCAGTATTGGGGAAAGTAAGTGTTACATTTCTTTGGTATTGCATCATAATTTCATGCTTTTAAAAGTAATGAAGCCTCTCTTCAAGTGGAGAGGAAGTCTATAAGCTTTCATGACAAAGCATTTTCAAAAGCAGATCTAAAGTTTCCTTACCAAGGTTTGAAAACTAATGCATTAACTGAAAGTGTTAATAAATGGAAATATCAGTTAATAGACATAGTGATTCAAGTAAATCAACAAATACTTAGATACTTTCAGAATCAAACTAAGTTGCAACAGTCTTTTCGTCGCAGCTGGATGAGTCATGGGCAACAAATTCACTTAGTAATCAGTCAACATGAAAGTAAATCAAGTCAAGTAATTGAGATGAAATCAAAATCAAAGGAGTCTTTGAATATTTTAGTTATTCCGGAAAGTAGATTGTTATTACCCATCAGATGTATTGAACAAAGTTCTACAAATACTGTTTTCAAAGATGTTTTGAATCACTAACTCATGATTCTTTGTGGAAAGAATTCAATTGCCATGTTGATAATAGGTTGTTTTCCTGTCATCATAAATTGTACATACTACGGATGGAAGAAACAGGTCACCGAATCAAAATGTATCATGGTCAACATCATGAGGGTCATTGCATGCAGATGATTGATCAAATGTATTGGTACATCGTTAGGTCAATATGGAAAGAGAGAGAGTACTACCCTCATCGACTATTTAATTAGTCAAATTTTTGTGGTCCAAAAGCTTTCAAGTGGAGAGGAATGATCCAGGAGGATCCATCGATCCAATTGTACAGATGTTCAAAGTGTCATCATTAGTGTTCATGGGTGTCGTTCATTATTATCACCACTTCAGTTCAATTTCGACAGTGTTGGTTATGATCAGGTTTTTCAGATAATGTTCGTAGTTATGGTTTTATGGCGTTCAACCGAGATGATTTAGCACCAGATTGTTGACTTGAGTTCATCGACAGTTCCACAAGGTTTGGTCGATGACATGTGTTTTGTCGATTGACTTTGCATGGTTTTGTTTGTTGACATCAATTTCTTCAGTGACATAGATTCATCGTCTCAGTTGTTGTTGCAAAGACAGCTCGAGTTGACGATGTGCGTGGGTTGTCGTTGTGGCAGAGGATCGATATCATCGTGTGTCAATGATTGACATGGGTTTATTGTCGTCATGTGACAAAGTCACGAACATCACATTGTTACAATGTTTTACACATGGGTTTTTAAAATAAATCCTAAATATGTGTATTAATCCTAAAGCTCTAAACCTAACCTAAATTTCTGCAACCTATCACTAAATGCATTCAAAACCTATGCTAACCTATCGCATACAAATCCTAATGCCAAAACCTAGTCCTAAAACTATGTGTTAAACCTATGTGTTATAGCTCTCAGCCTTTTACATATAAATACATTGTTAAAACCGCTCAGTTAGCCTAACCGCATCGGATGTCATGTGTACAAAGTTTGCTAAACCATCAGAGTTCACCATAGTCCCTAACCACTGTCCTAAACCGTATTGGGACCACGTTTACATGTGAACAGAATTGGGGTTAACCGTTAGGGTCTCGTAACTGTAACCATGGCGGAGGATTAGCCGCTGGACAGATGTCACATGCCCACAGTCAACGAACCACTGGGAGAAGACCGCTAGGTGGCACCTGGTGGTTAGACCGCCAGCGTTCACATGCAACGTTCAACGCCCTCTGCCTGGTTAGCTGCCATTTAATGGTTTCGGGCCAAAAACTATGTATTTTTGGGTTTTGTTTGGGTTTTTATGGTTTTATTTGATTTTAATCAATTAAAAGACCATGACTAGGCCTAAAGGTGGCAAACAAACCCTAATTCGACCCTTCAAGTCCGCTAATTCACTCCAAGGATGGAAAGAGTTGATATTTATGCATGTACAGACCTTTTTAAGGTGAATTGTCCTTTGAAGACAAGGAGGAGTACTTTGAGCTTTTGTATGCAAGTTCTGGAGGGATAGAGGCGATTTTTTTTTCAGTGTTCGGGAGCATGGGGAGTCAGATTTTGAAACCATAAGTGGCATTGGAAAGCTAGTTCAGATAGCTATCTGATGACAATGACCAGAAGTGCTTGTGAGCACATTCTGTTTGGTCGTTTCAATGTGTAATCCACTTCTTATTTCTCATTCCTAATAAAAAGGTCGCCCATCTTGAAAGCAGACCCGAAGACGTAGTCCATCAAGGATGAACTCTGTAATCAATATCATTGTCTAGTGTATCTATGTTTTCATTGTTTACACTATTGTTTTACATCTTTCTTATGGTTTATCAGCTATCGTAAAGTGTTCTACTCCAACAGTTTTCCTCATTTTCCATGTTTTCGGTTTTCATTCAATTCACTAATGGTTAATCAACTCTACATGAGTATTTAATATATGATCATATCATATCACTCCTTGATCACATAAGAATTATTTTGGTATGAACTTGGCACATTTGTGTCCATGACGATTAGAGGGAAAAACTTATAATGGATATAGCTTATTCAATACTCATCGGAAGCATATCATATCATATATCAAATCAAATGGGTCAAAATCCTTTTTCCAATGGTGATAGTTTGATGGAAAGTTTAGGTCCCTATCAAAAGTAACGAGCCTTACAATTATGCAATTATCATGAAAAAACCCTAGAATTGTTGACTTGAAATTAGTGATATCTTGACCTCTTGATCTTCGATTGAGACAACATTTAACTCAAGTATTTTTTGCATAGAATTTAGACCTACGACTTGTTTCCATGAATTCATGCCAAAAAGCTACAAAAATTTATTTAAATTTTGCGGCCATCAATTTTCCCTTGGAAATAAAATAATAATCCACAAACTAGTAAAAAAATGACCCACTTTGATTGAGGAAAGGGCTTTCATATTGCATGTTAAATACCAAAATATATCTCTAAAAATAAAATTGCACACAATAGATCCAAGAATATTATGGAAATTATCTTTTATTAATATCAAACCCTTAAGCTAGGGCAATATCTTACAGTTTTATTCCTTTTATGGAAGGAGTCCACTTATGTTCACTTGTCTCTTTGACAGGGGAACCTTCTAATGAGCTAATGCTCCAATCAGAATAATTTTCCCACAACCCATAAGGAATTATCCATCCATGTTTATAATTACCAAGATAATTTTAGAAAACTCTAACCATGATAAACTCCTAACTACCTAGTGGACCTTTTTTAATGAGGTCACAATACATTTATTCAACACTAACTGCCATAGTAGGCTTTATTTAATAATATAGTGGACCTAGTCCACCCTACATTGAATGACCTCCATTGTTATTATTCTACTATTATTCCGCTTAGGTAAACTAAATTTTAGTCCATACTTTCACCCTTGCAAGCATACTAATTGATATGAATTTGGCCTATGCCTTCTAGGGGAAATCCTATCAAATGTTAGTGAAGCTATCTAGAAATAGAAAAAAACAAAAACAAAAACAAACCCTTCAAATGCTTATGGTGTTTTGAAACTAACCACATGTTTATTTCTTATCTAATGTGATTTTTTTGGGACTGCCTCTATAAACATTAATAAAAAAAGGTTCATGAAAAATGTAAAACTTATTGCCAAAAAAATGCAAACGTGAGGCACCATATCATTTCTTCAAATGAATCTAATAATGGTCTTATTATGGCAAGAGATTCCTAGTAGGTTTGAGGAAAATCTTAGCTAAGATATGACATTACAAAAATTGGCATCTCATATGGAATATCTCTCAATCAATTAGTTTAGGTTAAAAATAATCTTTATTTGGAGCTTCTTTATTTAGTTTTGAGTTTTTGTTTTTGTTAATTCTCTAATTTTGCACGTTAATTTTTGTGCATGTTTATATGCTAACTTTATTATATGTTATCACTATTATTTGCCATATTCTAATTATGCCTTGCATAATATAAATGAGTTTCTTGTGTTTTTCAACTTTGTAGGTTGGTTAGGAATACTAACAAACAACATATTCTTTGTGAATGTGTGTTGCATTGCATATCATCTTGGATTTTGTTTTGGAAATTAGTTGTCTTATTCTTTTTTATAAACATGGTAAAATTGTCATGAGGCTCCTCAATATGTAAGATTTTGTTTCCCATTTTGAATTCATACAAAATAGACTTACTATTGATATTTTATATCTATATTCTAGAGTGAGGAGCATTATCATTTGTGAATACATCTTTTATGTATTCCCTTTTAAAGAAGTTCCTTATTTGAATGGTGTTTGTTTTCCAATGTTGGATTTGTAGTCATGGGAGTGGATGTCATGGGAGTGGAGATGTATTTTGACATATTTAAATAAATTGTGAATAGATATACATGTAATTTGCTGGTGAAAATATTGTTTAGTTATAATGATTACTTTCTCCTAAAATATAAGGATAATTTACATTAATCATAGCAGGATCAACCTTTTGCACATTTGAATACTAAACATAGATTTGTGTATTTAAGGATTTCATATTAACTTGTTTCATTAATTGTACAGTTGTAATATTGAGTTCTCTTTCTAATATAACCACCATAGATCCATTTTACTTTGGATCTACCAAGCCCCAAGAAGGATCAAATATTTTTTCGCTCTATGCTAGTTTGCATATGAGGATATTTGTTGGTTTAATTCCCCCTTTAAATAGGATACATTCCACGTGAATACCATGGGTCAATACCATTGGTTCATACCATGTGCCATCTTTATTTTTATTAATATTAATATTTGGGTTAATAAGGCTTTTTTTGCATGTTATTAAAAATAATTTGGCCCATTGTATTTGGCCCATAGGCTTCACCTAAATAAAACCTTATTTTTGAGTGTTCATAAATATAAAGTGAATTATGGAGTAAATATTTAAAAGAATTATTTTTTTACCATACCTCTAGTTTATTTATAATTTTATTAATTTACCATACCTCTTTTATAAATATGGTATTTGGCCCATAGGCTTCACCTAAATAAAACTTGTTTTTTGAGTCTTTTTTAAATATAAAGAGGTTTATGGACTAAATATAAAAAGAGGTTTTATTTATTTACAATATCTCGAGTTTATTTATATTTTTATTTATTTACCATACCTATTTTTTAAGTGTTCATAAACTTCTTTATATTTTAAATTTATATTGTGTTTATACATAATAATAATTAGATTGATTTCTTAATAGGGCCCACATTAGATTAAAAATGTTAAACTTTAAGCATTACATGTTAAATACTTAGTGTATGTTTGTGGGGTTAGTTGAGTTTATTTTATCCCTTACTCAAAAAATGCACAATGACTTTTTTTGTCCTTGCTTGAAGTGTTCTAGCTGATTTTTTTCATCACTTTTAATTTCATTATATTCTTGGTGATCTTTTATGTCATTTTTTTTTGACAGCTTTATGAGAATTTAATTGTAATCATTGATCACTTGTGCCTATAATCATTTATGAAAAACATTATTTGGTATCCCAATTTCAAAGACAAACATGTAAATATTTTAGGTTTTCTTAGAGGCCACTATTTTTTAGAATGACTCTTTCTTACATCAAGGTCAAGTTGTCAACCTTTGTGGTCAATTGGATTTAGATGTTGTTATCCTTTCCACTTGGGTTCAATTCTTGCATGTGACATGTTGAGCTTATAATGAACATTTTTTAGAATGACTCATTCTTACATCAAGGTCAAGTTGTCAACCTTTGTGGTCAATTGGATTTAGATGTTGTTATCCTTTCCACTTGGGTTCAATTCTTGCATCTTACATGTTGAGTTCATAATGAGCATTTCTTGTAATGACTTCAAACCTTGTTATCTAAGTAAATTAATTTATTCACCATCCTATAACAGCAAAGCTCAAGATCATAAACTCAACAAGTCACTGAGAAATTGAACTTAGATGGAAAAGATAATAAAATAGCTTCAGCTCATAATGAACATTTCTTGAAATGACTTCAAACCTTGTTATCTAAGTAAATTAATTTATTCACTATCCTATAAAAACAAGGCTCAAAGTCATAAACTCAACAAGTCACTTACTGAAATTGAACTTAGATGGAAAAGATTAAAAAATCCCTAAAAATTTAACAGATAAATACAAATAGACTTCAATATCTCTGAACTTTCAAGTATAAAAACCATTAAGTAAAACGAAAATGAATTATTCTCCACAATCAAGTGAAATCTCAGAAGATTGCATAAAATATTCAATGCAAAAATAGTTCTGACATAGCCCAAGGCACCAGATATATTATGTTTTAAATAGGCATAAAATAATTTTTATACTGCCCAAAAGAAAAGATATATTAGTTAAATCCAAAATCTGTGTATTGTGAGTAGCATCAAAGTAGTTTAAATTTCAAATTTGTGCGTCAATTGTGTTTTAATTTTTTTTTATTCCATATAACATGGATATCAAGGCAGAATTGATAAGAAAAAAATATTTTCTTATACTTTAAGTAGAGATTTTTTCATCTCCATTTCACTTTATTTGAATATTTTACACACTTGTCACAGCTTTATAAATGAAATTTTCATAATGAATCAAAACTTTGCCTCATACTGGATCGCACAAAAATAGACTATCTATTTTGATCAGAAAGAATTTGCAGTGGAAAACAAATAAATGTAAGCAATGCAGAATCATGCAGATTGTGCCTTAGATTTATACATGCAGTAATGATTAAATGTTAAGTTAAAGAACTGTCACTGACATAGTAACTGATTGTGCAAAATAGTTGAATCTCCCAGATACTGCCGGGCACTTAAGGATTCTGGGCCATATCATCCAATTCCAAGGTAATTCTTGCAATTTTTGTCATTGAGCAATAGAGGGAAAATTATAATTTAGCACAGGATCACCATTATTACTTTGAAATGTTGACTGCAAATTTATACTCAAATGCCGAGGAAACAGAAAAGGAACGAGACGATGGAAAATGAAGAAAATGTTCCCTTTCCATCTGTTTTACAGATTGAGATTCAAAGAAGGCTTCCTTTCCTTCTTGCTTCATCCAGTAGGCTTCTCCACAGTGAATATAAAAGGCTTCCTTTTCTTATTGCTTGATCCAGTAGGCTTCTCCTCAGCGAATATATGGACCTTAGATCCTTCTGTGCCATCCAAAAGCGATTGAAATTTTGTGGGCATCCTTCCTAGATCATCAAAACCAGTCGAAATGGTATCTGGGTTATTTGCACTCTGTAATATAGTGGAGGAATGAAGGCGTGAACTAGGTAGAGCAGTTGGTATATTTGCATTGCTAACAGCTTCTAACAGAGTGGGAAACCGAACAGATTCCAACTGAGGGGTAAACCCAAACATAGGACGAGGGTATGAAGGCAAACGGGCAGTATGTTTATTGCGAAAAAGCAAATCATAAGTATCTGACATCATGGAAGCAAATGTACTCTGTGATGCAACCGGGTCATGGAAGCTTGATATAAGTGTACCAGACTGAGGAACAATTGGAACCGTGGGGAAAGGGTGGGAAGGAAAAGCTGTATGGTTGCTGTGAACAAGCAAGTCAGAATTACCAGCTACGTGCCTTGTCATGGTATCTGATATCATGGAAGCAAATGTACTCTGTGATGCAACCGAGTCACGAAAGTTTGATATAGGTGGAGCAGATTGAGGTACAATTGGAACTGTGCGGAAAGGGTTGGAAGGCAAAGCAGTATGGTTGTTGTGAACAAGCAAGTCAGAGCTACCAGTTATGGAGGATAGCATACTAGAGGATGGCGATGATGCCAAAATGGGACGAGCAGCATACATCCTGAAATCAGTTTCAACTGAGTTAGGAAAGCTTGACATAGGTGTAGCAGTTGGTATAAACTGAGGAACAATTGGAGCAATGGGGAAAGGGTTGGAAGGCAAAGCAGAATAGTTATTGTGAAGAAGCAAGTGAGAACTACCAGATATGGGGGATAGCATAGTATGGGAAGGAGATGATACCAAAGAGGGAGAAGTAGCACCATATGGTGAAATACCACCATTATTTATTGCACCTGAATTGATCTCAGATGTTGTCCTCGACAAACCTTCTGTTTCATTTCGAAATTGTCCATCAGAGTTCATTTTAGCCGTTTGCTCATTCAGCTTTTCTGTCTCTAGAAAGAATCCACCAATATTTGAAATACTGGTATAAAATCTAGATGCTTTTCCAGACAAATATTTAGTTTCACCTCCGGCTTCTCTTCTAGGGTTCATTTTAGGCCTTCCTTTAGAACGCTTTCTCGCGTCCAGAGAAATTCCACCAACATTTGAAGCACTGGAATAAAATTCAGATGTTTTTCCAGACAGATCTTTAGTTTCGTCTCCGATTTCTCTTTCAGGGTTCATTTTAGGCCTCCCTTTATGACGTTTTCCCGCTTCCAGAGAAGTTCCATCAATATTTGAAGCACTGGAATCAAATTCAGATGGTGTTCCAGACAAATCTTTAGTTTCATCTCCATCTTTTCCTTCCGATGTCGTTTTAGATCTTCGTTTCGGCAGCGTTCCGGTATCCAGAAAACTGAGTACTTCGTTCTTCGACCTAAATTGGCGTCCTGTACCTGGTTCGTAGTAAAGCTGCAAATAAACAATTGTCACTCTCAGATTTACGGGGAAGAAATGAAAATAAAATAATAATTCGAAGCAAATACTTTCCCTTAACTTTCATGGTTTAAACGTGGTGGAATTCTGAATGGCCCACACACTTTGATTAGCAAATTATTTTCAACTTAACATTGACTTGCTAATCTTGATCAATTTTTTTTACAGATTTGATAATGGTTTAATCTGGGAGCTATCATACGCAATAAATACCTTCCATCAATTTTTTTGTAGTTTATCAGATATTTCCATTGATATAAGAAAATTTCTTTCCTCGAAGAATTTTTGCCTAAAAGAATGAGGGTGAGGAAGAACCAAAACTGAGAGTAAGGAAAATGAAACAGTAAAGAAGAAAATTTCGTAGATTTGATAAGGAAATCACTCTTTTCCTTAGCAGAACAGAGAAAAGAAATGAGGACCTTTACCATGGGCTAGCTAAAGTTCTCCCTTGATCTGTGTTATGACTATTTCGAATCTACCTATTTGATTGGCAGACAAATCAGTAACCCTGGCCTCTCAAATTCGCCCCTTCTATTTTAACTATTTTTCATTCATTACTCACCAGGTTAGGAACCTTCTCTAAGTAAAGAACAAGCGTAACCAGATCCAAAAGTTGGTCATTGATTTCAAACCAGGAGGATAAGCAGGAGAAGGGAGTAAGGTGAGGCAGATCCAAGAGTTGGCCATTGGCTTTCAAACCAGGAGCATAAGCTAGAAAAGGGAGTATAGCATTTATCTTAATATCAGCATTTATCTCATCACAGCAGAGAATATGGAAAGTATGAAAAACAGCTTACCTAATAACTATTTGCGGATGAAACAGAGCACAAAATGACCTTGTGAGTACACCGAGAAACCAAATCCACCAACATTCCAACCCGCCTCATTTATTTTCAGAACTCTCATCAAAATTTGCCCATAATTCTGCTTAATCTAACAAATTGACAAATTTTCTATTTTTTTTTACCAATTTGATTGAATCTAATAAATTGATAATTTTTTAATTTTTTTTACTAATTTAACTAAATTTAGTAACGGTGGTATAAGGAGTAGCTAGAGCCCAAATTTAATTACTAAATTTTCTTTAGCAATTTGGCCAAAATTTGGTAACTATGAGCAAACTCTTTCACAAAGTTGGCTGGAACCCAAATCTAAACAAAAGAATAGCGGGAAAACCCACAAAATGAAATGATCAACATCAGTTTTGTGTACTTCAATGGGCTAAACAACAAGCAATTTCACCAGCTAAACAGTGGTTGAATTTTGCCGAGGTCACATTGAAGACATGCTATTGAATGAAAATCTCGAGTAATTTCGTGTACTTGCGCACTTCAGATTTAAAAGCAACATACAGAGAAGTTGAAAAAATAAATATTCTGAATCAAATATAGCTATAGCTTGTAAATAGGATGCATATTCTGTAGATACCACACTGTGATTTTGAGCGTCTTTGTTCTGAACTGCAACAACCTCCATTCTTTGATTGGTTTAAACATAGCTACAAATATATTTACTGCACATAATAGATCCCTGTCTCTAAAACTCCAAACAGCTTAGCAAAACAGCCATTAAAATGAAAATAAATTAAGGCAAGATGGTTGGCCTTCTACAGTTCAAAGAAAACACAAACAGAGGGTTCAATCCAATGCTAAACATGTAGGAAAACAAGGGGGTATCAGTACCTTATCTGCATTGCCTGCACTGTAGCCTCCCTTTCTAATTCGGAGTTCAGTGATCCATCCTTTGGGCAGCCATTGTGGCGATTCAATTGACATGAAAGGGTTCCGTAGTTTAAATGCAGTAGTGGTACGAGGCCAACTGTTAACTTGCTCTCCAGTGGTCTGAGCTTCAGATTTTGAGGGCCTTTCATCAGGATGAACAGTAGGAGCTTCATTCTCAGCTTTTTCAGGTTTGGTCTGAGCTTCAGATTTTGAGGGCCTTTCGTCAGGATAAACAGTAGGAGCTTCATTCTCAGGTTTTTCAGGTTTGGTTTCCTCATGAGAAGGCGAAAGCGGTTTGGCAACCACATTGTTTTCTAACTGAATTTCAGAAGGATTTTCACGTAAAATTTGTTTAGGCTGTACCGCGCCGACGATTTCCATAGTGGAGGGTCCAATGCAGATCGTATTCAAACGGATTTACAGTGTTAAAAGGTTAAAATACTGTATACAGAATGCAAATTTGATTGGAATTTTGAGAGAAGTTATACTTCCATCTTCCCTTCCCTAAAGAACGTCGGCTAGGTGTCCATCTTCTCTATGTCCAGGGAACCACGGACAAGATTGCTCTTACCCTTAAGAGGTATAATATTCCCCTCAACCTTAGTGCCCCTCAACGCTATTCCCAAATCCTTCCTGTGAAAGATCCGGTTGATCCTAAAGATATGAAGGGTGTCTACTTGATCCCTTGTTCTTGTGGGACCCTCTATATTGGAGAAACACAGCGCTCCATCCAGCAAAGGATCAGTCAACATGCAGCTGACCTAAGACATGGGAGAACCAAGCATCACGTGTGTATTGAGGAGGCCAAAGTTATTGCCAAAGTTGCGCAGTTCCATCACCGTAAATTCAGGGACCCTATTGAAATTGAAAGAAGGCCGAGCAATCTCAATAGAGATGAACGCTCGAAGATCTGGATCCTTGCCCTTCCTTCCTAGTCTTGCTTTTTATAGTGTTCAATGTTTCCCGGATCTATTTCTTTGGAACCTTGTCTTTTCCTTCATCCTAGGGTTTCTCCTTTTGACTCGTTAAAATTTATTAATTTTTTTTAAGTTAATAGTATTCTATTATTAATATTATTTATTTATTTATATTTTTTATTTATTTATTTTTTTATTTTTCTAATAGCTTTAGAATTTTCTTAATTAAACTATATTTATATATGATTACTATTATTATTTTATTTTATTATTATTATTATTATTTTTTGTTTATTGTTAATTTTTTTTTTTTTTTTTTTTTTTTTATTTTTATTTTAACTTTTTTATTTTTTAATATTATTATTTATTTATTTATTTTGTATAGTGCTCTAACCATGTTTCGACTCGTAATACCAATAGATAATGAAGAAAGCACCTCGAACTCGAATAAGTGTATGCTCGAGCATAATAGATCAACCCCTTATACCTTTATCTTCTTAGATACAAAAGCTTCCCATAGTGGGATTGAAAAGACTGTCCATAGTTGCGTTCATAGAAGTAAACACCTCACCCGCAAGGTCTGGATTCGGTATTTTCTATTGAGTGTGGGACGAGGAAACCTCGGTATCAAGCTGCTGAATTAGCGCTATTACAAAATACATGTATAAGAATGTGTATGCCCATACTACGAATTGTAGAGAAACCATTTATTTTTTATTTTTATTTTTATTTTTTTATTTATTATTATTATTATTATTATTATTATTTATTTATTTATTTTGTAATTAATTAATTAATTTTTATTTATTTATATTTATTTATTTTTTATTTTTATTTTTTCTTTCTTTCAGGTTAACTTAATTTTAGTTCCATTGTTTTTATTAAATCTAACTTTTATATTAATAGGTCCTGTGTATAACTTATTCCCTTTTAATACTAGCTAAGTGATAATTTTTAATTAACAAACAATACCTTTTTTAACTAACCTTAGACACCGTTTAAATTATTTTATATATTTTTATTGGTAACCTAATATAACTAATTTTCCATTAAATTGTAATAATTTTGATTGTGGTCCTAAAGTCAAATGTAGTAGTTAGTGGTGATAGTCCTTGGAGGCTCTGCTCAAACTATTTAACATGCTAAGCTGGATCTCTCTCTTCAACTTGTCGTGACCATGAACCACACTAGTTTGTTCGAAAGGTGTTGGCAAATGATTTATCTTGTGATTTACGCCTAAGAATTTCTCTTAAACTTGATATGGATCACAGAAGCGTCAATTCAATATTTTGATGGTAATTTACATAATTCCAGAAATTTTTCATATTTTACGAGACTTCAAAGACAGTACACTAAGGAGACCAAGATAAGTTGAATATTGAAAAATGAATAATTTTTATTTTTAATATAAATCAATTCGTTGAATAGTGAAAAATAATAAAGTTGGACATTTTTTTTATTTTAAAACATAAAAATAAAACCAAATAAAATATTGAACTTTTTAATTTATTAATCCCTTTTAGAATCTATATCTCAATGTTTATATTCAATATAGGTTATTTATGAAAATAGTAGAATTTTTTGGGCCAAATTTTGAAAATAAAAATTTACTTTAAGTGTGTTGGAAAATTTTGGATTTTTAATAATACTGATTTTCATTATTAAAAAAACAATTAAAACTGTTCGAAATTAATTTTTTTTGAAAAAGATCAAATTCAAACTAGAAATGGCTGTCCAAGCAAAATTGCCACCTCGAAAATAGAGAAAATCCCTGTATGACTCATCCTTGTTTAATTTTTTTTCAAATCCTCGTTTTTCTAGGATGCCTTGCACTTCACTTCAATGTAAGTAATAAAAATTATTGAATAAATACCATTATAAGTAATAAAAAGTATGGAATGAATACCAGCCTAAGATTTTATCATTATTTTAATAAATAGATGTTAATTTTATTTATTTTCAAACTTAAAATTTTATATATATATTTTTAATATAAAATATATACTTTTAAAATTATATAATTATAATTATATAACTATATATATATATATATATATATATGATTTCTCATTGTTTTAATAAAAAAAATATAAAACATTACATTGTAATTGTGTATTAATTATAATTATAATTATTTTCATTTTTAAATTGAAATTTACACGGTGATTATTCATAAAATTATAAATCTAAAAAGTATGATCTAATATAATTATATTTTTTACAACACATTTTTATTTTTGAAATGGTTAATAATTTTTGAAATATGTGATAATTATTTTAAATTTTATTATTAGTGTGTTTTCATTTTGACTATTAGGATTTTCTAAACATTAATTTTGAATATTTATCTCAAAAGGTATTGTTTGAAAGTATCATCTAACAAAATTATATTTTCATAATATGTTTTAAATTTTTTATTTTTTTGTATTTTTGAGAAACTAGTAAACATCTAGGACTTTACTCCTTGTCCTCGGCGTACTATAGGGGGATTTAAACTTAGATGGCCTTGTTTCCATAATTTCAAATAACATTTTTTCAAATAAAATATTATAAAAATGTGTACCCTCTATTTAACCCTAAATATAAAATAATAAATTTTTTAAACTGTATTATTATTATAATATTATTTTTATCTTAAACAACTTATAATTATTTTTTAAATTTTAATATAATAAAATAAAAAATAAAAAATAATATTTTATATCAAATTTAATACAATATTATGCAGAGACTTACACCTTTCACTATCACAACATGTATTCACAGTTTTTTTCAAGATTACACCATAAGAATTATGATGCCATGTTCTCATTTTGAGATATACAAGAATTATAATATCAGATGCATGAGAATTATGATACCATGTTCCCATTTCGAATTGCATACCATATTCTCATCTTGAGATTCACAAGAATTATTTTATCATATTATTATAAGAAAATTTAAGATAGTTATTTAAAAAAATTATTATTAGGGCATTTTTATTGGAAAAATATGTAATGAGTCATAAATTTCTTATTCTTGAAAAAGATAGAAAATATATTTTAGTTTAAAATTTATGCTATTTAACCTTTTTCCAAATAAAATATTATGGATAGATATACTTTTCCATTTAATTCTTAATTTCAAAGCAAGTAAGATACATTCAACAATATAATATTTTTATGTAAAATTAAATTAATAAATAGATTTTTTTTTTTTTCCAATGAAGTGAAGTTTTACTTTCTCTATTTATTTTTAATTTTGATTATTTCAATAATTTTTAAGTATCCTAAAATCTTAGAAACAAAAATCTGTAACCAAAGTTCCCATTAATTAAATGAAATTGTAACTTTTAATACAAATTTTACCTTTATATAAAATGTTCATCTCAAAATGCATAAGAATTATGATACCATGTTCTCATGTCAAGATGCATGAGAATTGTTATACCATGTTCTGAAAATTGTTATATCATTTTGTTATTTAAAGATGTAGGATCATTATTTAAAACTTTACTACTAATCTGTTTTTATTTAGAAATTTGTGCAACTATTCATAAATTTTTAATTTTTATAAAAATAAAATTAGCATTTTAGTTCAAAACCCATGCCACTTAACCATTATTTCCAAATAAGATATTATAGAGATGTACCCCTTCATAAAAAACCAAAGGGGTAGGGTATGTATGCCTTCCTAGAATTAACAATCAGGGTAGAGATGGGTCCCTTGTCCCTTGTCCCACAAACAATGGGGTCTCATACACCAATTTGGTGTTTCCTTGTCCCTTTGTCCCACAAACAAAGGGGTCTCATACACCAATTTGATGTTTGGGTTGGTGGTGACCTTAAAATTGGATAATAATAATATGAAATGACCTTTCTTACCGGAAGTCAACAATAAAGTTTCAAGCCCTTCAAATTGGATAATAATAATTATTGGCTTAGTCTAACTTATATATGAAATGACCTTTCTTACCCTAATTCAACAATAAAATTTCAAGAAAGTTTGTGATTTTGTTGTTATTTAAAATACATTTTTAATGAATAAATAAATTTTTGGTGTAGTCTAACTTATATATGAAATGATATTTCTTACCAAAATTCAATAATAAAATTTCAAAGAAGTTTGTGATTTTGTTGTTATTTAAATTACATTTTTAATGAATAAATGAATTTAGCTCCTTGAATTTATAAGGCACTTGAATTTTATAGATTAAACAACTTAAACTCAATTTTTTAAAATCTCTTCTAATATTTAAAAAAAATTAACCAAAAAAATCATTTTATCTATTAATTATAATATAAGATTAATAATTCATTAAATATGATGTAAATATTAATATATATTTAATTAATTGTACAGTTGTTTAATATTTATTGTTAATTTAATTTGTGAAATATAATTATCACCTATAAAAACAATATTTTATTCTTCAAGATAATTAAAATAACAAATAAATAATCTCACTCGGATGCGGGTGTCACTGCGGGTCATTTATGAGGATTTACTCCTCGCCGACAGCTGTCCCTACACTTGGCTCGCGGACACGGATCCCACAATCCCACAGCATTCGATATGAATTTGCCAGGGTACAGAATAATGGTCACGCATTTGGTATTGAATGCGCGCTCGGCTCGAGAGACTATGCGCGGAGATTTATCCATGGCCTGGTCTCTGGTTTATGCAATTGCCCTTGGCTGTTTCTACCTCCGCCCGCTATTCTTCCCGCACCCCTGCTTCGTTCAGGCTGCTTGGAAGCTCATCTGGATTCTAAGTCTGGCCTGGTCCGCCTGCGCTCGGCCCTTTCCCCTTTGGTTCTGCCAATTTCCCTTCCCTCGTCTCTCTGTTAATTCGGGAATGGTTCATCGTCGTGGAGTCTCTCACCATGGAGGCACCACTGGCAATCGAGGTCGGGCCTCTCATTCTGCTCCCCAGAACATTGTCCCTCTCGCTTCTGCCTCCCTGTCCTCTCCACCTTCTGGTTATGCTAGACCTCTCCCGAACAACTCCTTTCAAGCAACCCGCTTCAAATTCCATAGTAGGCTCAATAAGCCCGTGTTGTCAGCCAGTATCACTATAATCCTTACTGAGGAGGAGGATAAGCCCAACAGCTCGGCCCACACCACCATGTCTCAGTCTCAGGATGATAGTGTCCTTCAGGGGGAGGTGGCTGGGGTCATGTTCAATGGCGACAACATGCAGGAAGAACGCAATGTGACTGAAGCTCCTCAGCCTCCGGCAGACTCTAATCAGCGCGAGGTACTTGCATATGAGCCGGTTCATCCTCCAGACATCATTTTAAATTTGGTAATTCCTCCAGATGGTGGTGTCACGGGAGATGTAGATAATGCGGTCGTCACGTGGATTGGCTCTCCTAGCCAGGTGGATAAGGATGCTCTCGACTCTCCTAAACATGTTTAATGATTCTGGTTCACTGCCTACTGTTGGCATTCTCGCCTCTGATATGTTTCTTTTTCTGTTATGCGTCTCTGGATACTATCAACTCTGTTCTTGTTTCAATTCTTGTTTTGGTATCGGTGCGAGCCAATATAGTCTTATGAGCAGTAACAAGTCATGGCTCAACAAGCCTTGTTTTTGCTTTAATTTTGTATATGGCGGGTATGACAGAATGTTTATCAGCAAAGCCATAGTCGACGATAGTACTGTAGTGTTAGACACAGAACTCGTTCACTTTCTTGTCTGTCAGCGACTTATAAATCATGTTTTAAGGTCTCTCAATCCTGGAAGGGCGGTGAGAAGGATCTGTATGTATCAGAATCTCTGGTTGAGGGCTGGCTTCTGCCCCCTCTGAGGTCTTGACCTCTTCGTACATATTTTTTTCTTTTTTTAATAGAAATAATCTTTACGGAGAAAAAAAAAAAATCTCATATAAATCTAAATTGTAATTAAAAATAAACTCATTAAAAATATACATTTATTAACTATTTAAAGGCATTGATAGAAACTAATATATGTATTGAACGTGGTCTCTCCTCCAACCTCCATAAACTTACTCCATATCACTTAATAAAATAAAATAAAAAAGCACACGTAAAACTCACACTTTCTCACTTAAAACTTCATTCCTTCATAAATATATATAATTCAAATCTGGATCAAGATAATAAATACATATTACAATAGCCCAAAGAAAGAGATTTGATTTCCAAAATCCAACCAACTCCAAAAAAAATTACCACAACTAACTCACTATTTAGAGAAATAAATCTAAACCAATTTTCTAAATCAAACTTAGCACTAATTATCATAGTACTAACTCTCCATCCTGAGGATAGTGCTAGGTACAAGTAATCCAACTCAAGATACACGAAATTCAAATTTGTGCTTGGGTAGATTTTTGGTGAAAATATTAGTGATATTGTCTTTTGTATAACAATACTCCACATACATCTCTTTCCTGTGGATGAGGTTTCTAATAAGTGGTATGGTCTCAGCGTGTTTAGACTTCTCATGAAACAACGAATGGTTGCTCAACTTTATGTAGGATAAATGATCAAAAAAACATAAATGTAGGAATGTTCTCCATCACTCTAAGCTTAAGAAGCAATTTATTGAGCCATATTGTTTTATAACTCCTAGTGTAAGTAGCAACATGCTCATCCTCTATAGAAGATAAAGCAACACATGCTCGTTTTTTACTACAAGAAACCATTCAATAACCCAAGGAGAAAGATAACTTGTACTGGACTTCCTAGAATTCACATATTCGTCCCAATTTTCTTTAGTAAACCCATGAAGACAAATGTCCTTGTTTCTTTCATACACAAGGTGGTAACAAATGGTCCCACTCAAATAACAAAGGACTATTTTACGTGCCTATAAATGGACCTTTTTTGGTTTCATCATAAACTCACTTGATACATTCGCATTGTATGAAAAATCAGGATGCATATTACACATGTAAAGAAGTCTTCCAATCATTTGACGATATAATGTACCATCCACTTCTTCATTTTGATCATCAACTTGTAGTTTGGTACAAGAATCCATGGGTGTGGATATGGATTACAATACTCCATTGCAAATTGTTTTCATGCCTCCATATAAAATTTAGCTTTGTCAACATAAGTTGACTCTTATCGTGCCATACTTCGAAACCAAGGAAAAAATAAAGGGGACCCAAATCCTTCATTTTAAATTCCTAGCACAATTCAATTTTCAACCACAGAATTAAACCATCATCATTTCCTATTAAGATAGGATCATCAACATACAAAATGATAATGAAAATGTTGTCATCATCACAATGAAAATATAGATTAGAATTAGCATAATATTTCTTTACACCTTTTTCCAAGAAACTACTCATCAATCCAAGTGTACCATGCACGAGTAGCTTGTTTAAGACCATAAAGGGGCTTCTTTAACATGTACACAAACTCCTCTTTACCAGCTACTTCAAACCTCTGTGGTTTTTTTATGTAAGCCTCTTAGTGCAAAACACCATTTAATAAAGAAGACCTTGTTGGCATTATGATACATATGTTGTACTTGATGGCAACCCACTCATCTCAGATAATAAATTATAGTGTAGAGAAAAGTTCACGCACTTATATGCAGAGAAAAGTTTATTTCATGTAGAGAAAAGGTCACGCACTTTTATGCAGAGAAAAGTTTATTTCATGTAGAGAAAAGTTCACGCACTTTTATGCAGAGAAAAGTTTATTTCATGCAAGGAAAAGCGTGTATATGTTGGAGAACTTACCTTTGGTTCATGGTAGTTAGTCCTTGGTATTTGAACCTATGAGGAAAAGCGCGTATATGTTGGAGAACTTACCTTTGGTCCATGGTAGTTAATCCTTGGTATTTGAACCTATGAGGAAAAGCGCGTATATGTTGGAGAACTTACCTTTGGTCCATGGTAGTTAGTCCTTCGTATTTGAACCTATGAGGAAAAGCGTGTATATGTTGGAGAACTTACCTTTGGTCCATGGTAGTTAGTCCTTGGTATTTGAACCTATGGTTTTGGACCATGGTACTTCGTCAAAAGTGTTGATCTCACGTACTTTCATGGTTGGTTCATGGTATTAGTCCAACAGTTTTTTGATCCTATGGTTTTGGACCGTGGTATTGTGAAAGGCCTAAGCCTATATAAAGAAAAGGAGATCACTTGGCTAATTCATCCTTGCAATTGAATATCTTAAGATCTGAAATATTGGGTTATTGTTTTGAAAGTTTTATATATGAAAGTGAAGTTGAAAGCGAATCTATGAAGGGTGATCTCTCAAGCGCTGCAGCTGCGGAAGTGCGGAGGCGCCACAAAAGGCGTAGTGCAGAGACGCCACAGAGGCGCCACAGAAGGCGCAGTGCGGAGACGCCACAGAGGCGCCACAGAAGGCGCAGTGCGGAGATGCCACAGAGGCGCCACAGAAGGCGCAGTGAGGAGTCGCCACAGAAGGCGCAGTGCGGAGGCGCCACAGAAGGCGTAGTGCGGAGGCGCCACACAAGGCGCAGTGCGGAGACGCCACAGAGGATGGAAAGAGTTGATATTTATGCATGTACAGACCTTTTTAAGTCCGCTAATTCATTCCAAGGATGGAAAGAGTTGATATTTATGCATGTACAGACCTTTTTAAGGTGAATTGTCCTTTGAAGACAAGGAGGAGTACTTTGAGCTTTTGTATGCAAGTTCTGGAGGGATAGAGGCGATTTTGTTTTCAGTGTTTCGGGAGCATCGGGAGTCAGATTTTGAAACCATAAGTGGCATTGGAAAGCTGGTTCAGATAGCTATCTGATGACAATGACCATAAGTGCTTGTGAGCACATTCAGTGTGGTCGTTTCAATGTGTAATCCACTTCTTATTTCTCATTCCTAATAAAAAGGTCGCCCATCTTGAAAGCAGACTCGAAGACATAGTCCATCAAGGATGAACTCTGTAATCAATATCATTGTCTAGTGTATCTATGTTTTCATTGTTTACACTATTTTTTTACATCTTTCTTATGGTTTATCAGCTATCGTAAAGTGTTCTACTCCAACAGTTTTCCTCATTTTCCATGTTTTCGGTTTTCATTCAATTCACTAATGGTTAATCAACTCTACATGAGTATTTAATATATGATCATATCATATCACTCCTTGATCACATAAGAATTATTTTGGTATGAACTTGGCACATTTGTGTCCATGACGATTAGAGGGAAAAACTTATAATGGATATAGCTTACTCAATACTCATCGGAAGCGTATCATATCATATATCAAATCAAATGGGTCAAAATCCTTTTTCCAATGGTGATAGTTTGATGGAAAGTTTAGGTCCCTATCAAAAGTAACGAGCCTTACAATTATGCAATTATCATGAAAAAAACCCTAGAATTGTTGATTTGAAATTAGTGATATCTTGACCTCTTGATCTTCGATTGAGACAACATTTAACTCAAGTATTTTTTGCATAGAATTTAGACCTACGACTTGTTTCCATGAATTCATGCCAAAAAGCTACAAAAATTTATTTAAATTTTGCGGCCATCAATTTTCCCTTGGAAATAAAATAATAATCCACAAACTAGTAAAAAAATGACCCACTTTGATTGAGGAAAGGGCTTTCATATTGCATGTTAAATACCAAAATATATCTCTAAAAATAAAATTGCATACAATAGATCGAAGAATATTATGGAAATTATCTTTTATTAATATCAAACCCTTAAGCTAGGGCAATATCTTGCAGTTTTATTCCTTTTATGGAAGGAGTCCACTTATGTTCACTTGTCTCTTTGACAGGGGAACCTTCTAATGAGCTAATGCTCCAATTAGAATAATTTTCCCACAACCCATAAGGAATTATCCATCCATGTTTATAATTACCAAGATAATTTTAGAAAACTCTAACCATGATAAACTCCTAACTACCTAGTGGACCTTTTTTAATGAGGTCACAATACATTTATTCAACACTAACTGCCATAGTAGGCTTTATTTAATAATATAGTGGACCTATTCCACCCTACATTGAATGACCTCCATTGTTATTATTCTACTATTATTCCGCTTAGGTACACTAAATTTTAGTCCATACTTTCACCCTTGCAAGCATACTAATTGATATGAATTTGGCCTATGCCTTCTAGGGGAAATCCTATCAAATGTTAGTGAAGCTATCTAGAAATAGAAAAAAACAAAAACAAAAACAAATCCTTCAAATGCTTATGGTGTTTTGAAACTAACCACATGTTTATTTCTTATCTAATGTGATTTTTTTGGGACTGCCTCTATAAACATTAATAAAAAAAGGTTCATGAAAAATGTAAAACTTATTGCCAAAAAAATGCAAACGTGAGGCACCATATCATTTCTTCAAATGAATCTAATAATGGTCTTATTATGGCAAGAGATTCCTAGTAGGTTTGAGGAAAATCTTAGCTAAGATATGACATTACAAAAATTGGCATCTCATATGGAATATCTCTCAATCAATTAGTTTAGGTTAAAAATAATCTTTATTTGGAGCTTCTTTATTTAGTTTTGAGTTTTTGTTTTTGTTAATTCTCTAATTTTGCACGTTAATTTTTGTGCATGTTTATATGCTAACTTTATTATATGTTATCACTATTATTTGCCATATTCTAATTATGCCTTGCATAATATAAATGAGTTTCTTGTGTTTTTCAACTTTGTAGGTTGGTTAGGAATACTAACAAACAACATATTCTTTGTGAATGTGTGTTGCATTGCATATCATCTTGGATTTTGTTTTGGAAATCAGTTGTCTTATTCTTTTTTATAAACATGGTAAAATTGTCATGAGGCTCCTCAATATGTAAGATTTTGTTTCCCATTTTGAATTCATACAAAATAGACTTACTATTTATATTTTATATCTATATTCTAGAGTGAGGAGCATTATCATTTGTGAATACATCTTTTATGTATTCCCTTTTAAAGAAGTTCCTTATTTGAATGGTGTTTGTTTTCCAATGTTGGATTTGTAGTCATGGGAGTGGATGTCATGGGAGTGGAGATGTATTTTGACATATTTAAATAAATTGTGAATAGATATAACATGTAATTTACTGGTGAAAATATTGTTTAGTTATAATGATTACTTTCTCCTAAAATATAAGGATAATTTACATTAATCATAGCAGGATCAACCTTTTGCACATTTGAATACTAAACATAGATTTGTGTATTTAAGGATTTCATATTAACTTGTTTCATTAATTGTAAAGTTGTAATATTGAGTTCTCTTTCTAATATAACCACCATAGACCCATTTTACTTTGGATCTACCAAGCCCCAAGAAGGATCAAATATTTTTTCGCTCTATGCTAGTTTGCATATGAGGATATTTGTTGGTTTAATTCCCCCTTTAAATAGGATACATTCCACGTGAATACCATGGGTCAATACCATTGGTTCATACCATGTGCCACCTTTATTTTTATTAATATTAATATTTGGGTTAATAAGGCTTTTTTTGCATGTTATTAAAAATAATTTGGCCCATTGTATTTGGCCCATAGGCTTCACCTAAATAAAACCTTATTTTTGAGTGTTCATAAATATAAAGTGAATTATGGAGTAAATATTTAAAAGAATTATTTTTTTACCATACCTCTAGTTTATTTATAATTTTATTAATTTACCATACCTCTTTTATAGATATGGTATTTGGCCCATAGGCTTCACCTAAATAAAACTTGTTTTTTGAGTCTTTTTTAAATATAAAGAGGTTTATGGACTAAATATAAAAAGAGGTTTTATTTATTTACAATATCTCGAGTTTATTTATATTTTTATTTATTTACCATACCTATTTTTTAAGTGTTCATAAACTTCTTTATATTTTAAATTTATATTGTGTTTATACATAATAATAATTAGATTGATTTCTTAATAGGGCCCACATTAGATTAAAAATGTCAAACTTTAAGCATTACATGTTAAATACTTAGTGTATGTTTTTGGGGTTAGTTGAGTTTATTTTATCCCTTACTCAAAAAATGCACAATGACTTTTTTTGTCCTTGCTTGAAGTGTTCTAGCTGATTTTTTTCATCACTTTTAATTTCATTATATTCTTGGTGATCTTTTATGTCGTTTTTTTTTGACAGCTTTATGAGAATTTAATTGTAATCATTGATCACTTGTGCCTATAATCATTTATGAAAAACATTATTTGGTATCCCAATTTCAAAGACAAACATGTAAATATTTTAGGTTTTCTTAGAGGCCACTATTTTTGAGAATGACTCTTTCTTACATCAAGGTCAAGTTGTCAACCTTTGTGGTCAATTGGATTTAGATGTTGTTATCCTTTCCACTTGGGTTCAATTCTTGCATGTGACATGTTGAGTTTATAATGAACATTTTTTAGAATGACTCATTCTTACATCAAGGTCAAGTTGTCAACCTTTGTGGTCAATTGGATTTAGATGTTGTTATCCTTTCCACTTGGGTTCAATTCTTGCATCTTACATGTTGAGTTCATAATGAGCATTTCTTGTAATGACTTCAAACCTTGTTATCTAAGTAAATTAATTTATTCACCATCCTATAACAGCAAAGCTCAAGATCATAAACTCAACAAGTCACTGAGAAATTGAACTTAGATGGAAAAGATAATAAAATAGCTTCAGCTCATAATGAACATTTCTTGAAATGACTTCAAACCTTGTTATCTAAGTAAATTAATTTATTCACTATCCTATAAAAACAAGGCTCAAAGTCATAAACTCAACAAGTCACTTACTGAAATTGAACTTAGATGGAAAAGATTAAAAAATCCCTAAAAATTTAACAGATAAATACAAATAGACTTCAATATCTCTGAACTTTCAAGTATAAAAACCATTAAGTAAAACGAAAATGAATTATTCTCCACAATCAAGTGAAATCTCAGAAGATTGCATAAAATATTCAATGCAAAAATAGTTCTGACATAGCCCAAGGCACGAGATATATTATGTTTTAAATAGGCATAAAATAATTTTTATGCTGCCCAAAAGAAAAGATTTATTAGTTAAATCCAAAATCTGTGTAGTGTGAGTAGCACCAAAGTAGTTTAAATTTCAAATTTGTGCGTCAATTGTGTTTTAATTTTTTTTTATTCCATATAACATGGATATCAAGGCAGAATTGATAAGAAAAAGATATTTTCTTATACTTTAAGTGGAGATTTTTTCATCTCCATTTCACTTTATTTGAATATTTTACACACTTGTCACAGCTTTATAAATGAAATTTTCATTATGAATCAAAACTTTGCCTCATACTGGATCGCACAAAAATAGACTATCTATTTTGATCAGAAAGAATTTGCAGTGGAAAACAAATAAATGTAATCAATGCAGAATCATGCAGATTGTGCCTTAGATTTATACATGCAGTAATGATTAAATGTTAAGTTAAAGAACTGTCACTGACATAGTAACTGATTGTGCAAAATAGTTGAATCTCCCAGATACTGCCGGGCACTTAAGGATTCTGGGCCATATCATCCAATTCCAAGGTAATTCTTGCAATTTTTGTCATTGAGCAATAGAGGGAAAATTATAATTTAGCACAGGATCACCATTATTACTTTGAAATGTTGACTGCAAATTTATACTCAAATGCCGAGGAAACAGAAAAGGAACGAGACGATGGAAAATGAAGAAAATGTTCCCTTTCCATCTGTTTTACAGATTGAGATTCAAAGAAGGCTCCCTTTCCTTCTTGCTTGATCCAGTAGGCTTCTCCACAGTGAATATAAAAGGCTTCCTTTTCTTATTGCTTGATCCAGTAGGCTTCTCCTCAGCGAATATATGGACCTTAGATCCTTCTGTGCCATCCAAAAGCGATTGAAATTTTGTGGGCATCCTTCCTAGATCATCAAAACCAGTCGAAATGGTATCTGGGTTATTTGCACTCTGTAATATAGTGGAGGAATGAAGGCGTGAACTAGGTAGAGCAGTTGGTATATTTGCATTGCTAACAGCTTCTAACAGAGTGGGAAACCGAACAGATTCCAACTGAGGCGTAAACCCAAACATAGGACGAGGGTAGGAAGGCAAACGGGCAGTATGTTTATTGCGAAAAAGCAAATCATAAGTATCTGACATCATGGAAGCAAATGTACTCTGTGATGCAACCGGGTCATGGAAGCTTGATATAAGTGTACCAGACTGAGGAACAATTGGAACCGTGGGGAAAGGGTGGGAAGGAAAAGCTGTATGGTTGCTGTGAACAAGCAAGTCAGAATTACCAGCTACGTGCCTTGTCATGGTATCTGATATCATGGAAGCAAATGTACTCTGTGATGCAACCGAGTCACGAAAGTTTGATATAAGTGGAGCAGATTGAGGTACAATTGGAACTGTGCGGAAAGGGTTGGAAGGCAAAGCAGTATGGTTGTTGTGAACAAGCAAGTCAGAGCTACCAGTTATGGAGGATAGCATACTAGAGGATGGCGATGATGCCAAAATGGGACGAGCAGCATACATCCTGAAATCAGTTTCAACTGAGTTAGGAAAGCTTGACATAGGTGTAGCAGTTGGTATAAACTGAGGAACAATTGGAGCAATGGGGAAAGGGTTGGAAGGCAAAGCAGAATAGTTATTGTGAAGAAGCAAGTGAGAACTACCAGATATGGGGGATAGCATAGTATGGGAAGGAGATGATACCAAAGAGGGAGAAGTAGCACCATATGGTGAAATACCACCATTATTTATTGCACCTGAATTGATCTCAGATGTTGTCCTCGACAAACCTTCTGTTTCATTTCGAAATTGTCCATCAGAGTTCATTTTAGCCGTTCGCTCATTCAGCTTTTCTGTCTCTAGAAAGAATCCACCAATATTTGAAATACTGGTATAAAATCTAGATGCTTTTCCAGACAAATATTTAGTTTCACCTCCGGCTTCTCTTCTAGGGTTCATTTTAGGCCTTCCTTTAGAACGCTTTCTCGCGTCCAGAGAAATTCCACCAACATTTGAAGCACTGGAATAAAATTCAGATGTTTTTCCAGACAGATCTTTAGTTTCGTCTCCGATTTCTCTTTCAGGGTTCATTTTAGGCCTCCCTTTATGACGTTTTCCCGCTTCCAGAGAAGTTCCATCAATATTTGAAGCACTGGAATCAAATTCAGATGGTGTTCCAGACAAATCTTTAGTTTCATCTCCATCTTTTCCTTCCGATGTCGTTTTAGATCTTCGTTTCGGCAGCGTTCCGGTATCCAGAAAACTGAGTACTTCGTTCTTCGACCTAAATTGGCGTCCTGTACCTGGTTCGTAGTAAAGCTGCAAATAAACAATTGTCACTCTCAGATTTACGGGGAAGAAATGAAAATAAAATAATAATTCGAAGCAAATACTTTCCCTTAACTTTCATGGTTTAAACGTGGTGGAATTCTGAATGGCCCACACACTTTGATTAGCAAATTATTTTCAACTTAACATTGACTTGCTAATCTTGATCAATTTTTTTTTACAGATTTGATAATGGTTTAATCTGGGAGCTATCATACGCAATAAATACCTTCCATCAATTTTTTTGTAGTTTATCAGATATTTCCATTGATATAAGAAAATTTCTTTCCTGGAAGAATTTTTGCCTAAAAGAATGAGGGTGAGGAAGAACCAAAACTGAGAGTAAGGAAAATGAAACAGTAAAGAAGAAAATTTCGTAGATTTGATAAGGAAATCACTCTTTTCCTTAGCAGAACAGAGAAAAGAAATGAGGACCTTTACCATGGGCTAGCTAAAGTTCTCCCTTGATCTGTGTTATGACTATTTCGAATCTACCTATTTGATTGGCAGACAAATCAGTAACCCTGGCCTCTCAAATTCGCCCCTTCTATTTTAACTATTTTTCATTCATTACTCACCAGGTTAGGAACCTTCTCTAAGTAAAGAACAAGCGTAACCAGATCCAAAAGTTGGTCATTGATTTCAAACCAGGAGGATAAGCAGGAGAAGGGAGTAAGGTGAGGCAGATCCAAGAGTTGGCCATTGGCTTTCAAACCAGGAGCATAAGCTAGAAAAAGGAGTATAGCATTTATCTTAATATCAGCATTTATCTCATCACAGCAGAGAATATGGAAAGTATGAAAAACAGCTTACCTAATAACT
>CM062818.1:396352506-396460006 GCA_031772625.1 Pinus tabuliformis | reverse complement strand
AGAATTAAATTAATAAATAGATTTTATTTTTTTTCCAATGAAGTGAAGTTTATTTTCTCTATTTATTTTTAATTTTGATTATTTCAATAATTTTTAAGTATCCTAAAATCTTAGAAACAAAAATGTGTAACCAAAGTTCCCATTAATTAAATGAAATTGTAACTTTTAATACAAATTTTACCTTTATATAAAATGTTCATCTCAAAATGCATAATGTAATGACCCCGGTAACTTGTAATTCTGAAATACTTACTGTGGTAAGAACTGTATGAGTGGTTACTCATTATTTTTGAATGACACTATTAATGAAGGAAGTTATTATATTAGATTATTTTTACATGTGTATGTTCTTGAAATGCTGGCAGCCTCCTCGTGGAGGATTTTCTATTTTAAGAAGATCAGTTATAAAATTGAATTAACTGCTTCTCACCCAAGGAAAAATCCTAGGAAGGAAAACCTCTGGGCTGTTGAGGAACAGGCAGAGAAGAATTCCAGAGAGGGAGAGACAGCAGACAGAGAAAGAGGTTAAGTCTGGTAGAGACCAGATAACCCAGCACAGAAGTGCATGTGTCTTGTTGAGGGCTGTAGGCCTGCAAGACTGCTCGGGGGGAGAATCCAGCGGAAAGTGGATCTCAAGGTTCGGAGGATAAGAGAAAAATCATTGCAGGTGAACCCTTGGAGTAGAAACGACAGTAGCAGATTGCCAGGTATGCATTTTTCTGAAGAGCTTTAACTTGAGAAACAGGTAAAGGTAGCGAACAGATAGGTACAGCTATCTGTGTTTCTTAAACTGGTTAACAGAGGCTACAGTTATCTATGTATCCTTCCATTAGACATTAAACAAAAGATAATCGTAGCTGTTACCCTAGATTAATGTATATAAATCCAGTCTGCAGAATTTAGTCTTCTGTGATTAAAATCATTGCTGTAAAGATTCGAGTATTTTAAGCAAATGCCAGAATAGAACTAAAAACCTGAAGCGGTTAAGAGACCGCAGAGTACATTAATAGACAGAAATGTATAAATGCGTACACGGAACCCATTGGTTACGAAACATAGTCAAAATAACCATTCTCAGAAAGTTACAGATTTTAAATAAAATACAGTTGTGGAACTGTGCTCAGACAAGTGTCATTCTTGTGTGAATCAAGGAGATTCTACATGAAAACAATATTGAAGGGCCGAGGCCTTTAATAAACAATAACACCGTGTAAGCAATAACATATTAGGAGTGGCGGTGAGGGTTTATGCTCACAGCTAGATCCAACTCGAGCGTTTAAACCATAAAGAATATCACATAGCCATGCAAGTTGAGTAATAACGCTAATCGCAGATCATTACCATGAGACTAACGCTATTTAGAAACTGTGGAAATATTAAGAGAATGCATTTACCAGGCTCAGACAATCCGAGTCACGGATATCAATATCTGTGTATGCGAAGAGGGTTTGACTTGCATTCATCAATTCGAATGCAAGCCTTAACCCTATGGCCGCAACAAAGAAAACATAAAACATGTAAATAGCTCGAATACTGATGCAGGTCAAACATAGCCACTTATGAAGGACTGGAGAGACACGCCATACATAATAACTCCAACCTAACAGATTCGACAAATATATCGAGTCCAGAACAGAATGGATTCATTGCTGTTGGGCAAGCCCCGTAGGGTATAAACTTCATACGAATGAGAACATTAAACTGTAATAACAGATAAACCAAAAGCATCTTATACATAGCTGTGGTGTAATAACAGAGTCGAACATTAGTCCATCAAAGAGGTCGTAGCCGAGCATAAAATGATCATTATACAAGCAAGCTGTTTACAATATTTGCTTAAGGAACCCGACAACACTGAGGGACTATAGTCCAGTGGAGTAGCATAATAGAACAGTAACCTAAGGATTCCATTAGATATGAAAAACACCTGAATATATATAATCTGAGTTAACTGTATCAATCTGAAAACGGAGATTCAAGTTCAGTACCAAATACCCAAATATACAAAGATACAAATGGCTTGTAGTCGTAATCAAAACTTAGCTAAACCCCAGGGTTTCACGAAATACAGGTCCGGCATGAGGAGGCCGCCTGTAAAATGCAACCAGGGTTTGAACAAAGGGTATCCAGACCTGAGACACATGAATAACACGACATGAGTCTCGTCTCGGCCTGTTGAAGACCTCTATTCAACTTCATAACAGGCAACTCTTACAAAGTAATGCTTAACAGTAACGGTGACTCACCCGGGATGACCGCAGATTTGCAAACCCTTCTTCCAGACGGTGGTAGCCGTAGAGCCAAACCCTCCTGCACAGAACATTCATCGTTGTTAACTGGAACAGATGGCCACCAAGGGTTTCAACGAACTGAATGATAAACTGTCAATGTGCGTGACTGTAAATCTTCATGACAGTGCTATTAGCGGAGAGGTTCATACCTGAGTGAATGGCAGAACTGGTGTGGTGGTGAGAGAGAACTGTTGAGCTGAGCAATCGCTCTGTATGCAAATGAGCTGAGATCGAAGAACCCGGTGACTCATATATTGCCGGCCAAACCCTTAAACCAATCTAAGCCATTCGATTTGATAGAACGATCACCATCGTCCGTTTGAGCGGGAGTGCTGGCGCGAAACCCATAAAAGTACAACCCTCTGAGAAGTCACATGGGCTCACATGGTTCCATACCACCTGGCCATGGGATGGGTGAGTTGGGTTAACACCCACTTACCATCTGGCGCCGCGTTAAATGAGCGAGGTCTTAAGACATTAAGGTTATATCATAGTGCTAGAGCTGGTATGGTGTAATATATATATAAATGCGTGGAAAATAACATGTTTGGTGAAAAGCCATAAACCTTTTTAATTCAAAGTTTAGATATAAGACTTGCGCATGAAATGTTAATATACCTTGGTGCTTGAATCCCTTGTAGTCATGGGGGGGGTGACTTGTAGGGGTTAGGTAACATCATAATTTTTTTTTTATGGTACGTATAAGTTAGAATGAGATCGTGACACATAATAATTATGATACCATGTTCTCATGTCAAGATGCATGAGAATTGTTATACCATGTTCTGAAAATTGTTATATCATTTTGTTATTTAAAGATGTAGGATCATTATTTAAAACTTTACTACTAATCTGTTTTTATTTAGAAATTTGTGCAACTATTCATAAATTTTTAATTTTTATAAAAATAAAATTAGCATTTTAGTTCAAAACCCATGCCACTTAACCATTATTTCCAAATAAGATATTATAGAGATGTACCCCTTCATAAAAAACCAAAGGGGTAGGGTATGTATGCCTTCCTAGAATTAACAATCAAGGTAGAGATGGGTCCCTTGTCCCTTGTCCCACAAACAATGGGGTCTCATACACCAATTTGGTGTTTCCTTGTCCCTTTGTCCCACAAACAAAGGGGTCTCATACACCAATTTGATGTTTGTGTTGGCGGTGACCTTAAAATTGGATAATAATAATATGAAATGACCTTTCTTACCGGAAGTCAACAATAAAGTTTCAAGCCCTTCAAATTGGATAATAATAATTATTGGCTTAGTCTAACTTATATATGAAATGACCTTTCTTACCATAATTCAACAATAAAATTTCAAGAAAGTTTGTGATTTTGTTGTTATTTAAAATACATTTTTAATGAATAAATAAATTTTTGGTGTAGTCTAACTTATATATGAAATGATATTTCTTACCAAAATTCAATAATAAAATTTCAAACAAGTTTGTGATTTTGTTGTTATTTAAATTACATTTTTAATGAATAAATGAATTTAGCTCCTTGAATTTACAAGGCACTTGAATTTTATAGATTAAACAACTTAAACTCAATTTTTTAAAATCTCTTCTAATATTTAAAAAAAATTAACCAAAAAAATCATTTTATCTATTAATTATAATATAAGATTAATAATTCATTAAATATGATGTAAATATTAATATATATTTAATTAATTGTACAGTTGTTTAATATTTATTGTTAATTTAATTTGTGAAATATAATTATCACCTATAAAAACAATATTTTATTCTTCAAGATAATTAAAATAACAAATAAATAATCTCACCCGGATGCGGGTGTCACTGCGGGTCATTTATGAGGATTTACTCCTCGCCGGCAGCTGTCCCTGCACTTGGCTCGCGGACGCGGATCCCACAATCCCACAGCATTCGATATGAATTTGCCAGGGTACAGAATAATGGTCACGCATTTGGTATTGAATGCGCGCTCGGCTGGAGAGACTATGCGCGGAGATTTATCCATGGCCTGGTCTCTGGTTTATGCAATTGCCCTTGGCTGTTTCTACCTCCGCCCGCTATTCTTCCCGCACCCCTGCTTCGTTCAGGCTGCTTGGAAGCTCATCTGGATTCTAAGTCTGGCCTGGTCCGCCTGCGCTCGGCCCTTTCCCCTTTGGTTCTGCCAATTTCCCTTCCCTCGTCTCTCTGTTAATTCGGGAATGGTTCATCGTCGTGGAGTCTCTCACCATGGAGGCACCACTGGCAATCGAGGTCGGGCCTCTCATTCTGCTCCCCAGAACATTGTCCCTCTCGCTTCTGCCTCCCTGTCCTCTCCACCTTCTGGTCATGCTAGACCTCTCCCGAACAACTCCTTTCAAGCAACCCGCTTCAAATTCCATAGTAGGCTCAATAAGCCCGTGTTGTCAGCCAGTATCACTGTAATCCTTACTGAGGAGGAGGATAAGCCCAACAGCTCGGCCCACACCACCATGTCTCAGTCTCAGGATGATAGTGTCCTTCAGGGGGAGGTGGCTGGGGTCATATTCAATGGCGACAACATGCAGGAAGAACGCAATGTGCCTGAAGCTCCTCAGCCTCCGGCAGACTCTAATCAGCGCGAGGTACTTGCATATGAGCCGGTTCATCCTCCAGGCATCATTTTGAATTTGGTAATTCCTCTAGATGGTGGTGTCACGGGAGATGCAGATAATGCGGTCGTCACGTGGATTGGCTCTCCTAGCCAGGTGGATAAGGATGCTCTCGACTCTCCTAAACATGTTTAATGATTCTGGTTCAGTGCCTACTGTTGGCATTCTCGCCTCTGATATGTTTCTTTTTCTGTTATGCGTCTCTGGATACTATCAACTCTGTTCTTGTTTCAATTCTTATTTTGGTATCGGTGCGAGCCAATATAGTCTTATGAGCAGTAACAAGTCATGGCTCAACAAGCCTTGTTCTTGCTTTAATTTTGTATATGGCGGGTATGACAGAATGTTTATCAGCAAAGCCATAGTCGACGATAGTACTGTAGTGTTAGACACATAACTGGTTCACTTTCTTGTCTGTCAGCGACTTATAAATCATGTTTTAAGGTCTCTCAATCCTGGAAGGGCGGTCAGAAGGATCTGTATGTATCAGAATCTCTGGTTGAGGGCTGGCTTCTGCCCCCTCTGAGGTCTTGACCTCTTCGTACATATTTTTCTCTTTTTTTAATAGAAATAATCTTTACGGAGAAAAAAAAAAAAATCTCATATAAATCTAAATTGTAATTAAAAATAAACTCATTAAAAATATACATTTATTAACTATTTAAAGGCATTGATAGAAACTAATATATGTATTGAACGTGGTCTCTCCTCCAACCTCCATAAACTTACTCCATATCACTTAATAAAATAAAATAAAAAAGCACACGTAAAACTCACAGTTTCTCACTTAAAAATTCATTCCTTCATAAATATATATAATTCAAATCTGGATCAAGATAATAAATACATATTACAATAGCCCAAAGAAAGAGATTTGATTTCCAAAATCCAACCAACTCCAAAAAAAATTACCACAACTAACTCACTATTTAGAGAAATAAATCTAAATCAATTTTCTAAATCAAACTTAGCACTAATTATCATAGTACTAACTCTCCATCCTGAGGATAGTGCTAGGTACAAGTAATCCAACTCAAGATACACAAAATTCAAATTTGTGCTTGGGTAGATTTTTGGTGAAAATATTAGTGATATTGTCTTTTGTATAACAATACTCCACATACATCTCTTTCGTGTGGATGAGGTTTCTAATAAGTGGTATGGTCTCAGTGTGTTTAGACTTCTCATGAAACAACGAATGGTTGCTCAACTTTATGTAGGATAAATGATCAAAAAAACATAAATGTAGGAATGTTCTCCATCACTCTAAGCTTAAGAAGCAATTTATTGAGCCATATTGTTTTATAACTCCTAGTGTAAGTAGCAACATGCTCATCCTCTATAGAAGATAAAGCAACACATGCTCGTTTTTTACTACAAGAAACCATTCAATAACCCAAGGAGAAAGATAACTTGTACTGGACTTCCTAGAATTCACATATTCGTCCCAATTTTCTTTAGTAAACCCATGAAGACAAATGTCCTTGTTTCTTTCATACACAAGGTGGTAACAAATGGTCCCACTCAAATAACAAAGGACTATTTTACGTGCCTATCAATGGACCTTTTTTGGTTTCATCATAAACTCACTTGATACATTCGCATTGTATGAAAAATCAGGATGCATATTACACATGTAAAGAAGTCTTCCAATCATTTGACGATATAATGTACCATCCACTTCTTCATTTTGATCATCAACTTGTAGTTTGGTACAAGAATCCATGGGTGTGGATATGGATTACAATACTCCATTGCAAATTGTTTTAATGCCTCCATATAAAATTTAGCTTTGTCAACATAAGTTGACTCTTATCGTGCCATACTTCGAAACCAAGGAAAAAATAAAGGGGACCCAAATCCTTCATTTTAAATTCCTAGCACAATTCAATTTTCAACCACAGAATTAAACCATCATCATTTCCTATTAAGATAGGATCATCAACATACAAAATGATAATGAAAATGTTGTCATCATCACAATGAAAATATAGATTAGAATTAGCATAATATTTCTTTACACCTTTTTCCAAGAAACTACTCATCAATCCAAGTGTACCATGCACGAGTAGCTTGTTTAAGACCATACAGGGCCTTCTTTAACATGTACACAAACTCCTCTTTACCAGCTACTTCAAACCTCTGTGGTTTTTTTATGTAAGCCTCTTAGTGCAAAACACCATTTAATAAAGAAGACCTTGTTGGCATTATGATACATATGTTGTACTTGATGGCAACCCACTCATCTCAGATAATAAATTATAGTGTAGAGAAAAGTTCACGCACTTATATGCAGAGAAAAGTTTATTTCATGTAGAGAAAAGTTCACGCAATTTTATGCAGAGAAAAGTTTATTTCACGTAGAGAAAAGTTCACGCACTTTTATGCAGAGAAAAGTTTATTTCATGCAAGGAAAAGCGCGTATATGTTGGAGAAATTACCTTTGGTTCATGGTAGTTAGTCCTTGGTATTTGAACCTATGAGGAAAAGCGCGTATATGTTGGAGAACTTACCTTTGGTCCATGGTAGTTAATCCTTGGTATTTGAACCTATGAGGAAAAGCGCGTATATGTTGGAGAACTTACCTTTGGTCCATGGTAGTTAGTCCTTGGTATTTGAACCTATGAGGAAAAGCGTGTATATGTTGGAGAACTTACCTTTGGTCCATGGTAGTTAGTCCTTGGTATTTGAACCTATGGTTTTGGACCATGGTACTTCGTCAAAAGTGTTGATCTCACGTACTTTCATGGTTGGTTCATGGCATTAGTCCAACAGTTTTTTGATCCTATGGTTTTGGCCCGGGGTATTGTGAAAGGCCTAAGCCTATATAAAGAAAAGGAGATCACTTGGCTAATTCATCCTTGCAATTGAATATCTTAAGATCTGAAATATTGGGTTATTGTTTTGAAAGTTTTATCTATGAAAGTGAAGTTGAAAGCGAATCTGTGAAGGGTGATCTCTCGAGCGCTGCAGCTGCGGAAGTGCGGAGGCGCCACAGAAGGCGCAGTGCAGAGACGCCACAGAGGCGCCACAGAAGGCGCAGTGCGGAGACGCCACAGAAGGCGCAGTGCGGAGATGCCACAGAGGCGCCACAGAAGGCGCAGTGCGGAGTCGCCACAGAAGGCGCAGTGCGGAGGCACCACAGAAGGCGTAGTGCGGAGGCGCCACACAAGGCGCAGTGCGGAGACGCCACAGAGGATGGAAAGAGTTGATATTTATGCATGTATAGACCTTTTTAAGTCCGCTAATTCATTCCAAGGATGGAAAGAGTTGATATTTATGCATGTACAGACCTTTTTAAGGTGAATTGTCCTTTGAAGACAAGGAGGAGTACTTTGAGCTTTTGTATGCAAGTTCTGGAGGGATAGAGGCGATTTTGTTTTCAGTGTTTCGGGAGCATCGGGAGTCAGATTTTGAAACCATAAGTGGCATTGGAAAGCTGGTTCAGATAGCTATCTGATGACAATGACCATAAGTGCTTGTGAGCACATTCAGTTTGGTCGTTTCAATGTGTAATCCACTTCTTATTTCTCATTCCTAATAAAAAGGTCGCCCATCTTGAAAGCAGACCCGAAGACATAGTCCATCAAGGATGAACTCTGTAATTAATATCATTGTCTAGTGTATCTATGTTTTCATTGTTTACACTATTGTTTTACATCTTTCTTATGGTTTATCAGCTATCGTAAAGTGTTCTACTCCAACAGTTTTCCTCATTTTCCATGTTTTCGGTTTTCATTCAATTCACTAATGGTTAATCAACTCTACATGAGTATTTAATATATGATCATATCATATCACTCCTTGATCACATAAGAATTATTTTGGTATGAACTTGGCACATTTGTGTCCATGACGATTAGAGGGAAAAACTTATAATGGATATAGCTTACTCAATACTCATCGGAAGCGTATCATATCATATATCAAATCAAATGGGTCAAAATCCTTTTTCCAATGGTGATAGTTTGATGGAAAGTTTAGGTCCCTATCAAAAGTAACGAGCCTTACAATTATGCAATTATCATGAAAAAAACCCTAGAATTGTTGATTTGAAATTAGTGATATCTTGACCTCTTGATCTTCGATTGAGACAACATTTAACTCAAGTATTTTTTGCATAGAATTTAGACCTACGACTTGTTTCCATGAATTCATGCCAAAAAGCTACAAAAATTTATTTAAATTTTGCGGCCATCAATTTTCCCTTGGAAATAAAATAATAATCCACAAACTAGTAAAAAAATGACCCACTTTGATTGAGGAAAGGGCTTTCATATTGCATGTTAAATACCAAAATATATCTCTAAAAATAAAATTGCATACAATAGATCCAACAATATTATGGAAATTATCTTTTATTAATATCAAACCCTTAAGCTAGGGCAATATATTGCAGTTTTATTCCTTTTATGGAAGGAGTCCACTTATGTTCACTTGTCTCTTTGACAGGGGAACCTTCTAATGAGCTAATGCTCCAATTAGAATAATTTTCCCACAACCCATAAGGAATTATCCATCCATGTTTATAATTACCAAGATAATTTTAGAAAACTCTAACCATGATAAACTCCTAACTACCTAGTGGACCTTTTTTAATGAGGTCACAATACATTTATTCAACACTAACTGCCATAGTAGGCTTTATTTAATAATATAGTGGACCTAGTCCACCCTACATTGAATGACCTCCATTGTTATTATTCTACTATTATTCCGCTTAGGTACACTAAATTTTAGTCCATACTTTCACCCTTGCAAGCATACTAATTGATATGAATTTGGCCTATGCCTTCTAGGGGAAATCCTATCAAATGTTAGTGAAGCTATCTAGAAATAGAAAAAAACAAAAACAAAAACAAACTCTTCAAATGCTTATGGTGTTTTGAAACTAACCACATGTTTATTTCTTATCTAATGTGATTTTTTTGGGACTGCCTCTATAAACATTAATAAAAAAAGGTTCATGAAAAATGTAAAACTTATTGCCAAAAAAATGCAAACGTGAGGCACCATATCATTTCTTCAAATGAATCTAATAATGGTCTTATTATGGCAAGAGATTCCTAGTAGGTTTGAGGAAAATCTTAGCTAAGATATGACATTACAAAAATTGGCATCTCATATGGAATATCTCTCAATCAATTAGTTTAGGTTAAAAATAATCTTTATTTGGAGCTTCTTTATTTAGTTTTGAGTTTTTGTTTTTGTTAATTCTCTAATTTTGCACGTTAATTTTTGTGCATGTTTATATGCTAACTTTATTATATGTTATCACTATTATTTGCCATATTCTAATTATGCCTTGCATAATATAAATGAGTTTCTTGTGTTTTTCAACTTTGTAGGTTGGTTAGGAATACTAACAAACAACATATTCTTTGTGAATGTGTGTTGCATTGCATATCATCTTGGATTTTGTTTTGGAAATTAGTTGTCTTATTCTTTTTTATAAACATGGTAAAATTGTCATGAGGCTCCTCAATATGTAAGATTTTGTTTCCCATTTTGAATTCATACAAAATAGACTTACTATTGATATTTTATATCTATATTCTAGAGTGAGGAGCATTATCATTTGTGAATACATCTTTTATGTATTCCCTTTTAAAGAAGTTCCTTATTTGAATGGTGTTTGTTTTCCAATGTTGGATTTGTAGTCATGGGAGTGGATGTCATGGGAGTGGAGATGTATTTTGACATATTTAAATAAATTGTGAATAGATATACATGTAATTTGCTGGTGAAAATATTGTTTAGTTATAATGATTACTTTCTCCTAAAATATAAGGATAATTTACATTAATCATAGCAGGATCAACCTTTTGCACATTTGAATACTAAACATAGATTTGTGTATTTAAGGATTTCATATTAACTTGTTTCATTAATTGTACAGTTGTAATATTGAGTTCTCTTTCTAATATAACCACCATAGATCCATTTTACTTTGGATCTACCAAGCCCCAAGAAGGATCAAATATTTTTTAGCTCTATGCTAGTTTGCATATGAGGATATTTGTTGGTTTAATTCCCCCTTTAAATAGGATACATTCCACGTGAATACCATGGGTCAATACCATTCGTTCATACCATGTGCCATCTTTATTTTTATTAATATTAATATTTGGGTTAATAAGGCTTTTTTTGCATGTTATTAAAAATAATTTGGCCCATTGTATTTGGCCCATAGGCTTCACCTAAATAAAACCTTATTTTTGAGTGTTCATAAATATAAAGTGAATTATGGAGTAAATATTTAAAAGAATTATTTTTTTACCATACCTCTAGTTTATTTATAATTTTATTAATTTACCATACCTCTTTTATAAATATGGTATTTGGCCCATAGGCTTCACCTAAATAAAACTTGTTTTTTGAGTCTTTTTAAATATAAAGAGGTTTATGGACTAAATATAAAAAGAGGTTTTATTTATTTACAATATCTCGAGTTTATTTATATTTTTATTTATTTACCATACCTATTTTTTAAGTGTTCATAAACTTCTTTATATTTTAAATTTATATTGTGTTTATACATAATAATAATTAGATTGATTTCTTAATAGGGCCCACATTAGATTAAAAATGTTAAACTTTAAGCATTACATGTTAAATACTTAGTGTATGTTTGTGGGGTTAGTTGAGTTTATTTTATCCCTTACTCAAAAAATGCACAATGACTTTTTTTGTCCTTGCTTGAAGTGTTCTAGCTGATTTTTTTCATCACTTTTAATTTCATTATATTCTTGGTGATCTTTTATGTCATTTTTCTGAGATCATTTTTTGACAGCTTTATGAGAATTTAATTGTAATCATTGATCACTTGTGCCTATAATCATTTATGAAAAACATTATTTGGTATCCCAATTTCAAAGACAAACATGTAAATATTTTAGGTTTTCTTAGAGGCCACTATTTTTGAGAATGACTCTTTCTTACATCAAGGTCAAGTTGTCAACCTTTGTGGTCAATTGGATTTAGATGTTGTTATCCTTTCCACTTGGGTTCAATTCTTGCATGTGACATGTTGAGCTTATAATGAACATTTTTTAGAATGACTCATTCTTACATCAAGGTCAAGTTGTCAACCTTTGTGGTCAATTGGATTTAGATGTTGTTATCCTTTCCACTTGGGTTCAATTCTTGCATCTTACATGTTGAGTTCATAATGAGCATTTCTTGTAATGACTTCAAACCTTGTTATCTAAGTAAATTAATTTATTCACCATCCTATAACAGCAAAGCTCAAGATCATAAACTCAACAAGTCACTGAGAAATTGAACTTAGATGGAAAAGATAATAAAATAGCTTCAGCTCATAATGAACATTTCTTGAAATGACTTCAAACCTTGTTATCTAAGTAAATTAATTTATTCACTATCCTATAAAAACAAGGCTCAAAGTCATAAACTCAACAAGTCACTCACTGAAATTGAACTTAGATGGAAAAGATTAAAAAATCCCTAAAAATTTAACAGATAAATACAAATAGACTTCAATATCTCTGAACTTTCAAGTATAAAAACCATTAAGTAAAACGAAAATGAATTATTCTCCACAATCAAGTGAAATCTCAGAAGATTGCATAAAATATTCAATGCAAAAATAGTTCTGACATAGCCCAAGGCACGAGATATATTATGTTTTAAATAGGCATAAAATAATTTTTATGCTGCCCAAAAGAAAAGATATATTAGTTAAATCCAAAATCTGTGTATTGTGAGTAGCATCAAAGTAGTTTAAATTTCAAATTTGTGCGTCAATTGTGTTTTAATTTTTTTTTATTCCATATAACATGGATATCAAGGCAGAATTGATAAGAAAAAGATATTTTCTTATACTTTAAGTAGAGATTTTTTCATCTCCATTTCACTTTATTTGAATATTTTACACACTTGTCACAGCTTTATAAATGAAATTTTCATTATGAATCAAAACTTTGCCTCATACTGGATCGCACAAAAATAGACTATCTATTTTGATCAGAAAGAATTTGCAGTGGAAAACAAATAAATGTAAGCAATGCAGAATCATGCAGATTGTGCCTTAGATTTATACATGCAGTAATGATTAAATGTTAAGTTAAAGAACTGTCACTGACATAGTAACTGATTGTGCAAAATAGTTGAATCTCCCAGATACTGCCGGGCACTTAAGGATTCTGGGCCATATCATCCAATTCCAAGGTAATTCTTGCAATTTTTGTCATTGAGCAATAGAGGGAAAATTATAATTTAGCACAGGATCACCATTATTACTTTGAAATGTTGACTGCAAATTTATACTCAAATGCCGAGGAAACAGAAAAGGAACGAGACGATGGAAAATGAAGAAAATGTTCCCTTTCCATCTGTTTTACAGATTGAGATTCAAAGAAGGCTTCCTTTCCTTCTTGCTTGATCCAGTAGGCTTCTCCACAGTGAATATAAAAGGCTTCCTTTTCTTATTGCTTGATCCAGTAGGCTTCTCCTCAGCGAATATATGGACCTTAGATCCTTCTGTGCCATCCAAAAGCGATTGAAATTTTGTGGGCATCCTTCCTAGATCATCAAAACCAGTCGAAATGGTATCTGGGTTATTTGCACTCTGTAATATAGTGGAGGAATGAAGGCGTGAACTAGGTAGAGCAGTTGGTATATTTGCATTGCTAACAGCTTCTAACAGAGTGGGAAACCGAACAGATTCCAACTGAGGGGTAAACCCAAACATAGGACGAGGGTAGGAAGGCAAACGGGCAGTATGTTTATTGCGAAAAAGCAAATCATAAGTATCTGACATCATGGAAGCAAATGTACTCTGTGATGCAACCGGGTCATGGAAGCTTGATATAAGTGTACCAGACTGAGGAACAATTGGAACCGTGGGGAAAGGGTGGGAAGGAAAAGCTGTATGGTTGCTGTGAACAAGCAAGTCAGAATTACCAGCTACGTGCCTTGTCATGGTATCTGATATCATGGAAGCAAATGTACTCTGTGATGCAACCGAGTCACGAAAGTTTGATATAAGTGGAGCAGATTGAGGTACAATTGGAACTGTGCGGAAAGGGTTGGAAGGCAAAGCAGTATGGTTGTTGTGAACAAGCAAGTCCGAGCTACCAGTTATGGAGGATAGCATACTAGAGGATGGCGATGATGCCAAAATGGGACGAGCAGCATACATCCTGAAATCAGTTTCAACTGAGTTAGGAAAGCTTGACATAGGTGTAGCAGTTGGTATAAACTGAGGAACAATTGGAGCAATGGGGAAAGGGTTGGAAGGCAAAGCAGAATAGTTATGGTGAAGAAGCAAGTCAGAACTACCAGATATGGGGGATAGCATAGTATGGGAAGGAGATGATACCAAAGAGGGAGAAGTAGCACCATATGGTGAAATACCACCATTATTTATTGCACCTGAATTGATCTCAGATGTTGTCCTCGACAAACCTTCACCTCCGGCTTCTCTTCTAGGGTTCATTTTAGGCCTTCCTTTAGAACGCTTTCTCGCGTCCAGAGAAATTCCACCAACATTTGAAGCACTGGAATAAAATTCAGATGTTTTTCCAGACAGATCTTTAGTTTCGTCTCCGATTTCTCTTTCAGGGTTCATTTTAGGCCTCCCTTTATGACGTTTTCCCGCTTCCAGAGAAGTTCCATCAATATTTGAAGCACTGGAATCAAATTCAGATGGTGTTCCAGACAAATCTTTAGTTTCATCTCCATCTTTTCCTTCCGATGTCGTTTTAGATCTTCGTTTCGGCAGCTTTCCGGTCTCCAGAAAACTGAGTACTTCGTTCTTCGACCTAAATTGGCGTCCTGTACCTGGTTCGTAGTAAAGCTGCAAATAAACAATTGTCACTCTCAGATTTACGGGGAAGAAATGAAAATAAAATAATAATTCGAAGCAAATACTTTCCCTTAACTTTCATGGTTTAAACGTGGTGGAATTCTGAATGGCCCACACACTTTGATTAGCAAATTATTTTCAACTTAACATTGACTTGCTAATCTTGATCAATTTTTTTTTACAGATTTGATAATGGTTTAATCTGGGAGCTATCATACGCAATAAATACCTTCCATCAATTTTTTTGTAGTTTATCAGATATTTCCATTGATATAAGAAAATTTCTTTCCTGGAAGAATTTTTGCCTAAAAGAATGAGGGTGAGGAAGAACCAAAACTGAGAGTAAGGAAAATGAAACAGTAAAGAAGAAAATTTCGTAGATTTGATAAGGAAATCACTCTTTTCCTTAGCAGAACAGAGAAAAGAAATGAGGACCTTTACCATGGGCTAGCTAAAGTTCTCCCTTGATCTGTGTTATGACTATTTCGAATCTACCTATTTGATTGGCAGACAAATCAGTAACCCTGGCCTCTCAAATTCGCCCCTTCTATTTTAACTATTTTTCATTCATTACTCACCAGGTTAGGAACCTTCTCTAAGTAAAGAACAAGCGTAACCAGATCCAAAAGTTGGTCATTGATTTCAAACCAGGAGGATAAGCAGGAGAAGGGAGTAAGGTGAGGCAGATCCAAGAGTTGGCCATTGGCTTTCAAACCAGGAGCATAAGCTAGAAAAAGGAGTATAGCATTTATCTTAATATCAGCATTTATCTCATCACAGCAGAGAATATGGAAAGTATGAAAAACAGCTTACCTAATAACTATTTGCGGATGAAACAGAGCACAAAATGACCTTGTGAGTACACCGAGAAACCAAATCCACCAACATTCCAACCCGCCTCATTTATTTTCAGAACTCTCATCAAAATTTGCCCATAATTCTGCTTAATCTAACAAATTGACAAATTTTCTATTTTTTTTTACCAATTTGATTGAATCTAATAAATTGATAATTTTTTAATTTTTTTTACTAATTTAACTAAATTTAGTAACGGTGGTATAAGGAGTAGCTAGAGCCCAAATTTAATTACTAAATTTTCTTTAGCAATTTGGCCAAAATTTGGTAACTATGAGCAAACTCTTTCACAAAGTTGGCTGGAACCCAAATCTAAACAAAAGAATAGCGGGAAAACCCACAAAATGAAATGATCAACATCAGTTTTGTGTACTTCAATGGGCTAAACAACAAGCAATTTCACCAGCTAAACAGTGGTTGAATTTTGCCGAGGTCACATTGAAGACATGCTATTGAATGAAAATCTCGAGTAATTTCGTGTACTTGCGCACTTCAGATTTAAAAGCAACATACAGAGAAGTTGAAAAAATAAATATTCTGAATCAAATATAGCTATAGCTTGTAAATAGGATGCATATTCTGTAGATACCACACTGTGATTTTGAGCGTCTTTGTTCTGAACTGCAACAACCTCCATTCTTTGATTGGTTTAAACATAGCTACAAATATATTTACTGCACATAATAGATCCCTGTCTCTAAAACTCCAAACAGCTTAGCAAAACAGCCATTAAAATGAAAATAAATTAAGGCAAGATGGTTGGCCTTCTACAGTTCAAAGAAAACACAAACAGAGGGTTCAATCCAATGCTAAACATGTAGGAAAACAAGGGGGTATCAGTACCTTATCTGCATTGCCTGCACTGTAGCCTCCCTTTCTAATTCGGAGTTCAGTGATCCATCCTTTGGGCAGCCATTGTGGCGATTCAATTGACATGAAAGGCTTCCGTAGTTTAAATGCAGTAGTGGTACGAGGCCAACTGTTAACTTGCTCTCCAGTGGTCTGAGCTTCAGATTTTGAGGGCCTTTCATCAGGATGAACAGTAGGAGCTTCATTCTCAGCTTTTTCAGGTTTGGTCTGAGCTTCAGATTTTGAGGGCCTTTCGTCAGGATAAACAGTAGGAGCTTCATTCTCAGGTTTTTCAGGTTTGGTTTCCTCATGAGAAGGCGAAAGCGGTTTGGCAACCACATTGTTTTCTGACTGAATTTCAGAAGGATTTTCACGTAAAATGTGTTTAGGCTGTACCGCGCCGACGATTTCCATAGTGGAGGGTCCAATGCAGATCGTATTCAAACGGATTTACAGTGTTAAAAGGTTAAAATACTGTATACAGAATGCAAATTTGATTGGAATTTTGAGAGAAGTTATACTTCCATCTTCCCTTCCCTAAAGAACGTCGGCTAGGTGTCCATCTTCTCTATGTCCAGGGAACCACGGACAAGATTGCTCGTATCCTTAAGAGGTATAATATTCCCCTCAACCTTCGTGCCCCTCAACACTATTCCCAAATCCTTCCGATCTGTGGGTTGATCCTAAAGATATGAAGGGTGTCTACTTGATCCGTGGTTCTTGTGGGACCCTCTATATCGGAGAAACAGGGCGCTCCATCCAGCAAAGGATCAGTGAACATGCAGCTGACCTAAGACATGGGAGAACCAAGTCTTCAGCCTTAGCATAGCATGCGGAAAAGACCAAGCATCAGCCTTAGCAGAGCATGCGGAAAAGACCAAGCATCACGTGTGTATTGAGGAGGCCAAAGTTATTGCCAAAGTTGCGGAGTTCCATCAACGTAAATTCAGGGACCCTATTGAAATTGAAAGAAGGCCGAGCAATCTCAATAGAGATGAACGCTGGAAGATCTGGATCCCTCCCCTTCCTTCCTAGTCTTGCTTTTTATAGTGTTCAATGTTTCGCGGATCTATTTCTTTGGAACCTTGTCTTTTCCTTCATCCTAGGGTTTCTCTTTTTGACTCGTTAAAATTTATTAATTTTTTTTAAGTTAATAGTATTCTATTATTAATATTATTTATTTATTTATATTTTTTATTTTTTTATTTTTTTAATATCTTTAGAATTTTCTTAATTAAACTATATATATATGATTACTATTATTATTTTATTTTATTATTATTATTATTATTTTTTATTTATTGTTAATTTTTTTTATTTTTATTTTATTTATTTTTTATTTTTATTTTAATTTTTTTATTTTTTAATATTATTATTTATTTATTTATTTTGTAATTAAGGTATGCATATTGGCGACACATAAGTGCTCTAACCATGTTTCGACTCGTAATACCAATAGATAATGAAGAAAGCACCTCGAACTCGAATAAGTGTATGCTCGAGCATAATAGATCAACCCCTTATACCTTTATCTTCTTAGATACAAAAGCTTCCCATAGTGGGATTGAAAACACTGTCCATAGTTGCGTTCATAGAAGTAAACACCTCACCCGCAAGGTCTGGATTCGTTATTTTCTATTGAGTGTGGGACGAGGAAACCTCGGTATCAAGCTGCTGAATTAGCGCTATTACAAAATACATGTATAAGAATGTGTATGCCCATACTACGAATTGTAGAGAAACCATTTATTTTTTATTTTTATTTTTATTTTTTTATTTTTTAATATTATTATTATTATTATTATTATTATTATTTATTATTATTATTATTATTATTATTATTTATTTATATTTTTATATTTTTTTTTTATTTTTTTCTTTCTTTCAGGTTAACTTAATTTTAGTTCCATTGTTTTTATTAACTCTAACTTTTATATTAATAGGTCCTGTATATAACTTATTCCCTTTTAATACTACCTAAGTGATAATTTTTAATTAACAAACAATACCTTTTTTAACTAACCTTAGACACCGTTTAAATTATTTTATATATTTTTATTGGTAACCTAATATAACTAATTTTCCATTAAATTGTAATAATTTTGATTGTGGTACTAAAGTCAAAAGTAGTAGTTAGTGGTGATAGTCGTTGGAGGCTCTGCTCAAACTATTTAACATGCTAAGCTGGATCTCTGTCTTCAACTTGTCGTGACCATGAACCACACTAGTTTGTTCGAAAGGCGTTGGCAAATGATTTATCTTGTGATTTACGCCTAAGAATTTCTCTTAAACTTGATATGGATCACAGAAGCGTCAATTCAATATTTTGATGGTAATTTAGAGAATCTTTAATTCCAGAAATTTTTCATATTTTACGAGACTTCAAAGACAGTACACTAAGGAGACCGAGATAAGTTGAATATTGAAAAATGAATAATTTTTATTTTTAATATAAATCAATTCGTTGAATAGTGAAAAATAATAAAGTTGGACATTTTTTTAATTTTAAAACATAAAAATAAAACCAAATAAAATATTGAACTTTTTAATTTATTAATCCCTTTTAGAATCTATACCTCAATGTTTATATTCAATATAGGTTATTTATGAAAATAGTAGAATTTTTTGGGCCAAATTTTGATAATAAAAATTTACTTTACGTGTGTTAGAAAATTTTGGATTTTTAATAATACTGATTTTCATTATTAAAAAAACAATTAAAACTGTTCGAAATTAATTTTTTTTGAAAAAGATCAAATTCAAACTAGAAATGGCTGTCCAAGCAAAATTGCCACCTCGAAAATAGAGAAAATCCCTGTATGACTCATCCTTGTCTAATTTTTTTTCAAATCCTCGTTTTTCTAGGATGCCTTGCACTTCACTTCAATGTAAGTAATAAAAATTATTGAATAAATACCATTATAAGTAATAAAAAGTATGGAATGAATACCAGCCTAAGATTTTATCATTATTTTAATAAATAGATGTTAATTTTATTTATTTTCAAACTTAAAATTTTATATATATATTTTAATATAAAATATATACTTTTAAAATTGTATAATTATAATTATATAACTATAATTATAATTATATAACTATAATTATATATATATATATATGATTTCTCATTGTTTTAATAAAAAAAATATAAAACATTACATTGTAATTGTAATTGTGTATTAATTATAATTATAATTATTTTCATTTTTAAATTGAAATTTACACGGTGATTATTCATAAAATTATAAATCTAAAAAGTATTATCTAATATAATTATATTTTTTACAACACATTTTTATTTTTGAAATGGTTAATAATTTTTGAAATATGTGATAATTATTTTAAATTTTATTATTAGTGTGTTTTCATTTTGACTATTACGATTTTCTAAACATTAATTTTGAATATTTATCTCAAAAAGTATCGTTTGAAAGTATCATCTAACAAAATTATATTTTCATAATATGTTTTAAATTTTTTATTTTTTTGTATTTTTGAGAAACTAGTAAACATCTAGGACTTTACTCCTTGTCGCCGTACTATAGGGGGATTTAAACTTAGATGGCCTTGTTTCCATAATTTCAAATAACATTTTTTCAAATAAAATATTATAAAAATGTGTACCCTCTATTTAACCCTAAATATAAAATAATAAATTTTTTAAACTGTATTATTATTATAATATTATTTTTATCTTAAACAACTTATAATTATTTTTTAAATTTTAATATAATAAAATAAAAATTAAAAAATAATATTTTATATCAAATTTAATACAATATTATGCAGAGACTTACACCTTTCACTATCACAACATGTATTCACAGTTTTTTTCAATATTACACCATAAGAATTATGATGCCATGTTCTCATTTTGAGATATACAAGAATTATAATATCAGATGCATGAGAATTATGATACCATGTTCGCATTTCGAATTGCATACCATATTCTCATCTTGAGATTCACAAGAATTATTTTATCATATTATTATAAGAAAATTTAAGATAGTTATTTAAAAAAATTATTATTAGGGCATTTTTATTGGAAAAATATGTAATGAGTCATAAATTTCTTATTCTTGAAAAAGATAGAAAATATATTTTAGTTTAAAATTTATGCTATTTAACCTTTTTCCAAATAAAATATTATGGATAGATATACTTTTCCATTTAATTCTTAATCTCAAAGCAAGTAAGATACATTCAAAAATATAATATTTTTATGTAAAATTAAATTAATAAATAGATTTTTTTTTTTTTCCAATGAAGTGAAGTTTTACTTTCTCTATTTATTTTTAATTTTGATTATTTCAATAATTTTTAAGTATCCTAAAATCTTAGAAACAAAAATCTGTAACCAAAGTTCCCATTAATTAAATGAAATTGTAACTTTTAATACAAATTTTACCTTTATATAAAATGTTCATCTCAAAATGCATAATAATTATGATACCATGTTCTCATGTCAAGATGCATGAGAATTGTTATACCATGTTCTGAAAATTGTTATATCATTTTGTTATTTAAAGATGTAGGATCATTATTTAAAACTTTAGTACTAATCTGTTTTTATTTAGAAATTTGTGCAACTATTCATAAATTTTTAATTTTTATAAAAATAAAATTAGCATTTTAGTTCAAAACCCATGCCACTTAACCATTATTTCCAAATAAGATATTATAGAGATGTACCCCTTCATAAAAAACCAAAGGGGTAGGGTATGTATGCCTTCCTAGAATTAACAATCAGGGTAGAGATGGGTCCCTTGTCCCTTGTCCCACAAACAATGGGGTCTCATACACCAATTTGGTGTTTCCTTGTCCCTTTGTCCCACAAACAAAGGGGTCTCATACACCAATTTGATGTTTGGGTTGGCGGTGACCTTAAAATTGGATAATAATAATATGAAATGACCTTTCTTACCGGAAGTCAACAATAAAGTTTCAAGCCCTTCAAATTGGATAATAATAATTATTGGCTTAGTCTAACTTATATATGAAATGACCTTTCTTACCATAATTCAACAATAAAATTTCAAGAAAGTTTGTGATTTTGTTGTTGATTAAAATACATTTTTAATGAATAAATAAATTTTTGGTGTAGTCTAACTTATATATGAAATGATATTTCTTACCAAAATTCAATAATAAAATTTCAAACAAGTTTGTGATTTTGTTGTTATTTAAATTACATTTTTAATGAATAAATGAATTTAGCTCCTTGAATTTACAAGGCACTTGAATTTTATAGATTAAACAACTTAAACTCAATTTTTTAAAATCTCTTCTAATATTTAAAAAAAATTAACCAAAAAAATCATTTTATCTATTAATTATAATATAAGATTAATAATTCATTAAATATGATGTAAATATTAATATATATTTAATTAATTGTACAATTGTTTAATATTTATTGTTAATTTAATTTGTGAAATATAATTATCACCTATAAAAACAATATTTTATTCTTCAAGATAATTAAAATAACAAATAAATAATCTCACTCGGATGCGGGTGTCACTGCGGGTCATTTATGAGGATTTACTCCTCGCCGGCAGCTGTCCCTGCACTTGGCTCGCGGACACAGATCCCACAATCCCACAACATTCGATATGAATTTGCCAGGGTACAGAATAATGGTCACGCATTTGGTATTGAATGCGCGCTCGGCTCGAGAGACTATGCGCGAAGATTTATCCATGGCCTGGTCTCTGGTTTATGCAATTGCCCTTGGCTGTTTCTACCTCCGCCCGCTATTCTTCCCGCACCCCTGCTTCGTTCAAGCTGCTTGGAAGCTCATCTGGATTCTAAGTCTGGCCTGGTCCGCCTGCGCTCGGCCCTTTCCCCTTTGGTTCTGCCAATTTCCCTTCCCTCGTCTCTCTGTTAATTCGGGAATGGTTCATCGTCGTGGAGTCTCTCACCATGGAGGCACCACTGGCAATCGAGGCCGGGCCTCTCATTCTGCTCCCCAGAACATTGTCCCTCTCGCTTCTGCCTCCCTGTCCTCTCCACCTTCTGGTCATGCTAGACCTCTCCCGAACAACTCCTTTCAAGCAACCCGCTTCAAATTCCATAGTAGGCTCAATAAGCCCGTGTTGTCAGCCAGTATCACTATAATCCTTACTGAGGAGGAGGATAAGCCCAACAGCTCGGCCCACACCACCATGTCTCAGTCTCAGGATGATAGTGTCCTTCAGGGGAAGGTGGCTGGGGTCATGTTCAATGGCGACAACATGCAGGAAGAACGCAATGTGCCTGAAGCTCCTCAGCCTCTGGCAGACTCTAATCAGCGCGAGGTACTTGCATATGAGCCGGTTCATCCTCCAGGCATCATTTTGAATTTGGTAATTCCTCCAGATGGTGGTGTCACGGGAGATGCAGATAATGCGGTCGTCACGTGGATTGGCTCTCCTAGCCAGGTGGATAAGGATGCTCTCGACTCTCCTAAACATGTTTAATGTTTCTGGTTCACTGCCTAGTGTTGGCATTCTCACCTCTGATATGTTTCTTTTTCTGTTATGCGTCTCTGGATACTATCAACACTGTTCTTGTTTCAATTATTGTTTTGGTATCGGTGCGAGCCAATATAGTCTTATGAGCAGTAACAAGTCATGGCTCAGCAAGCCTTGTTTTTGCTTTAATTTTGTATATGGCGGGTATGACAGAATGTTTATCAGCAAAGCCATAGTCGACGATAGTACTGTAGTGTTAGACACAGAACTCGTTCACTTTCTTGTCTGTCAGCGACTTATAAATCATGTTTTAAGGTCTCTCAATCCTGGAAGGGCGGTCAGAAGGATCTGTATGTATCAGAATCTCTGGTTGAGGGCTGGCTTCTGCCCCCTCTGAGGTCTTGACCTCTTCGTACATATTTTTCTCTTTTTTTAATAGAAAAAATCTTTACGGAGAAAAAAAAAAAATCTCATATAAATCTAAATTGTAATTAAAAATAAACTCATTAAAAATATACATTTATTAACTATTTAGAGGCATTGATAGAAACTAATATATGTATTGAACGTGGTCTCTCCTCCAACCTCCATAAACTTACTCCATATCACTTAATAAAATAAAATAAAAAAGCACACGTAAAACTCACACTTTCTCACTTAAAACTTCATTCCTTCATAAATATATATAATTCAAATCTGGATCAAGATAATAAATACATATTACAATAGCCCAAAGAAAGAGATTTGATTTCCAAAATCCAACCAACTCCAAAAAAAATTACCACAACTAACTCACTATTTAGAGAAATAAATCTAAACCAATTTTCTAAATCAAACTTAGCACTAATTATCATAGTACTAACTCTCCATCCTGAGGATAGTGCTAGGTACAAGTAATCCAACTCAAGATACACAAAATTCAAATTTGTGCTTGGGTAGATTTTTGGTGAAAATATTAGTGATATTGTCTTTTGTATAACAATACTCCACATACATCTCTTTCTTGTGGATGAGGTTTCTAATAAGTGGTATGGTCTCAGTGTGTTGAGACTTCTCATGAAACAACGAATGGTTGCTCAACTTTATGTAGGATAAATGATCAAAAAAACATAAATGTAGGAATGTTCTCCATCACTCTAAGCTTAAGAAGCAATTTATTGAGCCATATTGTTTTATAACTCCTAGTGTAAGTAGCAACATGCTCATCCTCTATAGAAGATAAAGCAACACATGCTCGTTTTTTACTACAAGAAACCATTCAATAACCCAAGGAGAAAGATAACTTGTACTGGACTTCCTAGAATTCACATATTCGTCCCAATTTTCTTTAGTAAACCCATGAAGACAAATGTCCTTGTTTCTTTAATACACAAGGTGGTAAGAAATGGTCCCACTCAAATAACAAAGGACTATTTTACGTGCCTATCAATGGACCTTTTTTGGTTTCATCATAAACTCACTTGATACATTCGCATTGTATGAAAAATCAGGATGCATATTACACATGTAAAGAAGTCTTCCAATCATTTGACGATATAATGTACCATCCACTTCTTCATTTTGATCATCAACTTGTAGTTTGGTACAAGAATCCATGGGTGTGGATATGGATTACAATACTCCATTGCAAATTGTTTTCATGCCTCCATATAAAATTTAGCTTTGTCAACATAAGTTGACTCTTATCGTGCTATACTTCGAAACCAAGGAAAAAATAAAGGGGACCCAAATCCTTCATTTTAAATTCCTAGCACAATTCAATTTTCAACCACAGAATTAAACCATCATCATTTCCTATTAAGATAGGATCATCAACATACAAAATGATAATGAAAATGTTGTCATCATCACAATGAAAATATAGATTAGAATTAGCATAATATTTCTTTACACCTTTTTCCAAGAAACTACTCATCAATCCAAGTGTACCATGCACGAGTAGCTTGTTTAAGACCATAAAGGGCCTTCTTTAACATGTACACAAACTCCTCTTTACCAGCTACTTCAAACCTCTGTGGTTTTTTTATGTAAGCCTCTTAGTGCAAAACACCATTTAATAAAGAAGACCTTGTTGGCATTATGATGCATATGTTGTACTTGATGGCAACCCACTCATCTCAAATAATAAATTATAGTGTAGAGAAAAGTTCACGCACTTATATGCAGAGAAAAGTTTATTTCATGTAGAGAAAAGTTCACGCACTTTTATGCAGAGAAAAATTTATTTCATGTAGAGAAAAGTTCACGCACTTTTATGCAGAGAAAAGTTTATTTCATGCAAGGAAAAGCGCGTATATGTTGGAGAACTTACCTTTGGTTCATGGTAGTTAGTCCTTGGTATTTGAACCTATGAGGAAAAGCGCGTATATGTTGGAGAACTTACCTTTGGTCCATGGTAGTTAATCCTTGGTATTTGAACCTATGAGGAAAAGCGCGTATATGTTGGAGAACTTACCTTTGGTCCATGGTAGTTAGTCCTTCGTATTTGAACCTATGAGGAAAAGCGTGTATATGTTGGAGAACTTACCTTTGGTCCATGGTTGTTAGTCCTTGGTAGCTGAACCTATGGTTTTGGACCATGGTACTTCGTCAAAAGTGTTGATCTCACGTACTTTCATGGTTGGTTCATGGTATTAGTCCAACAGTTTTTTGATCCTATGGTTTTGGCCCGTGGTATTGTGAAAGGCCTAAGCCTATATAAAGAAAAGGAGATCACTTGGCTAATTCATCCTTGCAATTGAATATCTTAAGATCTGAAATATTGGGTTATTGTTTTGAAAGTTTTATATATGAAAGTGAAGTTGAAAGCGAATCTGTGAAGGGTGTTCTCTCGAGCGCTGCAGCTGCAGAAGTGCGGAGGCGCCACAAAAGGCGCAGTGCAGAGACGCGACAGAGGCGCCACAGAAGGCGCAGTGTGGAGACGCCACAGAGGCGCCACAGAAGGCACAATGCGGAGATGCCACAGAGGCGCCACAGAAGGCACAGTGCGGAGTCGCCACAGAAGGCGCAGTGCGGAGGCGCCACAGAAGGCGCAGTGCGGAGATGCCACAGAGGCGCCACAGAAGGCACAGTGCGGAGTCGCCACAGAAGGCGCAGTGCGGAGGCGCCACAGAAGGCGCAGTGCGGAGGCGCCACACAAGGCGCAGTGCGGAGATGCCACAGAGGATGGAGAGAGTTGATATTTATGCATGTACAAACCTTTTTAAGTCCGCTAATTCATTCCAAGGATGGAAAGAGTTGATATTTATGCATGTACAGACCTTTTTAAGGTGAACTGTCCTTTGAAGACAAGGAGGAGTACTTTGACCTTTTGTATGCAAGTTCTGGAGGGATAGAGGCGATTTTGTTTTCAGTGTTTCGGGAGCATCGGGAGTCAGATTTTGAAACCATAAGTGGCATTGGAAAGCTGGTTCAGATAGCTATCTGATGACAATGACCAGAAGTGCTTGTGAGCACATTCAGTTTGGTCGTTTCAATGTGTAATCCACTTCTTATTTCTCATTCGTAATAAAAAGGTCGCCCATCTTGAAAGCAGACTCGAAGACATAGTCCATCAAGGATGAACTCTGTAATCAATATCATTGTCTAGTGTATCTATGTTTTCATTGTTTACACTATTGTTTTACATCTTTCTTATGGTTTATCAGCTATCGTAAAGTGTTCTACTCCAACAGTTTTCCTCATTTTCCATGTTTTCGGTTTTCATTCAATTCACTAATGGTTAATGAACTCTACATGAGTATTTAATATATGATCATATCATATCACTCCTTGATCACATAAGAATTATTTTGGTATGAACTTGGCACATTTGTGTCCATGACGATTAGAGGGAAAAACTTATAATGGATATAGCTTACTCAATACTCATCAGAAGCATATCATATCATATATCAAATGGGTCAAAATCCTTTTTCCAATGGTGATAGATTGATGGAAAGTTTAGGTCCCTATCAAAAGTAACGAGCCTTACAATTATGCAATTATCATGAAAAAAACCCTAGAATTGTTGATTTGAAATTCGTGATATCTTGACCTCTTGATCTTCGATTGAGACAACATTTAACTCAAGTATTTTTTGCATAGAATTTAGACCTACGACTTGTTTCCATGAATTCATGCCAAAAAGCTACAAAAATTTATTTAAATTTTGCGGCCATCAATTTTCCCTTGGAAATAAAATAATAATCCACAAACTAGTAAAAAAATGACCCACTTTGATTGAGGAAAGGGCTTTCATATTGCATGTTAAATACCAAAATATATCTCTAAAAATAAAATTGCATACAATAGATCCAACAATATTATGGAAATTATCTTTTATTAATATCAAACCCTTAAGCTAGGGCAATATCTTGCAGTTTTATTCCTTTTATGGAAGGAGTCCACTTATGTTCACTTGTCTCTTTGACAGGGGAACCTTCTAATGAGCTAATGCTCCAATTAGAATAATTTTCCCACAACCCATAAGGAATTATCCATCCATGTTTATAATTACCAAGATAATTCTAGAAAACTCTAACCATGATAAACTCCTAACTACCTAGTGGACCTTTTTTAATGAGGTCACAATACATTTATTCAACACTAACTGTCATAGTAGGCTTTATTTAATAATATAGTGGACCTAGTCCACCCTACATTGAATGACCTCCATTGTTATTATTCTACTATTATTCCGCTTAGGTACACTAAATTTTAGTCCATACTTTCACCCTTGCAAGCATACTAATTCATATGAATTTGGCCTATGCCTTCTAGGGGAAATCCTATCAAATGTTAGTGAAGCTATCTAGAAATAGAAAAAAACAAAAACAAAAACAAATCCTTCAAATGCTTATGGTGTTTTGAAACTAACCACATGTTTATTTCTTATCTAATGTGATTTTTTTGGGACTGCCTCTATAAACATTAATAAAAAAAGGTTCATGAAAAATGTAAAACTTATTTCCAAAAAAATGCAAACGTGAGGCACCATATCATTTCTTCAAATGAATCTAATAATGGTCTTATTATGGCAAGAGATTCCTAGTAGGTTTGAGGAAAATCTTAGCTAAGATATGACATTACAAAAATTGGCATCTCATATGGAATATCTCTCAATCAATTAGTTTAGGTTAAAAATAATCTTTATTTGGAGCTTCTTTATTTAGTTTTGAGTTTTTGTTTTTGTTAATTCTCTAATTTTGCACGTTAATTTTTGTGCATGTTTATATGCTAACTTTATTATATGTTATCACTATTATTTGGCATATTCTAATTATGCCTTGCATAATATAAATGAGTTTCTTGTGTTTTCAACTTTGTAGGTTGGTTAGGAATACTAACAAACAACATATTCTTTGTGAATGTGTTTTGCAATGCATATCATCTTGGATTTTGTTTTGGAAATTAGTTGTCTTATTCTTTTTTATAAACATGGTAAAATTGTCATGAGGCTCCTCAATATGTAAGATTTTGTTTCCCATTTTGAATTCATACAAAATAGACTTACTATTGATATTTTATATCTATATTCTAGAGTGAGGAGCATTATCATTTGTGAATACATCTTTTATGTATTCCCTTTTAAAGAAGTTCCTTATTTGAATGGTGTTTGTTTTCCAATGTTGGATTTGTAGTCATGGGAGTGGAGATGTATTTTGACATATTTAAATAAATTGTGAATAGATATAACATGTAATTTGCTGGTGAAAATATTGTTTAGTTATAATGATTACTTTCTCCTAAAATATAAGGATAATTTACATTAATCATAGCAGGATCAACCTTTTGCACATTTGAATACTAAACATAGATTTGTGTATTTAAGGATTTCATATTAACTTGTTTCATTAATTGTACAGTTGTAATATTGAGTTCTCTTTCTAATATAACCAGGATAGATCCATTTTACTTTGGATCTACCAAGCCCCAAGAAGGATCAAATATTTTTTCGCTCTATGCTAGTTTGCATATGAGGATATTTGTTGGTTTAATTCCCCTTTAAATAGGATACATTCCACGTGAATACCATGGGTCAATACCATTGGTTCATACCATGTGCCATCTTTATTTTTATTAATATTAATATTTGGGTTAATAAGGCTTTTTTTGCATGTTATTAAAAATAATTTGGCCCATTGTATTTGGCCCATAGGCTTCACCTAAATAAAACCTTATTTTTGAGTGTTCATAAATATAAAGTGAATTATGGAGTAAATATTTAAAAGAATTATTTTTTTACCATACCTCTAGTTTATTTATAATTTTACTAATTTACCATACCTCTTTTATAAATATGCTATTTGGCCCATAGGCTTCACCTAAATAAAACTTGTTTTTTGAGTCTTTTTTAAATATAAAGAGGTTTATGGACTAAATATAAAAAGAGGTTTTATTTATTTACAATATCTCGAGTTTATTTATATTTTTATTTATTTACCATAACTATTTTTTTAGTGTTCATAAACTTCTTTATATTTTAAATTTATATTGTGTTTATACATAATAATAATTAGATTGATTTCTTAATAGGGCCCACATTAGATTAAAAATGTTAAACTTTAACCATTACATGTTAAATACTTAGTGTATGTTTGTGGGGTTAGTTGAGTTTATTTTATCCCTTACTCAAAAAATGCACAATGACTTTTTTTGTCCTTGCTTGAAGTGTTCTAGCTGATTTTTTTCATCACTTTTAATTTCATTATATTCTTGGTGATCTTTTATGTCATTTTTCTGAGATCATTTTTTGACAGCTTTATGAGAATTTAATTGTAATCATTGATCACTTGTGCCTATAATCATTTATGAAAAGCATTATTTGGTATCCCAATTTCAAAGACAAACATGTAAATATTTTAGGTTTTCTTAGAGGCCACTATTTTTGAGAATGACTCTTTCTTACATCAAGGTCAAGTTGTCAACCTTTGTGGTCAATTGGATTTAGATGTTGTTATCCTTTCCACTTGGGTTCAGTTCTTGCATGTGACATGTTGAGCTTATAATGAACATTTTTTAGAATGACTCATTCTTACATCAAGGTCAAGTTGTCAACCTTTGTGGTCAATTGGATTTAGATGTTGTTATCCTTTCCACTTGGGTTCAATTCTTGCATCTTACATGTTGAGTTCATAATGAGCATTTCTTGTAATGACTTCAAACCTTGTTATCTAAGTAAATTAATTTATTCACCATCCTATAACAACAAAGCTCAAGATCATAAACTCAACAAGTCACTGAGAAATTGAAGTTAGATGGAAAAGATAATAAAATAGCTTCAGCTCATAATGAACATTTCTTGAAATGACTTCAAACCTTGTTATCTAAGTAAATTAATTTATTCACTATCCTATAAAAACAAGTCTCAAAGTCATAAACTCAACAAGTCACTTACTGAAATTGAACTTAGATGTAAAAGATTAAAAAATCCCTAAAAATTTAATAGATAAATACAAATAGACTTCAATATCTCTGAACTTTCAAGTATAAAAACCATTAAGTAAAACGAAAATGAATTATTCTCCACAATCAAGTGAAATCTCAAAAGATTGCATAAAATATTCAATGCAAAAATAGTTCTGACATAGCCCAAGGCACGAGATATATTATGTTTTAAATAGGCATAAAATAATTTTTATGCTACCCAAAAGAAAAGATATATTAGTTAAATCCAAAATCTGTGTATTGTGAGTAGCATCAAAGTAGTTTAAATTTCAAATTTGTGCGTCAATTGTGTTTTAATTTTTTTTTATTCCATATAACATAGATATCAAGGCAGAATTGATAAGAAAAAGATATTTTCTTATACTTTAAGTAGAGATTTTTTCATCTCCATTTCACTTTATTTGAATATTTTACACACTTGTCACAGCTTTATAAATGAAATTTTCATTATGAATCAAAACTTTGCCTCATACTGGATCACACAAAAATAGACTATCTATTTTGATCAGAAAGAATTTGCAGTGGAAAACAAATAAATGTAAGCAATGCAGAATCATGCAGATTGTGCCTTAGATTTATACATGCAGTAATGATTAAATGTTAAGTTAAAGAACTTTCACTGACATAGTAACTGATTGTGCAAAATAGTTGAATCTCCGAGATACTGCCGGGCACTTAAGGATTCTGGGCCATATCATCCAATTCCAAGGTAATTCTTGCAATTTTTGTCATTGAGCAATAGAGGGAAAATTATAATTTAGCACAGGATCACCATTATTACTTTGAAATGTTGGCTGCAAATTTATACTCAAATGCCGAGGAAACAGAAAAGGAACGAGACGATGGAAAATGAAGAAAATGTTCCCTTTCCATCTGTTTTACAGATTGAGATTCAAAGAAGGCTTCCTTTCCTTCTTGCTTGATCCAGTAGGCTTCTCCACAGTGAATATAAAAGGCTTCCTTTTCTTATTGCTTGATCCAGTAGGCTTCTCCTCAGTGAATATAAAAGGCTTCATTTTCTTCTTGCTTGATTCAGTAGGCTTCTCCTCAGCAAATATATGGACCTTAGATCCTTCTGTGCCATCCAAAAGCGATTGAAATTTTGTGGGCATCCTTCCTAGATCATCAAAACCAGTCGAAATGGTATCTGGGTTATTTGCACTCTGTAATATAGTGGAGGAATGAAGGCGTGAACTAGGTAGAGCAGTTGGTATATTTGCATTGCTAACAGCTTCTAACAGAGTGGGAAACCGAACATATTCCAACTGAGGGGTAAACCCAAACATAGGACGAGGGTAGGAAGGCAAACGGGCAGTATGTTTATTGCGTAAAAGCAAATCATAAGTATCTGACATCATGGAAGCAAATGTACTCTGTGATGCAACCGGGTCATGGAAGCTTGATATAAGTGTACCAGACTGAGGAACAATTGGAACCGTGGGGAAAGGGTGGGAAGGAAAAGCTGTATGGTTGCTGTGAACAAGCAAGTCAGAATTACCAGCTACGTGCCTTGTCATGGTATCTGATATCATGGAAGCAAATGTACTCTGTGATGCAACCGAGTCACGAAAGTTTGATATAAGTGGAGCATATTGAGGTACAATTGGAACTGTGCGGAAAGGGTTGGAAGGCAAAGCAGTATGGTTGTTGTGAACAAGCAAGTAAGAGCTACCAGTTATGGAGGATAGCATACTAGAGGATGGCGATGATGCCAAAATGGGACGAGCAGCATACATCCTGAAATCAGTTTCAACCGAGTTAGGAAAGCTTGACATAGGTGTAGCAGTTGGTATAAACTGAGGAACAATTGGAGCAATGGGGAAAGGGTTGGAAGGCAAAGCAGAATAGTTATTGTGAAGAAGCAAGTCAGAACTACCAGATATGGGGGATAGCATAGTATGGGAAGGAGATGATACCAAAGAGGGAGAAGTAGCACCATATGGTGAAATACCACCATTATTTATTGCACCTGAATTGATCTCAGATGTTGTCCTCGACAAACCTTCTGTTTCATTTCGAAATTGTCCATCAGAGTTCATTTTAGCCGTTCGCTCATTCAGCTTTTCTGTCTCTAGAAAGAATCCACCAATATTTGAAATACTGGTATAAAATCTAGATGCTTTTCCAGACAAATATTTAGTTTCACCTCCGGCTTCTCTTCTAGGGTTCATTTTAGGCCTTCCTTTAGAACGCTTTCTCGCGTCCAGAGAAATTCCACCAACATTTGAAGCACTGGAATAAAATTCAGATGTTTTTCCTGACAGATCTTTAGTTTCGTCTCCGATTTCTCTTTCAGGGTTCATTTTAGGCCTCCCTTTATGACGTTTTCCCGCTTCCAGAGAAGTTCCATCAATATTTGAAGCATTGGAATCAAATTCAGATGGTGTTCCAGACAAATCTTTAGTTTCATCTGTTGGAATTTAATTCCAACTGCAACAATGAACAGTTGTACATGAATCTGATTTGCAGTAAATGTTAAAGGTGTTCGGTGCAGCAAAGTCGCCTTTGATATTTCTGGACATTAATATGCATTAAAGTTTGAGTTGATTTCCCCTGCGGATAGCCGACTTGTTTTTGATAAAGGCATCACCGCCTTGCTGCAATAAATTCTGAGATAAACATTAAAAGATATTTTGTAATATTTTATTGTTTTAATCAGATATCTTTCAGCATATAAATACCGCACAACAGTTCTGTTTTGAAGTTAGAAGAAGTAGCAGCAGCACCTGAAGAATCACACAGAGCAGAGGAAAGCATGCAGCAGCGTGAAGAGGAAGAAGAATAATTTCAGAACAGTGAAATGCACAGCAGTGCAGAAATTTGAATGTAATTTGTTTTTTATGTTCATCTGTGTGGAACAGAATCGTTCCTTAGTGAATTTCTGAAGTAGATGTTCAGCAATAGAAGTTTTGAAATTCCCTTAGTATGAGGAAGACAAATCTGTAACAGTTAGTTTATTTTGATAAATACAAGTAAATTTTTTCCTGTTTCTGTTACTCCGTCACCGTTGCTGAAACACCTCGTAACTCAAAAATTACTTGACGTCAAAAGTTTAAGTTGCTGAAACACGACGATCAGCGTTGCTGAAACACCTGTTTCAGCAACTGAAAAAAAAAAAACTGTGTTGCTGAAACACCGTTTCCAGCAAGCGATTTTCTGTTTTTCTGTGTAAAAACAGAGTGCGATTTTTGTCTGTCTGTTATGGAATTTATCAGAAAATTCCAGCATGGTATCAGAGCTAGTCTAGGCACTCAGTGAGTCAAAAACAAAGATTGTTTTTCACTGTAGGAGCTGTAAGAAGTTTGTTGAGCAGGATTTTTCTAGCAGAGAAAGTTTTTTCTTGTTTTTCAAAATACAGTCAGTATCTTTTCTTTACCAGTACAGGTTAAGATGGCAGATGCTGGAACAGGTCTGACAAATCCCCAACTACCTCAGTTTAATGGGAAAAATCACAGTTATTGGTCCATAACAATGAAAGCATTTTTTGCTTCTCAAGGACTATGGGAGCTGGTTGAAACAGGGTATGCTGAACTTGCAGATGCAACAGCATTGGCTGCTTTGACAGCAGCAGAAGAGACCAGTTGAAGAGTGACAGAAAGAAGGATGCCAAAGCCCTCTTTTTCCTCTTCCAATCAGTACATGAAAGTGTTTTTCCGCGGATTGCAGCAGCAACACAGTCTAAAGAGGCATGGGATATTCTCCAAACTGCCTATCAAGTCATGGAGAAGGTGAAGACTGCAAAGTTGCAGATGTTGAGGAGAGACTTTGAAAATCTCAGCATGAAGGAATCTGATACAATAGATTCATTCTTCACCCAGGTTATTGGCTTGATAACCCAGATAAGATCTCATGGTGAGATTCTTGAAGATAGAAGGGTTGTAGAGAAAATCTTGAGATGTTTACCCTCAAGGTTTGAATCTATTGTGGTGGCAATAGAAGAAACAAAAGATCTCTCACAGTTCACGGTAGATGAGCTGAGTGCTTCTCTGTTGTCTCATGAACACAGACTGAGTAGAGGAACAGATTCCTCTTTTGAGCAAGCATTCAAGACTCAGATGTCTTTTGGCCAAAGAAGAGGTGTAGGCAGAGCAAATTACAGAGGTCGTGGAAGAAGCCAAAACAGAGGCAGAAATTATCCAGCTAGCACAAGCGGAAGGAGCTGCAATCAGAACCAAGCTGAAGGTTCAAGCAAACAGCAAGCTCATGGACAAAGGTATGACAAATCCCAAGTCCAATGTCATTATTGTAAAAAATTTGGGCACTATGCCAATGAATGCAAGAAAAAACAAAATGACATGAACAATAGGCAGAATGTTAATTTTGCAAATGAAGAAGATAAGAACCCAAAGAATGTGGTGTTAACATGTAACATAGCACAAGACAAACAAGATGATTTTTGGTTCTTAGACTCAGGTTGTAGTAATCACATGACTGTAAATATTGCAATGTTTGCCAATCTGGATGAAAATGTGAAATCTGAGGTAACAACAGGGACTGATGATAAGATAACTGTCAAGGGTAAAGGCAGTGTCAATATCCGAGCAAAAAATGGAGAACAGATGACTGTGCAAGCTGTATATTATGTACCTGGTCTGAAATGTAATCTTTTGAGCATTGGACAGCTCATGAACAAAGGTTACAACGTGTTCTTCAAAGATGATTTGTGTACTATCAGAGACATACCTCGAAGTAAGAAGATCATTGCACAGGTGCAGATGACCAGCAATAGAATGTTTCCTCTCAAACTCAGGGCAGATTTGAAGGAAGGCAGAACTATTGCGGCTGTAACACAAGAAGTCTTTCAAGAACAGGTGAAAGATGTGAATTGGTTGTGGCATTTGAGATTTGGACATCTCAATTTCGGAGGCCTGAATCTGTTGCACAGAAAGGGCATGGTAAAGGGATTGTCGTTGATTGAGAAACCGGACAGCCTTTGTGAAGGCTGCATCTTGGGCAAACAACATAAAGAAAGCTTTCCAGCAGGAAAGAGTATAAGGGCAAAAGCACCCTTGGAAATTGTTCACTCTGATGTGTGTGGACCGATGCAAATACCATCATTTGCTGGAAATAGATATGTTTTGACTTTTATTGATGATTACACCAGAAAGACATGGGTGTATATGCTGAAACAGAAGAGTGAAGTGTTTGAGAAATTCCGCCACTTCAAAACTCTTGTTGAAAAGCAAATTGGGCATTATATCAAAGTGCTCAGAACAGATAGAGGAGGAGAGTACATCTCCCAAGAATTTATGTGTTTTTGCAGAGAGAATGGCATACAAAAGCAGTTCACAGCAAGGTATACACCTCAGCAAAATGGTGTTGCTGAAAGAAAGAATAGGACCATTCTTGACATGGTCAGAAGTATGCTGAAGGCAAAACATTTGCCGTATGAGTATTGGGCAGAAGCTGTTACTTGCGCAGTTTACATCTTGAATAGATGCCCAACTAAAGCTGTCATGAACAGAATACCAGAAGAGGCATGGAGTGGTCAAAAGAAAACTGTCACTCACATGAGAGTATTCGGTTGTGTGGCATATGCACATGTACCAGATCAGCTAAGAAAAAAGCTTGATAGTAAGGGGGAGAAGTGTGTCTTTATTGGCTATTGTGATGAGTCAAAAGCATACAAACCCTATAATCCATCCACCAAGAAGTTAATAGTAAGCAGAGATGTGCAGTTCATTGAACATGAAGCTTGGGATGGAAGCTTGGAAAAAACAGTGAATGTGAAGACAATAGTGTCTCATGAAGAAGAAGAGGAAGGGACAGCAGCAAATAATCCTTCCTTGGTGGCTCCTCCTACACCACAGCAAGTACAACAAACCACACCACAAGCTGGAATCCGAACAGCCTTGAGAAGTCAAGGAAGAACAGTTGTTGTTACACCACAAACAACTACTGCTGAAACACCACAGGGATCAAATACACCCTCAAGTTCGGATGGAACTCCAAGCACACCAAGAAGACCAAGATTCAGAAATCTGAATGAGATTTATGAACAAGGAGAGGTAAGTAACAATACCGGTCTGAATTCATTATTTGCTTTGTATTGTCATATTGATGACCCAATCCATTTTGAAGATGTTGTAAATGAAGATAAATGGATTGAAGCAATGAATGAAGAAATTGGTGCAATTGAGAAGAGTAAAACATGGGAGTTAGTGGATCTCCCTAAAGGCAAAGATGCCATTGGAGTTAAGTGGGTCTATAAGACCAAAAGTAATGCTGAAGGTAAGATTGACAGGCACAAAGCAAGGCTTGTTGTGAAAGGCTACAAGCAGCAACAAGGCAGAGACTATGATGAAACCTTTGCACCAGTAGCAAGGATGGAAACAGTCAGAACAGTGTTGTCTATTGCAGCACAACACAAATGGAAGATTTATCAGATGGATGTTAAATCTGCATTCCTGAATGGAGTGTTAAAAGAAGAGGTTTATGTTGATCAACCTCCAGGCTATGAAGTTGAAGGACAAGAGCATAAAGTTTGTAAACTGAAGAAGGCTCTTTATGGGCTGAAGCAAGCTCCAAGAGCATGGTACAGCAGAATTGATGCTTATCTGATTGAGAATGGGTTTGCTAAGTGTGATGGTGAACCCACACTCTACATAAAGTAGAATGACGGTAAGATTATTATTGTTGTTTTATATGTAAATGATCTGATTTTTACTAGCAATGATGCTTCTCTCATTGCTAATTTTAAAGCAGTCATGAAGAGTGAATTTGAAATGACTGACTTAGGCTTCTTAAGATATTTTCTTGGAATTGAAGTAGACCAAAGTGAAAATGGTGTTTTTATTTCTCAAGATAAATATGTAGAAGCTGTTTTGAAGAGATTTAACATGCAGAACAGCAAGGCTGCTGTGACTCCAACAGTAGTGGGGCTGAAATTAACCAAAGAAGACAGCAACAAATATTTTGATCCAAAATTGTACAAGAGCATAGTTGGCAGCCTTATGTACTTGACTGCAACTAGGCCGGACATTATGCACGCTGTGAGTTTAATCTCCAGATTTATGGAAAGACCGAAAGAGACTCATTGGCAGGCAGCCAAGAGAATTCTAAGGTATGTGAATGAAACGAAGGGGTTTGGTATTTTATACTCCTCTTCTGAAAGTTTCATGTTGACAGGTTACACTGACAGTGATTGGGCTGGAAGTGTTGATGATAGGAAAAGCACATCGGGATATGTGTTTCATATGGGATCAGGAGCCATCTCATGGGCTTCCAAGAAGCAACCAGTTGTGGCTTTTTCAACAGCAGTAGGATGCCAAGCAGTATGGCTGAGAAGAGTTCTCAAAGATTTGTGTCATGAACAAGAAAATGGCACAACCATTTACTGTGACAATAGCTCAGCAATAGCATTGTCTAAAAACTCTGTTTTTCATAAAAGAACAAAGCACATAGACACCAAATTTCACTTCATACGTGAATTGGTTAACAATGGTGAGATTGTTTTGCAGCACTGCAGAACAGAGGATCAGCTTGCAGACATCTTGACAAAACCATTAGCAAAGAAAGGTTTTGATCATTTCAGAAAATGTCTGGGTATGCAGCAGTTGAAATTAAGGGGGAGTGTTGGAATTTAATTCCAACTGCAACAATGAACAACTGTACATGAATCTGATTTGCAGTAAATGTTAAAGGTGTTCGGTGCAGCAAAGTCGCCTTTGATATTTCTGGACATTAATATGCATTAAAGTTTGAGTTGATTTCCCCTGCAGACAGCCGACTTGTTTTTGATAAAGGCATCACCGCCTTGCTGCAATAAATTCTGAGATAAACATTAAAAGATATTTTGTAATATTTTATTGTTTTAATCAGATATCTTTCAGCATATAAATACCGCACAGCAGTTCTGTTTTAAAGTTAGAAGAAGCAGCAGCAGCAGCTGAAGAATCACACAGAGCAGAGGAAAGCACGCAGCAGCGTGAAGAGGAAGAAGAATAATTTCAGAACAGTGAAATGCACAGCAGTGCAGAAATTTGAATGTAATTTGTTTTTTATGTTCATCTGTGTGGAACAGAATCGTTCCTTAGTGAATTTCTGAAGTAGATGTTCAGCAATAGAAGTTTTGAAATTCCCTCAGTATGAGGAAGACAAATCTGTAACAGTTAGTTTATTTTGATAAATACAAGTAAATTTTTCCTGTTTCTGTTACTCCGTCACCGTTGCTGAAACACCTCGTAACTCAAAAATTACTTGACGTCAAAAGTTTAAGTTGCTGAAACACGACGATCAGCGTTGCTGAAACACCTGTTTCAGCAACTGAAAAAAAAAAAAAAACTGTGTTGCTGAAACACCGTTTCCAGCAAGGGATTTTCTGTTTTTCTGTGTAAAAACAGAGTGCGATTTTTGTCTGTCTGTTATGGAATTTATCAGAAAATTCCAACATCATCTCCATCTTTTCCTTCCGATGTCGTTTTAGATCTTCGTTTCGGCAGCGTTCCGGTATCCAGAAAACTGAGTACTTCGTTCTTCGACCTAAATTGGCGTCCTGTACCTGGTTCGTAGTAAAGCTGCAAATAAACAATTGTCACTCTCAGATTTACGGGGAAGAAATGAAAATAAAATAATAATTCGAAGCAAATACTTTCCCTTAACTTTCATGGTTTAAACGTGGTGGAATTCTGAATGGCCCACACACTTTGATTAGCAAATTATTTTCAACTTAACATTGACTTGCTAATCTTGATCAATTTTTTTTTACAGATTTGATAATGGTTTAATCTGGGAGCTATCATACGCAATAAATACCTTCCATCAATTTTTTTGTAGTTTATCAGATATTTCCATTGATATAAGAAAATTTCTTTCCTGGAAGAATTTTTGCGTAAAAGAATGAGGGTGAGGAAGAACCAAAACTGAGAGTAAGGAAAATGAAACAGTAAAGAAGAAAATTTCGTAGATTTGATAAGGAAATCACTCTTTTCCTTAGCAGAATAGAGAAAAGAAATGAGGACCTTTACCATGGGCTAGCTAAAGTTCTCCCTTGATCTGTGTTATGACTATTTCGAATCTACCTATTTGATTGGCAGACAAATCAGTAACCCTGGCCTCTCAAATTCGCCCCTTCTATTTTAACTATTTTTCATTCATTACTCACCAAGTTAGGAACCTTCTCTAAGTAAAGAACAAGCGTAACCAGATCCAAAAGTTGGTCATTGATTTCAAACCAGGAGGATAAGCAGGAGAAGGGAGTAAGGTGGGGCAGATCCAAGAGTTGGCCATTGGCTTTCAAACCAGGAGCATAAGCTAGAAACGGGAGTATAGCATTTATCTTAATATCAGCATTTATCTCATCACAGCAGAGAATATGGAAAGTATGAAAAACAGCGTACCTAATAACTATTTGCGGATGAAACAGAGCACAAAATGACCTTGTGAGTACACCGAGAAACCAAATCCACCAACATTCCAACCCGCCTCATTTATTTTCAGAACTCTCATCAAAATTTGCCCATAATTCTGCTTAATCTAACAAATTGACAAATTTTCTATTTTTTTTTACCAATTTGATTGAATCTAATAAATTGATAATTTTTTAATTTTTTTTACTAATTTAACTAAATTTAGTAACGGTGGTATAAGGAGTAGCTAGAGCCCAAATTTAATTACTAAATTTTCTTTAGCAATTTGGCCAAAATTTGGTAACTATGAGCAAACTCTTTCACAAAGTTGGCTGGAACCCAAATCTAAACAAAAGAATAGCGGGAAAACCCACAAAATGAAATGATCAACATCAGTTTTGTGTACTTCAATGGGCTAAACAACAAGCAATTTCACCAGCTAAACAGTGGTTGAATTTTGCCGAGGTCACATTGAAGACATGCTATTGAATGAAAATCTCGAGTAATTTCGTGTACTTGCGCACTTCAGATTTAAAAGCAACATACAGAGAAGTTGAAAAAATAAATATTCTGAATCAAATATAGCTATAGCTTGTAAATAGGATGCATATTCTGTAGATACCACACTGTGATTTTGAGCGTCTTTGTTCTGAACTGCAACAACCTCCATTCTTTGATTGGTTTAAACATAGCTACAAATATATTTACTGCACATAATAGATCTCTGTCTCTAAAACTCCAAACAGCTTAGCAAAACAACCATTAAAATCAAAATAAATTAAGGCAAGATGGTTGGCCTTCTACAGTTCAAAGAAAACAAAAACAGAGGGTTCAATCCAATGCTAAACATGTAGGAAAACAAGGGGGTATCAGTACCTTATCTGCATTGCCTGCACTGTAGCCTCCCTTTCTAATTCGGAGTTCAGTGATCCATCCTTTGGGGAGCCATTGTGGCGATTCAATTGACATGAAAAGCTTCCGTAGTTTAAATGCAGTAGTGGTACGAGGCCAACTGTTAACTTGCTCTCCAGTGGTCTGAGCTTCAGATTTTGAGGGCCTTTCATCAGGATGAACAGTAGGAGCTTCATTCTCAGCTTTTTCAGGTTTGGTCTGAGCTTCAGATTTTGAGGGCCTTTCGTCAGGATAAACAGTAGGAGCTTCATTCTCAGGTTTTTCAGGTTTGGTTTCCTCATGAGAAGGCGAAAGCGGTTTGGCAACCACATTGTTTTCTGACTGAATTTCAGAAGGATTTTCACGTAAAATGTGTTTAGGCTGTACCGCGCCGACGATTTCCATAGTGGAGGGTCCAATGCAGATCGTATTCAAACGGATTTACAGTGTTAAAAGGTTAAAATACTGTATACAGAATGCAAATTTGATTGGAATTTTGAGAGAAGTTATACTTCCATCTTCCCTAAAGAACGTCGGCTAGGTGTCCATCTTCTCTATGTCCAGGGAACCATGGACAAGATTGCTCGTATCCTTAAGAGGTATAATATTCCCCTCAACCTTCGTGCCACTCAACACTATTCGCAAATCCTTCTAATCTGTGAAAGATCCGGTTGATCCTAAAGATATGAAGGGTGTCTACTTGATCCCTTGTTCTTGTGGGACCCTCTATATCGGAGAAACAGGGCGCTCCATCCAGCAAAGGATCAGTGAACATGCAGCTGACCTAAGACATGGGAGAACCAATTCTTCAGCCTTAGCAGAGCATGCGGAAAAGACCAAGCATCACGTGTGTATTGAGGAGGCCAAAGTTATTGCCAAAGTTGCGCAGTTCCATCACCGTAAATTCAGGGACCCTATTGAAATTGAAAGAAGGCCTAGCAATCTCAATAGAGATGAACGGTGGAAGATCTGGATCCCTGCCCTTCCTTCCTAGTCTTGCTTTTTATAGTGTTCAATGTTTCGGGGATCTATTTCTTTGGAACCTTGTCTTTTCCTTCATCCTAGGGTTTCTCCTTTTGACTCGGTAAAATTTATTAATTTTTTTTAAGTTAATAGTATTCTATTATTAATATTATTTATTTATTTATTTAAGTTAATAGTATTCTTTTATTATTATTATTATTATTTATTTATTTATATTATTTATTTTTTTATTTTTTTATTTTTCTAATACCTTTAGAATTTTCTTAATTAAACTATATATATATATATGATTACTATTATTATTTTATTTTATTATTATTATTATTATTATTTATTTATTGTAATTTTTTTATTTTTTTTTTATTTTTTTATTTTTTAATATTATTATTTATTTTTTTATTTTGTAATTAGCGTATGCAGTATTGGCGACACATAAATGCTCTAACCATGTTTGGACTCGTAATACCAATAGATAATGAAGAAAGCACCTCGAACTCAAATAAGTGTATGCTCGAGCATAATAGATCAACCCCTTATACCTTTATCAAGCTGCTGAATTAGCGCTATTACAAAATACATGTATAAGAATGTGTATGCCCATACCACGAATTGTAGAGAAACCATTTATTTTTTATTTTTATTTTTATTTTTTTATTTTTTAATATTATTATTAATATTATTATTATTATTATTATTATTTATTATTATTATTATTATTATTATTTATTTATTTATTTATTTTGTAATTAATTAATTAATTTTTATTTTTTTTTTTAATTTTTTTCTTTCTTTCAGGTTAACTTAATTTTCGTTCCATTGTTTTTATTAACTCTAACTTTTATATTAATAGGTCCTGTATATAACTTATTCCCTTTTAATACTAGCTAAGTGATAATTTTTAATTAACAAACAATACCCTTTTTAACTAACCTTAGACACCATTTAAATTATTTTATATATTTTTATTGGTAACCTAATATAACTAATTTTCCATTAAATTGTAATAATTTTGATTCTGGTCCTAAAGTCAAAAGTAGTAGTTAGTGGTGATATTCGTTGGAGGCTCTGCTCAAACTATTTAACATGCTAAGCTGGATCTGTCTCTTCAACTTGTCGTGACCATGAACAACACTAGTTTGTTCGAAATGCCTTGGCAAATGATTTATCTTGTGATTTACGCCTAAGAATTTCTCTTAAACTTGATATGGATCAAAGAAGCCTCAATTCAACATTTTGATGGTAATTTACATAATCTTTAATTCCAGAAATTTTTCATATTTTACGAGACTTCAAAGACGGTACTCTAAGGAGACCAAGATAAGTTGAATATTGAAAAATGAATAATTTTTATTTTTGATATAAATCAATTCGTTGAATAGTGAAAAATAATAAAGTTGGACATTTTTTTTATTTTAAAACATAAAAATAAAACCAAATAAAATATTGAATTTTTAATTTATTAATCCCTTTTAGAATCTATACCTCAATGTTTATATTCAATATAGGTTATTTATGAAAATAGTAGAATTTTTTGGGCCAAATTTTGATAATAAAAATTTACTTTACATGTGTTAGAAAATTTTGGATTTTTAATAACTGATTTTCATTATTAAAAAAACAATTAAAACTGTTCGAAATTTTTTTTTGAAAAAGATCAAATTCAAACTAGAAATGGCTATCCAAGCAAAATTGCCACCTCGAAAATAGAGAAAATCCCTGTATGACAATCCTCCTTGTTTAATTTTTTTTTCAAATCCTCGTTTTTCTAGGACGCCTTGCACTTCACTTCGATGTAAGTAATAAAAAGTATTGAATAAATACCATTATAAGTAATAAAAAGTATGGAATGAATACCAGCCTAAGATTTTATCATTATTTTAATAAATAGATGTTTATTTTATTTATTTTCAAACTTAAAATTTTATATATATTTTTTAATATAAAATATATACTTTTAAAATTATATAATTATATATATATATATATATATGATTTCTCATTGTTTTAATAAAAAAAATATAAAACATTACATTGTAATTGTGTATTAATTATAATTATAATTATTTTCATTTTTAAATTGAAATTTACACGGTGATTATTCATAAAATTATAAATCTAAAAAGTATTATCTAATATAATTATATTTTTTACAACACATTTTTATTTTTGAAATGGTTAATAATTTTTGAAATATGTGATAATTATTTTAAATTTTATTATTAGTGTGTTTTCATTTTGACTATTAGGATTTTCTAAACATTAATTTTGAATATTTATCTCAAAAAGTATTGTTTGAAAGTATCATCTAACAAAATTATATTTTCATAATATGTTTTAAATTTTTTATTTTTTTGTATTTTTGAGAAACTAGTAAACATCTAGGACTTTACTCCTTGTCCTGGCCGTACTATAGGGGGATTTAAACTTAGATGGCCTTGTTTCCATAATTTCAAATAACATTTTATCAAATAAAATATTATAAAAATGTGTACCCTCTATTTAACCCTAAATATAAAATAATAATTTTTTTAAACTGTATTATTATTATAATATTATTTTTATCTTAAACAACTTATAATTATTTTTTAAATTTTAATATAATAAAATAAAAAATAAAAAATAATATTTTATATCAAATTTAATACAATATTATGGAGAGACTTACACCTTTCACTATCACAACATGTATTCACGTTTTTTTTCAAGATTACACCATAAGAATTATGATGCCATGTTCTCATTTTGAGATATACAAGAATTATAATATCAGATGCATGAGAATTATGATACCATGTTCGCATTTCGAATTGCATACCATATTCTCATCTTGAGATTCACAAGAATTATTTTATCATATTATTATAAGAAAATTTAAGATAGTTATTTAAAAAAATTATTATTAGGGCATTTTTATTGGAAAAATATGTAATGAGTCATAAATTTCTTATTCTTGAAAAAGATAGAAAATATATTTTAGTTTAAAATTTATGCTATTTAACCTTTTTCCAAATAAAATATTATGGATAGATATACTTTTCCATTTAATTCTTAATCTCAAAGCAAGTAAGATACATTCAACAATATAATATTTTTATGTAAAATTAAATTAATAAATAGATTTTTTTTTTTTTCCAATGAAGTGAAGTTTTACTTTCTCTATTTATTTTTAATTTTGATTATTTCAATAATTTTTAAGTATCCTAAAATCTTAGAAACAAAAATGTGTAACCAAAGTTCCCATTAATTAAATGAAATTGTAACTTTTAATACAAATTTTACCTTTATATAAAATGTTCATCTCAAAATGCATAATGTAATGACCCCGGTAACTTGTAATTCTGAAATACTTACTGTGGTAAGAACTGTATGAGTGGTTACTCATTATTTTTGAATGACACTATTAATGAAGGAAGTTATTATATTAGATTATTTTTACATGTGTATGTTCTTGAAATGCTGGCAGCCTCCTGGTGGAGGATTTTCTATTTTAAGAAGATCAGTTATAAAACTGAATTAACTGCTTCTCACCCAAGGAAAAATCCTAGGAAGGAAAACCTCTGGGCTGTTGAGGAACAGGCAGAGAAGAATTCCAGAGAGGGAGAGACAGCAGACAGAGAAAGAGGTTAAGTCTGGTAGAGACCAGATAACCCAGCACAGAAGTGCATGTGTCTTGTTGAGGGCTGTAGGCCTGCAAGACTGCTCGGGGGGAGAATCCAGCGGAAAGTGGATCTGAAGGTTGGGAGGATAAGAGAAAAATCATTGCAGGTGAACCCTTGGAGTAGAAACGACAGTAGCAGATTGCCAGGTATGCATTTTTCTGAAGAGCTTTAACTTGAGAAACAGGTAAAGGTAGCGAACAGATAGGTACAACTATCTGTGTTTCTTAAACTGGTTAACAGAGGCTACAGTTATCTATGTATCCTTCCATTAGACATTAAACAAAAGATAATCGTAGCTGTTACCCTAGATTAATGTATATAAATCCAGTCTGCAGAATTTAGTCTTCTGTGATTAAAATCATTGCTGTAAAGATTCGAGTATTTTAAGCAAATGCCAGAATAGAACTAAAAACCTGAAGCGGTTAAGAGACCGCAGAGTACATTAATAGACTGAAATGTATAAATGCGTACACGGAACCCATTGGTTACGAAACATAGTCAAAATAACCATTCTCAGAAAGTTACAAATTTTAAATAAAATACAGTTGTGGAACTGTGCTCAGACAAGTGTCATTCTTGTGTGAATCAAGGAGATTCTACATGAAAACAATATTGAAGGGCCGAGGCCTTTAATAAACAATAACACCGTGTAAGCAATAACATATTAGGAGTGGCGGTGAGGGTTTATGCTCACAGCTAGATCCAACTCGAGCGTTTAAACCATAAAGAATATCACATAGCCATGCAAGTTGAGTAATAACGCTAATCGCAGATCATTACCATGAGACTAACGCTATTTAGAAACTGTGGAAATATTAAGAGAATGCATTTACCAGGCTCAGACAATCCGAGTCACGGATATCAATATCTGTGTATGCGAAGAGGGTTTGACTTGCATTCATCAATTCGAATGCAAGCCTTAACCCTATGGCCGCAACAAAGAAAACATAAAACATGTAAATAGCTCGAATACCGATGCAGGTCAAACATAGCCACTTATGAAGGACTGGAGAGACACGCCATACATAATAACTCCAACCTAACAGATTCGACAAATATATCGAGTCCAAAACATAATGGATTCATTGCTGTTGGGCAAGCCCCGTAGGGTATAAACTTCATACGAATGAGAACATTAAACTGTAATAACAGATAAACCGAAAGCATCTTATACATAGCTGTGGTGTAATAACAGAGTCGAACATTAGTCCATCAAAGAGGCCGTAGCCGAGCATAAAATGATCATTATACAAGCAAGCTGTTTACAATATTTGCTTAAGGAACCCGACAACACTGAGGGACTATAGTCCAGTGGAGTAGCATAATAGAACAGTAACCTAAGGATTCCATTAGATATGAAAAACACCTGAATATATATACTCTGAGTTAACTGTATCAATCTGAAAACGGAGATTCAAGTTCAGTACCAAATACCCAAATATACAAAGATACAAATGGCTTATAGTCGTAATCAAAACTTAGCTAAACCCCAGGGTTTCACGAAATACAGGTCCGGCATGAGGAGGCCGCCTGTAAAACGCAACCAGGGTTTGAACAAAGGGTATCCAGACCTGAGACACATGAATAACACGACATGAGTCTCGTCTCGGCCTGTTGAAGACCTCTATTCAACTTCATAACAGGCAACTCTTACAAAGTAATGCTTAACAGTAACGGTGACTCACCCGGGATGACCGCAGATTTGCAAACCCTTCTTCCAGACGGTGGTAGCCGTAGAGCCAAACCCTCCTGCACAAAACATTCATCGTTGTTAACTGGAACAGATGGCCACCAAGGGTTTCAACGAACTGAATGATAAACTGTCAATGTGCGTGACTGTAAATCTTCATGACAGTGCTATTAGCGGAGAGGTTCATACCTGAGTGAATGGCAGAACTGGTGTGGTGGTGAGAGAGAACTGTTGAGCTGAGCAATCGCTCTGTATGCAAATGAGCTGAGACCGAAGAACCCGGTGACTCATATATTGCCGGCCAAACCCTTAAACCAATCTGAGCCATTCGATTTGATAGAACGATCACCATCGTCCGTTTGAGCGGGAGTGCTGGCGCGAAACCCATAAAAGTACAACCCTCTGAGAAGTCACATGGGCTCACATGGTTCCATACCACCTGGCCATGGGATGGGTGAGTTGGGTTAACACCCACTTACCATCTGGCGCCGCGTTAAATGAGCGAGGTCTTAAGACATTAAGGTTATATCATAGTGCTAGAGCTGGTATGGTGTAACATATATATAAATGCGTGGAAAATAACATGTTTGGTGAAGAGCCATAAACCTTTTTAATTCAAAGTTTAGATATAAGACTTGCGCATGAAATGTTAATATACCTTGGTGCTTGAATCCCTTGTAGTCATGGGGGGGGGTGACTTGTAGGGGTTAGGTAACATCATAATTTTTTTTTTATGGTACGTATAAGTTAGAATGAGATCGTGACACATAATAATTATGATACCATGTTCTCATGTCAAGATGCATGAGAATTGTTATACCATGTTCTGAAAATTGTTATATCATTTTGTTATTTAAAGATGTACGATCATTATTTAAAACTTTACTACTAATCTGTTTTTATTTAGAAATTTGTGCAACTATTCATAAATTTTTAATTTTTATAAAAATAAAATTAGCATTTTAGTTCAAAACCCATGCCACTTAACCATTATTTCCAAATAAGATATTATAGAGATGTACCCCTTCATAAAAAACCAAAGGGGTAGGGTATGTATGCCTTCCTAGAATTAACAATCGAGGTAGAGATGGGTCCCTTGTCCCTTGTCCCACAAACAATGGGGTCTCATACACCAATTTGGTGTTTCCTTGTCCCTTTGTCCCACAAACAAAGGGGTCTCATACACCAATTTGATGTTTGGGTTGGCGGTGACCTTAAAATTGGATAATAATAATATGAAATGACCTTTCTTACCGGAAGTCAACAATAAAGTTTCAAGCCCTTCAAATTGGATAATAATAATTATTGGCTTAGTCTAACTTATATATGAAATGACCTTTCTTACCATAATTCAACAATAAAATTTCAAGAAAGTTTGTGATTTTGTTGTTATTTAAAATACATTTTTAATGAATAAATAAATTTTTGGTGTAGTCTAACTTATATATGAAATGATATTTCTTACCAAAATTCAATAATAAAATTTCAAACAAGTTTGTGATTTTGTTGTTATTTAAATTACATTTTTAATGAATAAATGAATTTAGCTCCTTGAATTTACAAGGCACTTGAATTTTATAGATTAAACAACTTAAACTCAATTTTTTAAAATCTCTTCTAATATTTAAAAAAAATTAACCAAAAAAATCATTTTATCTATTAATTATAATATAAGATTAATAATTCATTAAATATGATGTAAATATTAATATATATTTAATTAATTGTACAGTTGTTTAATATTTATTGTTAATTTAATTTGTGAAATATAATTATCACCTATAAAAACAATATTTTATTCTTCAAGATAATTAAAATAACAAATAAATAATCTCACCCGGATGCGGGTGTCACTGCGGGTCATTTATGAGGATTTACTCCTCGCCGGCAGCTGTCCCTGCACTTGGCTCGCGGACGCGGATCCCACAATCCCACAGCATTCGATATGAATTTGCCAGGGTACAGAATAATGGTCACGCATTTGGTATTGAATGCGCGCTCGGCTCGAGAGACTATGCGCGGAGATTTATCCATGGCCTGGTCTCTGGTTTATGCAATTGCCCTTGGCTGTTTCTACCTCCGCCCGCTATTCTTCCCGCACCCCTGCTTCGTTCAGGCTGCTTGGAAGCTCATCTGGATTCTAAGTCTGGCCTGGTCCGCCTGCGCTCGGCCCTTTCCCCTTTGGTTCTGCCAATTTCCCTTCCCTCGTCTCTCTGTTAATTCGGGAATGGTTCATCGTCGTGGAGTCTCTCACCATGGAGGCACCACTGGCAATCGAGGTCGGGCCTCTCATTCTGCTCCCCAGAACATTGTCCCTCTCGCTTTTGCCTCCCTGTCCTCTCCACCTTCTGGTCATGCTAGACCTCTCCCGAACAACTCCTTTCAAGCAACCCGCTTCAAATTCCATAGTAGGCTCAATAAGCCCGTGTTGTCAGCCAGTATCACTGTAATCCTTACTGAGGAGGAGGATAAGCCCAACAGCTCGGCCCACACCACCATGTCTCAGTCTCAGGATGATAGTGTCCTTCAGGGGGAGGTGGCTGGGGTCATGTTCAATGGCGACAACATGCAGGAAGAACGCAATGTGCCTGAAGCTCCTCAGCCTCCGGCAGACTCTAATCAGCGCGAGGTACTTGCATATGAGCCGGTTCATCCTCCAGGCATCATTTTGAATTTGGTAATTCCTCCAGATGGTGGTGTCACGGGAGATGCAGATAATGCGGTCGTCACGTGGATTGGCTCTCCTAGCCAGGTGGATAAGGATGCTCTCGACTCTCCTAAACATGTTTAATGATTCTGGTTCACTGCCTACTGTTGGCATTCTCGCCTCTGATATGTTTCTTTTTCTGTTATGCGTCTCTGGATACTATCAACTCTGTTCTTGTTTCAATTCTTGTTTTGGTATCGGTGCGAGCCAATATAGTCTTATGAGCAGTAACAAGTCATGGCTCAACAAGCCTTGTTTTTGCTTTAATTTTGTATATGGCGGGTATGACAGAATGTTTATCAGCAAAGCCATAGTCGACGATAGTACTGTAGTGTTAGACACAGAACTGGTTCACTTTCTTGTCTGTCAGCGACTTATAAATCATGTTTTAAGGTCTCTCAATCCTGGAAGGGCGGTCAGAAGGATCTGTATGTATCAGAATCTCTGGTTGAGGGCTGGCTTCTGCCCCCTCTGAGGTCTTGACCTCTTCGTACATATTTTTCTCTTTTTTTAATAGAAATAATCTTTACGGAGAAAAAAAAAAAATCTCATATAAATCTAAATTGTAATTAAAAATAAACTCATTAAAAATATACATTTATTAACTATTTAAAGGCATTGATAGAAACTAATATATGTATTGAACGTGGTCTCTCCTCCAACCTCCATAAACTTACTCCATATCACTTAATAAAATAAAATAAAAAAGCACACGTAAAACTCACACTTTCTCACTTAAAACTTCATTCCTTCATAAATATATATAATACAAATCTGGATCAAGATAATAAATACATATTACAATAGCCCAAAGAAAGAGATTTGATCTCCAAAATCCAACCAACTCCAAAAAAATTACCACAACTAACTCACTATGTAGAGAAATAAATCTAAACCAATTTTCTAAATCAAACTTAGCACTAATTATCATAATACTAACTCTCCATCCTAAGGATAGTGCTAGGTACAAGTAATCCAACTCAAGATACACAAAATTCAAATTTTCGCTTGGGTAGATTTTTGGTGAAAATATTAGTGATATTGTCTTTTGTATAACAATACTCCACGTACATCTCTTTCGTGTGGATGAGGTTTCTAATAAGTGGTATGGTCTCAGTGTGTTTAGACTTCTCATGAAACAACGAATGGTTGCTCAACTTTATGTAGGATAAATGATCAAAAAAACATAAATGTAGGAATGTTCTCCATCACTCTAAGCTTAAGAAGCAATTTATTGAGCCATATTGTTTTATAACTCCTAGTGTAAGTAGCAACATGCTCATCCTCTATAGAAGATAAAGCAACACATGCTCGTTTTTTACTACAAGAAACCATTCAATAACCCAAGGAGAAAGATAACTTGTACTGGACTTCCTAGAATTCACATATTCGTCCCAATTTTCTTTAGTAAACCCATGAAGACAAATGTCCTTGTTTCTTTCATACACAAGGTGGTAACAAATGGTCCCACTCAAATAACAAAGGACTATTTTACGTGCCTATCAATGGACCTTTTTTGGTTTCATCATAAACTCACTTGATACATTCACATTGTATGAAAAATCAGGATGCATATTACACATGTAAAGAAGTCTTCCAATCATTTGACGATATAATGTACCATCCACTTCTTCATTTTGATCATCAACTTGTAGTTTGGTACAAGAATCCATGGGTGTGGATATGGATTACAATACTCCATTGCAAATTGTTTTAATGCCTCCATATAAAATTTAGCTTTGTCAACATAAGTTGACTCTTATCGTGCCATACTTCGAAACCAAGGAAAAAATAAAGGGGACCCAAATCCTTCATTTTAAATTCCTAGCACAATTCAATTTTCAACCACAGAATTAAACCATCATCATTTCCTATTAAGATAGGATCATCAACATACAAAATGATAATGAAAATGTTGTCATCATCACAATGAAAATATAGATTAGAATTAGCATAATATTTCTTTACACCTTTTTCCAAGAAACTACTCATCAATCCAAGTGTACCATGCACGAGTAGCTTGTTTAAGACCATACAGGGCCTTCTTTAACATGTACACAAACTCCTCTTTACCAGCTACTTCAAACCTCTGTGGTTTTTTTATGTAAGCCTCTTGGTGCAAAACACCATTTAATAAAGAAGACCTTGTTGGCATTATGATACATATGTTGTACTTGATGGCAACCCACTCATCTCAGATAATAAATTATAGTGTAGAGAAAAGTTCACGCACTTATATGCAGAGAAAAGTTTATTTCATGTAGAGAAAAGTTCACGCACTTTTATGCAGAGAAAAGTTTATTTCACGTAGAGAAAAGTTCACGCACTTTTATGCAGAGAAAAGTTTATTTCATGCAAGGAAAAGCGCGTATATGTTGGAGAAATTACCTTTGGTTCATGGTAGTTAGTCCTTGGTATTTGAACCTATGAGGAAAAGCGCGTATATGTTGGAGAACTTACCTTTGGTCCATGGTAGTTAATCCTTGGTATTTGAACCTATGAGGAAAAGCGCGTATATGTTGGAGAACTTACCTTTGGTCCATGGTAGTTAGTCCTTGGTATTTGAACCTATGAGGAAAAGCGTGTATATGTTGGAGAACTTACCTTTGGTCCATGGTAGTTAGTCCTTGGTATTTGAACCTATGGTTTTGGACCATGGTACTTCGTCAAAAGTGTTGATCTCACGTACTTTCATGGTTGGTTCATGGCATTAGTCCAACAGTTTTTTGATCCTATGGTTTTGGCCCGGGGTATTGTGAAAGGCCTAAGCCTATATAAAGAAAAGGAGATCACTTGGCTAATTCATCCTTGCAATTGAATATCTTAAGATCTGAAATATTGGGTTATTGTTTTGAAAGTTTTATCTATGAAAGTGAAGTTGAAAGCGAATCTGTGAAGGGTGATCTCTCGAGCGCTGCAGCTGCGGAAGTGCGGAGGCGCCACAAAAGGCGCAGTGCAGAGACGCCACAGAGGCGCCACAGAAGGCGCAGTGCGGAGACGCCACAGAGGCGCCACAGAAGGCGCAGTGCGGAGATGCCACAGAGGCGCCACAGAAGGCGCAGTGCGGAGTCGCCACAGAAGGCGCAGTGCGGAGGCACCACAGAAGGCGTAGTGCGGAGGCGCCACACAAGGCGCAGTGCGGAGACGCCACAGAGGATGGAAAGAGTTGATATTTATGCATGTATAGACCTTTTTAAGTCCGCTAATTCATTCCAAGGATGGAAAGAGTTGATATTTATGCATGTACAGACCTTTTTAAGGTGAATTGTCCTTTGAAGACAAGGAGGAGTACTTTGAGCTTTTGTATGCAAGTTCTGGAGGGATAGAGGCGATTTTGTTTTCAGTGTTTCGGGAGCATCGGGAGTCAGATTTTGAAACCATAAGTGGCATTGGAAAGCTGGTTCAGATAGCTATCTGATGACAATGACCATAAGTGCTTGTGAGCACATTCAGTTTGGTCGTTTCAATGTGTAATCCACTTCTTATTTCTCATTCCTAATAAAAAGGTCGCCCATCTTGAAAGCAGACCCGAAGACATAGTCCATCAAGGATGAACTCTGTAATTAATATCATTGTCTAGTGTATCTATGTTTTCATTGTTTACACTATTGTTTTACATCTTTCTTATGGTTTATCAGCTATCGTAAAGTGTTCTACTCCAACAGTTTTCCTCATTTTCCATGTTTTCGGTTTTCATTCAATTCACTAATGGTTAATCAACTCTACATGAGTATTTAATATATGATCATATCATATCACTCCTTGATCACATAAGAATTATTTTGGTATGAACTTGGCACATTTGTGTCCATGACGATTAGAGGGAAAAACTTATAATGGATATAGCTTACTCAATACTCATCGGAAGCGTATCATATCATATATCAAATCAAATGGGTCAAAATCCTTTTTCCAATGGTGATAGTTTGATGGAAAGTTTAGGTCCCTATCAAAAGTAACGAGCCTTACAATTATGCAATTATCATGAAAAAAACCCTAGAATTGTTGATTTGAAATTAGTGATATCTTGACCTCTTGATCTTCGATTGAGACAACATTTAACTCAAGTATTTTTTGCATAGAATTTAGACCTACGACTTGTTTCCATGAATTCATGCCAAAAAGCTACAAAAATTTATTTAAATTTTGCGGCCATCAATTTTCCCTTGGAAATAAAATAATAATCCACAAACTAGTAAAAAAATGACCCACTTTGATTGAGGAAAGGGCTTTCATATTGCATGTTAAATACCAAAATATATCTCTAAAAATAAAATTGCATACAATAGATCCAACAATATTATGGAAATTATCTTTTATTAATATCAAACCCTTAAGCTAGGGCAATATATTGCAGTTTTATTCCTTTTATGGAAGGAGTCCACTTATGTTCACTTGTCTCTTTGACAGGGGAACCTTCTAATGAGCTAATGCTCCAATTAGAATAATTTTCCCACAACCCATAAGGAATTATCCATCCATGTTTATAATTACCAAGATAATTTTAGAAAACTCTAACCATGATAAACTCCTAACTACCTAGTGGACCTTTTTTAATGAGGTCACAATACATTTATTCAACACTAACTGCCATAGTAGGCTTTATTTAATAATATAGTGGACCTAGTCCACCCTACATTGAATGACCTCCATTGTTATTATTCTACTATTATTCCGCTTAGGTACACTAAATTTTAGTCCATACTTTCACCCTTGCAAGCATACTAATTGATATGAATTTGGCCTATGCCTTCTAGGGGAAATCCTATCAAATGTTAGTGAAGCTATCTAGAAATAGAAAAAAACAAAAACAAAAACAAACTCTTCAAATGCTTATGGTGTTTTGAAACTAACCACATGTTTATTTCTTATCTAATGTGATTTTTTTGGGACTGCCTCTATAAACATTAATAAAAAAAGGTTCATGAAAAATGTAAAACTTATTGCCAAAAAAATGCAAACGTGAGGCACCATATCATTTCTTCAAATGAATCTAATAATGGTCTTATTATGGCAAGAGATTCCTAGTAGGTTTGAGGAAAATCTTAGCTAAGATATGACATTACAAAAATTGGCATCTCATATGGAATATCTCTCAATCAATTAGTTTAGGTTAAAAATAATCTTTATTTGGAGCTTCTTTATTTAGTTTTGAGTTTTTGTTTTTGTTAATTCTCTAATTTTGCACGTTAATTTTTGTGCATGTTTATATGCTAACTTTATTATATGTTATCACTATTATTTGGCATATTCTAATTATGCCTTGCATAATATAAATGAGTTTCTTGTGTTTTTCAACTTTGTAGGTTGGTTAGGAATACTAACAAACAACATATTCTTTGTGAATGTGTGTTGCATTGCATATCATCTTGGATTTTGTTTTGGAAATTAGTTGTCTTATTCTTTTTTATAAACATGGTAAAATTGTCATGAGGCTCCTCAATATGTAAGATTTTGTTTCCCATTTTGAATTCATACAAAATAGACTTACTATTGATATTTTATATCTATATTCTAGAGTGAGGAGCATTATCATTTGTGAATACATCTTTTATGTATTCCCTTTTAAAGAAGTTCCTTATTTGAATGGTGTTTGTTTTCCAATGTTGGATTTGTAGTCATGGGAGTGGATGTCATGGGAGTGGAGATGTATTTTGACATATTTAAATAAATTGTGAATAGATATACATGTAATTTGCTGGTGAAAATATTGTTTAGTTATAATGATTACTTTCTCCTAAAATATAAGGATAATTTACATTAATCATAGCAGGATCAACCTTTTGCACATTTGAATACTAAACATAGATTTGTGTATTTAAGGATTTCATATTAACTTGTTTCATTAATTGTACAGTTGTAATATTGAGTTCTCTTTCTAATATAACCACCATAGATCCATTTTACTTTGGATCTACCAAGCCCCAAGAAGGATCAAATATTTTTTCGCTCTATGCTAGTTTGCATATGAGGATATTTGTTGGTTTAATTCCCCTTTAAATAGGATACATTCCACGTGAATACCATGGGTCAATACCATTGGTTCATACCATGTGCCATCTTTATTTTTATTAATATTAATATTTGGGTTAATAAGGCTTTTTTTGCATGTTATTAAAAATAATTTGGCCCATTGTATTTGGCCCATAGGCTTCACCTAAATAAAACCTTATTTTTGAGTGTTCATAAATATAAAGTGAATTATGGAGTAAATATTTAAAAGAATTATTTTTTTACCATACCTCTAGTTTATTTATAATTTTATTAATTTACCATACCTCTTTTATAAATATGGTATTTGGCCCATAGGCTTCACCTAAATAAAACTTGTTTTTTGAGTCTTTTTTAAATATAAAGAGGTTTATGGACTAAATATAAAAAGAGGTTTTATTTATTTACAATATCTCGAGTTTATTTATATTTTTATTTATTTACCATACCTATTTTTTAAGTGTTCATAAACTTCTTTATATTTTAAATTTATATTGTGTTTATACATAATAATAATTAGATTGATTTCTTAATAGGGCCCACATTAGATTAAAAATGTTAAACTTTAAGCATTACATGTTAAATACTTAGTGTATGTTTGTGGGGTTAGTTGAGTTTATTTTATCCCTTACTCAAAAAATGCACAATGACTTTTTTTGTCCTTGCTTGAAGTGTTCTAGTTGATTTTTTTCATCACTTTTAATTTCATTATATTCTTGGTGATCTTTTATGTCATTTTTTTTGACAGCTTTATGAGAATTTAATTGTAATCATTGATCACTTGTGCCTATAATCATTTATGAAAAACATTATTTGGTATCCCAATTTCAAAGACAAACATGTAAATATTTTAGGTTTTCTTAGAGGCCACTATTTTTGAGAATGACTCTTTCTTACATCAAGGTCAAGTTGTCAACCTTTGTGGTCAATTGGATTTAGATGTTGTTATCCTTTCCACTTGGGTTCAATTCTTGCATGTGACATGTTGAGCTTATAATGAACATTTTTTAGAATGACTCATTCTTACATCAAGGTCAAGTTGTCAACCTTTGTGGTCAATTGGATTTAGATGTTGTTATCCTTTCCACTTGGGTTCAATTCTTGCATCTTACATGTTGAGTTCATAATGAGCATTTCTTGTAATGACTTCAAACCTTGTTATCTAAGTAAATTAATTTATTCACCATCCTATAACAGCAAAGCTCAAGATCATAAACTCAACAAGTCACTGAGAAATTGAACTTAGATGGAAAAGATAATAAAATAGCTTCAGCTCATAATGAACATTTCTTGAAATGACTTCAAACCTTGTTATCTAAGTAAATTAATTTATTCACTATCCTATAAAAACAAGGCTCAAAGTCATAAACTCAACAAGTCACTTACTGAAATTGAACTTAGATGGAAAAGATTAAAAAATCCCTAAAAATTTAACAGATAAATACAAATAGACTTCAATATCTCTGAACTTTCAAGTATAAAAACCATTAAGTAAAACGAAAATGAATTATTCTCCACAATCAAGTGAAATCTCAGAAGATTGCATAAAATATTCAATGCAAAAATAGTTCTGACATAGCCCAAGGCACGAGATATATTATGTTTTAAATAGGCATAAAATAATTTTTATGCTGCCCAAAAGAAAAGATATATTAGTTAAATCCAAAATCTGTGTATTGTGAGTAGCATCAAAGTAGTTTAAATTTCAAATTTGTGCGTCAATTGTGTTTTAATTTTTTTTTATTCCATATAACATGGATATCAAGGCAGAATTGATAAGAAAAAGATATTTTCTTATACTTTAAGTAGAGATTTTTTCATCTCCATTTCACTTTATTTGAATATTTTACACACTTGTCACAGCTTTATAAATGAAATTTTCATTATGAATCAAAACTTTGCCTCATACTGGATCACACAAAAATAGACTATCTATTTTGATCAGAAAGAATTTGCAGTGGAAAACAAATAAATGTAAGCAATGCAGAATCATGCAGATTGTGCCTTAGATTTATACATGCAGTAATGATTAAATGTTAAGTTAAAGAACTGTCACTGACATAGTAACTGATTGTGCAAAATAGTTGAATCTCCCAGATACTGCCGGGCACTTAAGGATTCTGGGCCATATCATCCAATTCCAAGGTAATTCTTGCAATTTTTGTCATTGAGCAATAGAGGGAAAATTATAATTTAGCACAGGATCACCATTATTACTTTGAAATGTTGACTGCAAATTTATACTCAAATGCCGAGGAAACAGAAAAGGAACGAGACGATGGAAAATGAAGAAAATGTTCCCTTTCCATCTGTTTTACAGATTGAGATTCAAAGAAGGCTTCCTTTCCTTCTTGCTTGATCCAGTAGGCTTCTCCACAGTGAATATAAAAGGCTTCCTTTTCTTATTGCTTGATCCAGTAGGCTTCTCCTCAGCGAATATATGGACCTTAGATCCTTCTGTGCCATCCAAAAGCGATTGAAATTTTGTGGGCATCCTTCCTAGATCATCAAAACCAGTCGAAATGGTATCTGGGTTATTTGCACTCTGTAATATAGTGGAGGAATGAAGGCGTGAACTAGGTAGAGCAGTTGGTATATTTGCATTGCTAACAGCTTCTAACAGAGTGGGAAACCGAACAGATTCCAACTGAGGGGTAAACCCAAACATAGGACGAGGGTAGGAAGGCAAACGGGCAGTATGTTTATTGCGAAAAAGCAAATCATAAGTATCTGACATCATGGAAGCAAATGTACTCTGTGATGCAACCGGGTCATGGAAGCTTGATATAAGTGTACCAGACTGAGGAACAATTGGAACCGTGGGGAAAGGGTGGGAAGGAAAAGCTGTATGGTTGCTGTGAACAAGCAAGTCAGAATTACCAGCTACGTGCCTTGTCATGGTATCTGATATCATGGAAGCAAATGTACTCTGTGATGCAACCGAGTCACGAAAGTTTGATATAAGTGGAGCAGATTGAGGTACAATTGGAACTGTGCGGAAAGGGTTGGAAGGCAAAGCAGTATGGTTGTTGTGAACAAGCAAGTCAGAGCTACCAGTTATGGAGGATAGCATACTAGAGGATGGCGATGATGCCAAAATGGGACGAGCAGCATACATCCTGAAATCAGTTTCAACTGAGTTAGGAAAGCTTGACATAGGTGTAGCAGTTGGTATAAACTGAGGAACAATTGGAGCAATGGGGAAAGGGTTGGAAGGCAAAGCAGAATAGTTATGGTGAAGAAGCAAGTCAGAACTACCAGATATGGGGGATAGCATAGTATGGGAAGGAGATGATACCAAAGAGGGAGAAGTAGCACCATATGGTGAAATACCACCATTATTTATTGCACCTGAATTGATCTCAGATGTTGTCCTCGACAAACCTTCTGTTTCATTTCGAAATTGTCCATCAGAGTTCATTTTAGCCGTTCGCTCATTCAGCTTTTCTGTCTCTAGAAAGAATCCACCAATATTTGAAATACTGGTATAAAATCTAGATGCTTTTCCAGACAAATATTTAGTTTCACCTCCGGCTTCTCTTCTAGGGTTCATTTTAGGCCTTCCTTTAGAACGCTTTCTCGCGTCCAGAGAAATTCCACCAACATTTGAAGCACTGGAATAAAATTCAGATGTTTTTCCAGACAGATCTTTAGTTTCGTCTCCGATTTCTCTTTCAGGGTTCATTTTAGGCCTCCCTTTATGACGTTTTCCCGCTTCCAGAGAAGTTCCATCAATATTTGAAGCACTGGAATCAAATTCAGATGGTGTTCCAGACAAATCTTTAGTTTCATCTCCATCTTTTCCTTCAGATGTCGTTTTAGATCTTCGTTTCGGCAGCGTTCCGGTATCCAGAAAACTGAGTACTTCGTTCTTCGACCTAAATTGGCGTCCTGTACCTGGTTCGTAGTAAAGCTGCAAATAAACAATTGTCACTCTCAGATTTACGGGGAAGAAATGAAAATAAAATAATAATTCGAAGCAAATACTTTCCCTTAACTTTCATGGTTTAAACGTGGTGGAATTCTGAATGGCCCACACACTTTGATTAGCAAATTATTTTCAACTTAACATTGACTTGCTAATCTTGATCAATTTTTTTTTACAGATTTGATAATGGTTTAATCTGGGAGCTATCATACGCAATAAATACCTTCCATCAATTTTTTTGTAGTTTATCAGATATTTCCATTGATATAAGAAAATTTCTTTCCTGGAAGAATTTTTGCCTAAAAGAATGAGGGTGAGGAAGAACCAAAACTGAGAGTAAGGAAAATGAAACAGTAAAGAAGAAAATTTCGTAGATTTGATAAGGAAATCACTCTTTTCCTTAGCAGAACAGAGAAAAGAAATGAGGACCTTTACTTAGCAGAACAGAGAAAAGAAATGAGGACCTTTACCATGGGCTAGCTAAAGTTCTCCCTTGATCTGTGTTATGACTATTTCGAATCTACCTATTTGATTGGCAGACAAATCAGTAACCCTGGCCTCTCAAATTCGCCCCTTCTATTTTAACTATTTTTCATTCATTACTCACCAGGTTAGGAACCTTCTCTAAGTAAAGAACAAGCGTAACCAGATCCAAAAGTTGGTCATTGATTTCAAACCAGGAGGATAAGCAGGAGAAGGGAGTAAGGTGAGGCAGATCCAAGAGTTGGCCATTGGCTTTCAAACCAGGAGCATAAGCTAGAAAAGGGAGTATAGCATTTATCTTAATATCAGCATTTATCTCATCACAGCAGAGAATATGGAAAGTATGAAAAACAGCTTACCTAATAACTATTTGCGGATGAAACAGAGCACAAAATGACCTTGTGAGTACACCGAGAAACCAAATCCACCAACATTCCAACCCGCCTCATTTATTTTCAGAACTCTCATCAAAATTTGCCCATAATTCTGCTTAATCTAACAAATTGACAAATTTTCTATTTTTTTTTACCAATTTGATTGAATCTAATAAATTGATAATTTTTTAATTTTTTTTACTAATTTAACTAAATTTAGTAACGGTGGTATAAGGAGTAGCTAGAGCCCAAATTTAATTACTAAATTTTCTTTAGCAATTTGGCCAAAATTTGGTAACTATGAGCAAACTCTTTCACAAAGTTGGCTGGAACCCAAATCTAAACAAAAGAATAGCGGGAAAACCCACAAAATGAAATGATCAACATCAGTTTTGTGTACTTCAATGGGCTAAACAACAAGCAATTTCACCAGCTAAACAGTGGTTGAATTTTGCCGAGGTCACATTGAAGACATGCTATTGAATGAAAATCTCGAGTAATTTCGTGTACTTGCGCACTTCAGATTTAAAAGCAACATACAGAGAAGTTGAAAAAATAAATATTCTGAATCAAATATAGCTATAGCTTGTAAATAGGATGCATATTCTGTAGATACCACACTGTGATTTTGAGCGTCTTTGTTCTGAACTGCAACAACCTCCATTCTTTGATTGGTTTAAACATAGCTACAAATATATTTACTGCACATAATAGATCCCTGTCTCTAAAACTCCAAACAGCTTAGCAAAACAGCCATTAAAATGAAAATAAATTAAGGCAAGATGGTTGGCCTTCTACAGTTCAAAGAAAACACAAACAGAGGGTTCAATCCAATGCTAAACATGTAGGAAAACAAGGGGGTATCAGTACCTTATCTGCATTGCCTGCACTGTAGCCTCCCTTTCTAATTCGGAGTTCAGTGATCCATCCTTTGGGCAGCCATTGTGGCGATTCAATTGACATGAAAGGGTTCCGTAGTTTAAATGCAGTAGTGGTACGAGGCCAACTGTTAACTTGCTCTCCAGTGGTCTGAGCTTCAGATTTTGAGGGCCTTTCATCAGGATGAACAGTAGGAGCTTCATTCTCAGCTTTTTCAGGTTTGGTCTGAGCTTCAGATTTTGAGGGCCTTTCGTCAGGATAAACAGTAGGAGCTTCATTCTCAGGTTTTTCAGGTTTGGTTTCCTCATGAGAAGGCGAAAGCGGTTTGGCAACCACATTGTTTTCTGACTGAATTTCAGAAGGATTTTCACGTAAAATGTGTTTAGGCTGTACCGCGCCGACGATTTCCATAGTGGAGGGTCCAATGCAGATCGTAATTTAACGGATTTACAGTGTTAAAAGGTTAAAATACTGTATACAGAATGCAAATTTGATTGGAATTTTGAGAGAACTTATACTACCATCTTCTCTAAAGAACCTCGGCTAGGTGTCCATCTTCTCTATATGTCTAGGGAACCACGGACAAGATTGCTCGTATCCTTAAGAGGTATAATATTCCCCTATATTAAGGGTGTCTACTTGATCCCTGGTTCTTGTGGGACCCTCTATATCGGAGAAACAGGGCGCTCCATCCAGCAAAGGATGAGTGAACATGCAGCTGACCTAAGACATGGGAGAACCAAGTCTTCAGCCTTAGCAGAGCATGCGGAAAAGACCAACCATCAACCTTCGCAGAGCATGCGGAAAAGACCAAGCATCACGTGTGTATTGAGGAGGCCAAAGTTATTGCCAAAGTTGCGCAGTTCCATCAACGTAAATTCAGGGACCCTATTGAAATTGAAAGACGGCCGAGCAATCTCAATAGAGATGAACGCTGAAAGATCTGGATCCCTCCCCTTCCTTCCTAGTCTTGCTTTTTATAGTGTTCAATGTTTCGGGATCTATTTCTTTGGAACCTTGTCTTTTCCTTCATCCTAGGGTTTCTCCTTTTGACTCGTTAAAATTTATTAATTTTTTTTAAGTTAATAGTATTCTATTATTAATATTATTTATTTATTTATATTTTTTATTTTTTTATTTTTTTTATTTTAGAATTTTCTTAATTAAACTATATATATATGATTACTATTATTATTTTATTTTATTATTATTATTATTATTTTTTATTTATTGTTAATTTTTTTTATTTTTATTTTTTTTTTTTATTTTTATTTTAATTTTTTTATTTTTTAATATTATTATTTATTTATTTATTTTGTAATTAAGGTATGCATATTGGCGACACATAAGTGCTCTAACCATGTTTCGACTCGTAATACCAATAGATAATGAAGAAAGCACCTCGAACTCGAATAAGTGTATGCTCGAGCATAATAGATCAACCCCTTATACCTTTATCTTCTTAGATACAAAAGCTTCCCATAGTGGGATTGAAAACACTGTCCATAGTTGCGTTCATAGAAGTAAACACCTCACCCGCAAGGTCTGGATTCGGTATTTTCTATTGAGTGTGGGACGAGGAAACCTCGGTATCAAGCTGCTGAATTAGCGCTATTACAAAATACATGTATAAGAATGTGTATGCCCATACTACGAATTGTAGAGAAACCATTTATTTTTTATTTTTATTTTTATTTTTTTATTTATTATTATTATTATTATTATTATTATTATTATTTATTATATATAATATATATATTATATATATTTATATTTTTTTTTTTTTTCTTTCTTTCAGGTTAACTTAATTTTAGTTCCATTGTTTTTATTAACTCTAACTTTTATATTAATAGGTCCTGTATATAACTTATTCCCTTTTAATACTACCTAAGTGATAATTTTTAATTAACAAACAATACCTTTTTTAACTAACCTTAGACACCGTTTAAATTATTTTATATATTTTTATTGGTAACCTAATATAACTAATTTTCCATTAAATTGTAATAATTTTGATTGTGGTCCTAAAGTCAAAAGTAGTAGTTATTGGTGATAGTCGTTGGAGGCTCTGCTCAAACTATTTAACATGCTAAGCTGGATCTCTCTCTTCAACTTGTCGTGACCATGAACCACACTAGTTTGTTCGAAAGGTTCTCTTAAACTTGATATGGATCACAGAAGCGTCAATTCAATATTTTGATGGTAATTTACAGAATCTTTAATTCCAGAAATTTTTCATATTTTACGAGACTTCAAAGACAGTACACTAAGGAGACCGAGATAAGTTGAATATTGAAAAATGAATAATTTTTATTTTTAATATAAATCAATTCGTTGAATAGTGAAAAATAATAAAGTTGGACATTTTTTTTATTTTAAAACATAAAAATAAAACCAAATAAAATATTGAACTTTTTAATTTATTAATCCCTTTTAGAATCTATACCTCAATGTTTATATTCAATATAGGTTATTTATGAAAATAGTAGAATTTTTTGGGCCAAATTTTGATAATAAAAATTTACTTTAGAAAATTTTGGATTTTTAATAATACTGATTTTCATTATTAAAAAAACAATTAAAACTGTTCGAAATTTTTTTTTTTTGAAAAAGATCAAATTCAAACTAGAAATGGCTGTCCAAGCAAAATTGCCACCTCGAAAATAGAGAAAATCCCTGTATGACTCATCCTTGTTAATTTTTTTTCAAATCCTCGTTTTTCTAGGATGCCTTGCACTTCACTTCAATGTAAGTAATAAAAATTATTGAATAAATACCATTATAAGTAATAAAAAGTATGGAATGAATACCAGCCTAAGATTTTATCATTATTTTAATAAATAGATGTTAATTTTATTTATTTTCAAACTTAAAATTTTATATATATTTTTAATATAAAATATATACTTTTAAAATTATATAATTATAATTATATAACTATAATTATATATATATATATATGATTTCTCATTGTTTTAATAAAAAAAATATAAAACATTACATTGTAATTGTGTATTAATTATAATTATAATTATTTTCATTTTTAAATTGAAATTTACACGGTGATTATTCATAAAATTATAAATCTAAAAAGTATTATCTAATATAATTATATTTTTTACAACACATTTTTATTTTTGAAATGGTTAATAATTTTTGAAATATGTGATAATTATTTTAAATTTTATTATTAGTGTGTTTTCATTTTGACTATTAGGATTTTCTGAACATTAATTTTGAATATTTATCTCAAAAAGTATTGTTTGAAAGTATCATCTAACAAAATTATATTTTCATAATATGTTTTTAATTTTTTATTTTTTTGTATTTTTGAGAAACTAGTAAACATCTAGGACTTTACGCCTTGTCGTACCGTACTATAGGGGGATTTAAACTTAGATTGCCTTGTTTCCATGATTTCAAATAACATTTTTTCAAATAAAATATTATAAAAATGTGTACCCTCTATTTAACCCTAAATATAAAATAATAAATTTTTTAAACTGTATTATTATTATAATATTATTTTTATCTTAAACAACTTATAATTATTTTTTAAATTTTAATATAATAAAATAAAAAATAAAAAATAATATTTTATATCAAATTTAATACAATATTATGCAGAGACTTACACCTTTCACTATCACAACATGTATTCACAGTTTTTTTCAATATTACACCATAAGAATTATGATGCCATGTTCTCATTTTGAGATATACAAGAATTATAATATCAGATGCATGAGAATTATGATACCATGTTCGCATTTCGAATTGCATACCATATTCTCATCTTGAGATTCACAAGAATTATTTTATCATATTATTATAAGAAAATTTAAGATAATTATTTAAAAAAATTTATTATTAGGGCGTTTTTATTGGAAAAATATGTAATCAGTCATAAATGTCTGATTCTTGAAAAAGATAGAAAATATATTTTAGTTTAAAATTTATGCTATTTAACCTTTTTCCAAATAAAATATTATGGATAGATATACTTTTCCATTTAATTCTTAATCTCAAAGCAAGTAAGATACATTCAACAATATAATATTTTTATGTAAAATTAAATTAATAAATAGATTTTTTTTTTCCAATGAAGTGAAGTTTTACTTTCTCTATTTATTTTTAATTTTGATTATTTCAATAATTTTTAAGTATCCTAAAATCTTAGAAACAAAAATCTATAACCAAAGTTCCCATTAATTAAATGAAATTGTAACTTTTAATACAAATTTTACCTTTATATTAAATGTTCATCTCAAAATGCATAATAATTATGATACCATGTTCTCATGTCAAGATGCATGAGAATTGTTATACCATGTTCTGAAAATTGTTATATCATTTTGTTATTTAAAGATGTAGGATCATTATTTAAAACTTTAGTACTAATCTGTTTTTATTTAGAAATTTGTGCAACTATTCATAAATTTTTAATTTTTATAAAAATAAAATTAGCATTTTAGTTCAAAACCCATGCCACTTAACCATTATTTCCAAATAAGATATTATAGAGATGTACCCCTTCATAAAAAACCAAAGGGGTAGGGTATGTATGCCTTCCTAGAATTAACAATCAGGGTAGAGATGGGTCCCTTGTCCCTTGTCCCACAAACAATGGGGTCTCATACACCAATTTGGTGTTTCCTTGTCCCTTTGTCCCACAAACAAAGGGGTCTCATACACCAATTTGATGTTTGGGTTGGCGGTGACCTTAAAATTGGATAATAATAATATGAAATGACCTTTCTTACCGGAAGTCAACAATAAAGTTTCAAGCCCTTCAAATTGGATAATAATAATTATTGGCTTAGTCTAACTTATATATGAAATGACCTTTCTTACCATAATTCAACAATAAAATTTCAAGAAAGTTTGTGATTTTGTTGTTATTTAAAATACATTTTTAATGAATAAATAAATTTTTGGTGTAGTCTAACTTATATATGAAATGATATTTCTTACCAAAATTCAATAATAAAATTTCAAACAAGTTTGTGATTTTGTTGTTATTTAAATTACATTTTTAATGAATAAATGAATTTAGCTCCTTGAATTTACAAGGCACTTGAATTTTATAGATTAAACAACTTAAACTCAATTTTTTAAAATCTCTTCTAATATTTAAAAAAAATTAACCAAAAAAATCATTTTATCTATTAATTATAATATAAGATTAATAATTCATTAAATATGATGTAAATATTAATATATATTTAATTAATTGTACAGTTGTTTAATATTTATTGTTAATTTAATTTGTGAAATATAATTATCACCTATAAAAACAATATTTTATTCTTCAAGATAATTAAAATAACAAATAAATAATCTCACTCGGATGCGGGTGTCACTGCGGGTCATTTATGAGGATTTACTCCTCGCCGGCAGCTGTCCCTGCACTTGGCTCGCGGACACGGATCCCACAATCCCACAGCATTCGATATGAATTTGCCAGGGTACAGAATAATGGTCACGCATTTGGTATTGAATGCGCGCTCGGCTCGAGAGACTATGCGCGAAGATTTATCCATGGCCTGGTCTCTGGTTTATGCAATTGCCCTTGGCTGTTTCTACCTCCGCCCGCTATTCTTCCCGCACCCCTGCTTCGTTCAGGCTGCTTGGAAGCTCATCTGGATTCTAAGTCTGGCCTGGTCCGCCTGCGCTCGGCCCTTTCCCCTTTGGTTCTGCCAATTTCCCTTCCCTCGTCTCTCTGTTAATTCGGGAATGGTTCATCGTCGTGGAGTCTCTCACCATGGAGGCACCACTGGCAATCGAGGCCGGGCCTCTCATTCTGCTCCCCAGAACATTGTCCCTCTCGCTTCTGCCTCCCTGTCCTCTCCACCTTCTGGTCATGCTAGACCTCTCCCGAACAACTCCTTTCAAGCAACCCGCTTCAAATTCCATAGTAGGCTCAATAAGCCCGTGTTGTCAGCCAGTATCACTATAATCCTTACTGAGGAGGAGGATAAGCCCAACAGCTCGGCCCACACCACCATGTCTCAGTCTCAGGATGATAGTGTCCTTCAGGGGGAGGTGGCTGGGGTCATGTTCAATGGCGACAACATGCAGGAAGAACGCAATGTGCCTGAAGCTCCTCAGCCTCCGGCAGACTCTAATCAGCGCGAGGTACTTGCATATGAGCCGGTTCATCCTCCAGGCATCATTTTGAATTTGGTAATTCCTCCAGATGGTGGTGTCACGGGAGATGCAGATAATGCGGTCGTCACGTGGATTGGCTCTCCTAGCCAGGTGGATAAGGATGCTCTCGACTCTCCTAAACATGTTTAATGATTCTGGTTCACTGCCTACTGTTGGCATTCTCGCCTCTGATATGTTTCTTTTTCTGTTATGCGTCTCTGGATACTATCAACTCTGTTCTTGTTTCAATTATTGTTTTGGTATCGGTGCGAGCCAATATAGTCTTATGAGCAGTAACAAGTCATGGCTCAACAAGCCTTGTTTTTGCTTTAATTTTGTATATGGCGGGTATGACAGAATGTTTATCAGCAAAGCCATAGTCGACGATAGTACTGTAGTGTTAGACACAGAACTCGTTCACTTTCTTGTCTGTCAGCGACTTATAAATCATGTTTTAAGGTCTCTCAATCCTGGAAGGGCGGTCAGAAGGATCTGTATGTATCAGAATCTCTGGTTGAGGGCTGGCTTCTGCCCCCTCTGAGGTCTTGACCTCTTCGTACATATTTTTCTCTTTTTTTAATAGAAATAATCTTTACGGAGAAAAAAAAAAATCTCATATAAATCTAAATTGTAATTAAAAATAAACTCATTAAAAATATACATTTATTAACTATTTAAAGGCATTGATAGAAACTAATATATGTATTGAACGTGGTCTCTCCTCCAACCTCCATAAACTTACTCCATATCACTTAATAAAATAAAATAAAAAAGCACACGTAAAACTCACACTTTCTCACTTAAAACTTCATTCCTTCATAAATATATATAATTCAAATCTGGATCAAGATAATAAATACATATTACAATAGCCCAAAGAAAGAGATTTGATTTCCAAAATCCAACCAACTCCAAAAAAAATTACCACAACTAACTCACTATTTAGAGAAATAAATCTAAACCAATTTTCTAAATCAAACTTAGCACTAATTATCATAGTACTAACTCTCCATCCTGAGGATAGTGCTAGGTACAAGTAATCCAACTCAAGATACACAAAATTCAAATTTGTGCTTGGGTAGATTTTTGGTGAAAATATTAGTGATATTGTCTTTTGTATAACAATACTCCACATACATCTCTTTCCTGTGGATGAGGTTTCTAATAAGTGGTATGGTCTCAGTGTGTTTAGACTTCTCATGAAACAACGAATGGTTGCTCAACTTTATGTAGGATAAATGATCAAAAAAACATAAATGTAGGAATGTTCTCCATCACTCTAAGCTTAAGAAGCAATTTATTGAGCCATATTGTTTTATAACTCCTAGTGTAAGTAGCAACATGCTCATCCTCTATAGAAGATAAAGCAACACATGCTCGTTTTTTACTACAAGAAACCATTCAATAACCCAAGGAGAAAGATAACTTGTACTGGACTTCCTAGAATTCACATATTCGTCCCAATTTTCTTTAGTAAACCCATGAAGACAAATGTCCTTGTTTCTTTCATACACAAGGTGGTAACAAATGGTCCCACTCAAATAACAAAGGACTATTTTACGTGCCTATCAATGGACCTTTTTTGGTTTCATCATAAACTCACTTGATACATTCGCATTGTATGAAAAATCAGGATGCATATTACACATGTAAAGAAGTCTTCCAATCATTTGACGATATAATGTACCATCCACTTCTTCATTTTGATCATCAACTTGTAGTTTGGTACAAGAATCCATGGGTGTGGATATGGATTACAATACTCCATTGCAAATTGTTTTCATGCCTCCATATAAAATTTAGCTTTGTCAACATAAGTTGACTCTTATCGTGCCATACTTCGAAACCAAGGAAAAAATAAAGGGGACCCAAATCCTTCATTTTAAATTCCTAGCACAATTCAATTTTCAACCACAGAATTAAACCATCATCATTTCCTATTAAGATAGGATCATCAACATACAAAATGATAATGAAAATGTTGTCATCATCACAATGAAAATATAGATTAGAATTAGCATAATATTTCTTTACACCTTTTTCCAAGAAACTACTCATCAATCCAAGTGTACCATGCACGAGTAGCTTGTTTAAGACCATAAAGGGCCTTCTTTAACATGTACACAAACTCCTCTTTACCAGCTACTTCAAACCTCTGTGGTTTTTTTATGTAAGCCTCTTAGTGCAAAACACCATTTAATAAAGAAGACCTTGTTGGCATTATGATACATATGTTGTACTTGATGGCAACCCACTCATCTCAGATAATAAATTATAGTGTAGAGAAAAGTTCACGCACTTATATGCAGAGAAAAGTTTATTTCATGTAGAGAAAAGTTCACGCACTTTTATGCAGAGAAAAGTTTATTTCATGTAGAGAAAAGTTCACGCACTTTTATGCAGAGAAAAGTTTATTTCATGCAAGGAAAAGCGCGTATATGTTGGAGAACTTACCTTTGGTTCATGGTAGTTAGTCCTTGGTATTTGAACCTATGAGGAAAAGCGCGTATATGTTGGAGAACTTACCTTTGGTCCATGGTAGTTAATCCTTGGTATTTGAACCTATGAGGAAAAGCGCGTATATGTTGGAGAACTTACCTTTGGTCCATGGTAGTTAGTCCTTCGTATTTGAACCTATGAGGAAAAGCGTGTATATGTTGGAGAACTTACCTTTGGTCCATGGTAGTTAGTCCTTGGTATTTGAACCTATGGTTTTGGACCATGGTACTTCGTCAAAAGTGTTGATCTCACGTACTTTCATGGTTGGTTCATGGTATTAGTCCAACAGTTTTTTGATCCTATGGTTTTGGCCCGTGGTATTGTGAAAGGCCTAAGCCTATATAAAGAAAAGGAGATCACTTGGCTAATTCATCCTTGCAATTGAATATCTTAAGATCTGAAATATTGGGTTATTGTTTTGAAAGTTTTATATATGAAAGTGAAGTTGAAAGCGAATCTGTGAAGGGTGATCTCTCGAGCGCTGCAGCTGCGGAAGTGCGGAGGCGCCACAAAAGGCGCAGTGCAGAGACGCCACAGAGGCGCCACAGAAGGCGCAGTGCGGAGACGCCACAGAGGCGCCACAGAAGGCGCAGTGCGGAGATGCCACAGAGGCGCCACAGAAGGCGCAGTGCGGAGTCGCCACAGAAGGCGCAGTGCGGAGGCGCCACAGAAGGCGTAGTGCGGAGGCGCCACACAAGGCGCAGTGCGGAGACGCCACAGAGGATGGAAAGAGTTGATATTTATGCATGTACAGACCTTTTTAAGTCCGCTAATTCATTCCAAGGATGGAAAGAGTTGATATTTATGCATGTACAGACCTTTTTAAGGTGAATTGTCCTTTGAAGACAAGGAGGAGTACTTTGAGCTTTTGTATGCAAGTTCTGGAGGGATAGAGGCGATTTTGTTTTCAGTGTTTCGGGAGCATCGGGAGTCAGATTTTGAAACCATAAGTGGCATTGGAAAGCTGGTTCAGATAGCTATCTGATGACAATGACCAGAAGTGCTTGTGAGCACATTCAGTTTGGTCGTTTCAATGTGTAATCCACTTCTTATTTCTCATTCCTAATAAAAAGGTCGCCCATCTTGAAAGCAGACTCGAAGACATAGTCCATCAAGGATGAACTCTGTAATCAATATCATTGTCTAGTGTATCTATGTTTTCATTGTTTACACTATTGTTTTACATCTTTCTTATGGTTTATCAGCTATCGTAAAGTGTTCTACTCCAACAGTTTTCCTCATTTTCCATGTTTTCGGTTTTCATTCAATTCACTAATGGTTAATCAACTCTACATGAGTATTTAATATATGATCATATCATATCACTCCTTGATCACATAAGAATTATTTTGGTATGAACTTGGCACATTTGTGTCCATGACGATTAGAGGGAAAAACTTATAATGGATATAGCTTACTCAATACTCATCGGAAGCTTATCATATCATATATCAAATCAAATGGGTCAAAATCCTTTTTCCAATGGTGATAGTTTGATGGAAAGTTTAGGTCCCTATCAAAAGTAACGAGCCTTACAATTATGCAATTATCATGAAAAAAACCCTAGAATTGTTGATTTGAAATTTGTGATATCTTGACCTCTTGATCTTCGATTGAGACAACATTTAACTCAAGTATTTTTTGCATAGAATTTAGACCTACGACTTTTTTCCATGAATTCATGCCAAAAAGCTACAAAATTTTATTTAAATTTTGCGGCCATCAATTTTCCCTTGGAAATAAAATAATAATCCACAAACTAGTAAAAAAATGACCCACTTTGATTGAGGAAAGGGCTTTCATATTGCATGTTAAATACCAAAATATATCTCTAAAAATAAAATTGCATACAATAGATCCAAGAATATTATGGAAATTATCTTTTATTAATATCAAACCCTTAAGCTAGGGCAATATCTTGCAGTTTTATTCCTTTTATGGAAGGAGTCCACTTATGTTCACTTGTCTCTTTGACAGGGGAACCTTCTAATGAGCTAATGCTCCAATTAGAATAATTTTCCCACAACCCATAAGGAATTATCCATCCATGTTTATAATTACCAAGATAATTTTAGAAAACTCTAACCATGATAAACTCCTAACTACCTAGTGGACCTTTTTTAATGAGGTCACAATACATTTATTCAACACTAACTGCCATAGTAGGCTTTATTTAATAATATAGTGGACCTAGTCCACCCTACATTGAATGACCTCCATTGTTATTATTCTACTATTATTCCGCTTAGGTACACTAAATTTTAGTCCATACTTTCACCCTTGCAAGCATACTAATTGATATGAATTTGGCCTATGCCTTCTAGGGGAAATCCTATCAAATGTTAGTGAAGCTATCTAGAAATAGAAAAAAACAAAAACAAAAACAAATCCTTCAAATGCTTATGGTGTTTTGAAACTAACCACATGTTTATTTCTTATCTAATGTGATTTTTTTGGGACTGCCTCTATAAACATTAATAAAAAAAGGTTCATGAAAAATGTAAAACTTATGGCCAAAAAAATGCAAACGTGAGGCACCATATCATTTCTTCAAATGAATCTAATAATGGTCTTATTATGGCAAGAGATTCCTAGTAGATTTGAGGAAAATCTTAGCTAAGATATGACATTACAAAAATTGGCATCTCATATGGAATATCTCTCAATCAATTAGTTTAGGTTAAAAATAATCTTTATTTGGAGCTTCTTTATTTAGTTTTGAGTTTTTGTTTTTGTTAATTCTCTAATTTTGCACGTTAACTTTTGTGCATGTTTATATGCTAACTTTATTATATGTTATCACTATTATTTGGCATATTCTAATTATGCCTTGCATAATTTAAATGAGTTTCTTGTGTTTTTCAACTTTGTAGGTTGGTTAGGAATACTAAAAAACAACATATTCTTTGTGAATGTGTGTTGCATTGCATATCATCTTGGATTTTGTTTTGGAAATTAGTTGTCTTATTCTTTTTTATAAACATGGTAAAATTGTCATGAGGCTCCTCAATATGTAAGATTTTGTTTCCCATTTTGAATTCATACAAAATAGACTTACTATTGATATTTTATATCTATATTCTAGAGTGAGGAGCATTATCATTTGTGAATACATCTTTTATGTATTCCCTTTTAAAGAAGTTTCTTATTTGAATGGTGTTTGTTTTCCAATGTTGGATTTGTAGTCATGGGAGTGGATGTCATGGGAGTGGAGATGTATTTTGACATATTTAAATAAATTGTGAATAGATATAACATGTAATTTGCTGGTGAAAATATTGTTTAGTTATAATGATTACTTTCTCCTAAAATATAAGGATAATTTACATTAATCATAGCAGGATCAACCTTTTGCACATTTGAATACTAAACATAGATTTGTGTATTTAAGGATTTCATATTAACTTGTTTCATTAATTGTACAATTGTAATATTGAGTTCTCTTTCTAATATAACCACCATAGATCCATTTTACTTTGGATCTACCAAGCCCCAAGAAGGATAAAATATTTTTTCTCTCTATTCTAGTTTGCATATGAGGATATTTGTTGGTTTAATTCCCCCTTTAAATAGGATACATTCCACGTGAATACCATGGGTCAATACCATTGGTTCATACCATGTGCCATCTTTATTTTTATTAATATTAATATTTGGGTTAATAAGGCTTTTTTTGCATGTTATTAAAAATAATTTGGCCCATTGTATTTGGCCCATAGGCTTCACCTAAATAAAACCTTATTTTTGAGTGTTCATAAATATAAAGTGAATTATGGAGTAAATATTTAAAAGAATTATTTTTTTACCATACCTCTAGTTTATTTATAATTTTATTAATTTACCATACCTCTTTTATAAATATGGTATTTGGCCCATAGGCTTCACCTAAATAAAACTTGTTTTTTGAGTCTTTTTTAAATATAAAGAGGTTTATGGACTAAATATAAAAAGAGGTTTTATTTATTTACAATATCTCGAGTTTATTTATTTACCATAACTATTTTTTTAGTGTTCATAAACTTCTTTATATTTTAAATTTATATTGTGTTTATACATAATAATAATTAGATTGATTTCTTAATAGGGCCCACATTAGATTAAAAATGTTAAACTTTAAGCATTACATGTTAAATTCTTAGTGTATGTTTGTGGGGTTAGTTGAGTTTATTTTATCCCTTACTCAAAAAATGCACAATGACTTTTTTTGTCCTTGCTTGAAGTGTTCTAGCTGATTTTTTTCATCACTTTTAATTTCATTATATTCTTGGTGATCTTTTATGTCATTTTTTTTTGACAGCTTTATGAGAATTTAATTGTAATCATTGATCACTTGTGCCTATAATCATTTATGAAAAACATTATTTGGTATCCCAATTTCAAAGACAAACATGTAAATATTTTAGGTTTTCTTAGAGGCCACTATTTTTGAGAATGACTCTTTCTTACATCAAGGTCAAGTTGTCAACCTTTGTGGTCAATTGGATTTAGATGTTGTTATCCTTTCCACTTGGGTTCAATTCTTGCATGTGACATGTTGAGCTTATAATGAACATTTTTTAGAATGACTCATTCTTACATCAAGGTCAAGTTGTCAACCTTTGTGGTCAATTGGATTTAGATGTTGTTATCCTTTCCACTTGGGTTCAATTCTTGCATCTTACATGTTGAGTTCATAATGAGCATTTCTTGTAATGACTTCAAACCTTGTTATCTAAGTAAATTAATTTATTCACCATCCTATAACAACAAAGCTCAAGATCATAAACTCAACAAGTCACTGAGAAATTGAACTTAGATGGAAAAGATAATAAAATAGCTTCAGCTCATAATGAACATTTCTTGAAATGACTTCAAACCTTGTTATCTAAGTAAATTAATTTATTCACTATCCTATTAAAACAAGGCTCAAAGTCATAAACTCAACAAGTCACTTACTGAAATTGAACTTAGATGGAAAAGATTAAAAAATCCCTAAAAATTTAATAGATAAATACAAATAGACTTCAATATCTCTGAACTTTCAAGTATAAAAATCATTAAGTAAAACGAAAATGAATTATTCTCCACAATCAAGTGAAATCTCAAAAGATTGCGTAAAATATTCAATGCAAAAATAGTTCTGACATAGCCCAAGGCACGAGATATATTATGTTTTAAATAGGCATAAAATAATTTTTATGCTGCCCAAAAGAAAAGATATATTAGTTAAATCCAAAATCTGTGTATTGTGAGTAGCATCAAAGTAGTTTAAATTTCAAATTTGTGCGTCAATTGTGTTTTAATTTTTTTTTATTCCATATAACATGGATATCAAGGCAGAATTGATAAGAAAAAGATATTTTCTTATACTTTAAGTAGAGATTTTTTCATCTCCATTTCACTTTATTTGAATATTTTACACACTTGTCACAGCTTTATAAATGAAATTTTCATTATGAATCAAAACTTTGCCTCATACTGGATCACACAAAAATAGACTATCTATTTTGATCAGAAAGAATTTGCAGTGGAAAACAAATAAATGTAAGCAATGCAGAATCATGCAGATTGTGCCTTAGATTTATACATGCAGTAATGATTAAATGTTAAGTTAAAGAACTGTCACTGACATAGTAACTGATTGTGCAAAATAGTTGAATCTCCCAGATACTGCCGGGCACTTAAGGATTCTGGGCCATATCATCCAATTCCAAGGTAATTCTTGCAATTTTTGTCATTGAGCAATAGAGGGAAAATTATAATTTAGCACAGGATCACCATTATTACTTTGAAATGTTGACTGCAAATTTATACTCAAATGCCGAGGAAACAGAAAAGGAACGAGACGATGGAAAATGAAGAAAATGTTCCCTTTCCATCTGTTTTACAGATTGAGATTCAAAGAAGGCTTCCTTTCCTTCTTGCTTGATCCAGTAGGCTTCTCCACAGTGAATATAAAAGGCTTCCTTTTCTTATTGCTTGATCCAGTAGGCTTCTCCTCAGCGAATATATGGACCTTAGATCCTTCTGTGCCATCCAAAAGCGATTGAAATTTTGTGGGCATCCTTCCTAGATCATCAAAACCAGTCGAAATGGTATCTGGGTTATTTGCACTCTGTAATATAGTGGAGGAATGAAGGCGTGAACTAGGTAGAGCAGTTGGTATATTTGCATTGCTAACAGCTTCTAACAGAGTGGGAAACCGAACAGATTCCAACTGAGGCGTAAACCCAAACATAGGACGAGGGTAGGAAGGCAAACGGGCAGTATGTTTATTGCGAAAAAGCAAATCATAAGTATCTGACATCATGGAAGCAAATGTACTCTGTGATGCAACCGGGTCATGGAAGCTTGATATAAGTGTACCAGACTGAGGAACAATTGGAACCGTGGGGAAAGGGTGGGAAGGAAAAGCTGTATGGTTGCTGTGAACAAGCAAGTCAGAATTACCAGCTACGTGCCTTGTCATGGTATCTGATATCATGGAAGCAAATGTACTCTGTGATGCAACCGAGTCACGAAAGTTTGATATAAGTGGAGCAGATTGAGGTACAATTGGAACTGTGCGGAAAGGGTTGGAAGGCAAAGCAGTATGGTTGTTGTGAACAAGCAAGTCAGAGCTACCAGTTATGGAGGATAGCATACTAGAGGATGGCGATGATGCCAAAATGGGACGAGCAGCATACATCCTGAAATCAGTTTCAACTGAGTTAGGAAAGCTTGACATAGGTGTAGCAGTTGGTATAAACTGAGGAACAATTGGAGCAATGGGGAAAGGGTTGGAAGGCAAAGCAGAATAGTTATTGTGAAGAAGCAAGTCAGAACTACCAGATATGGGGGATAGCATAGTATGGGAAGGAGATGATACCAAAGAGGGAGAAGTAGCACCATATGGTGAAATACCACCATTATTTATTGCACCTGAATTGATCTCAGATGTTGTCCTCGACAAACCTTCTGTTTCATTTCGAAATTGTCCATCAGAGTTCATTTTAGCCCTTCGCTCATTCAGCTTTTCTGTCTCTAGAAAAAATCCACCAATATTTGAAACACTGGTATAAAATCTAGATGCTTTTCCAGACAAATATTTAGTTTCACCTCCGACTTCTCTTCTAGGGTTCATTTTAGGCCTTCCTTTAGAACGCTTTCTCGCGTCCAGAGAAATTCCACCAACATTTGAAGCACTGGAATAAAATTCAGATGTTTTTCCAGACAAATCTTTAGTTTCATCTCCGATTTCTCTTTCAGGGTTCATTTTAGGCCTTCCTTTATGACGTTTTCCCGCTTCCAGAGAAGTTCCATCAATATTTGAAGCACTGGAATCAAATTCAGATGGTGTTCCAGACAAATCTTTAGTTTCATCTCCATCTTTTCCTTCAGATGTCGTTTTAGATCTTCGTTTCGGCAGCTTTCCGGTCTCCAGAAAACTGAGTACTTCGTTCTTCGACCTAAATTGGCGTCCTGTACCTGGTTCGTAGTAAAGCTGCAAATAAACAATTGTCACTCTCAGATTTACGGGGAAGAAATGAAAATAAAATAATAATTCGAAGCAAATACTTTCCCTTAACTTTCATGGTTTAAACGTGGTGGAATTCTGAATGGCCCACACACTTTGATTAGCAAATTATTTTCAACTTAACATTGACTTGCTAATCTTGATCAATTTTTTTTTACAGATTTGATAATGGTTTAATCTGGGAGCTATCATACCCAATAAATACCTTCCATCAATTTTTTTGTAATTTATCAGATATTTCCATTGATATAAGAAAATTTCTTTCCTGGAAGAATTTTTGCCTAAAAGAATGAGGGTGAGGAAGAACCAAAACTGAGAGTAAGGAAAATGAAACAGTAAAGAAGAAAATTTCGTAGATTTGATAAGGAAATCACTCTTTTCCTTAGCAGAACAGAGAAAAGAAATGAGGACCTTTACCATGGGCTAGCTAAAGTTCTCCCTTGATCTGTGTTATGACTATTTCGAATCTACCTATTTGATTGGCAGACAAATCAGTAACCCTGGCCTCTCAAATTCGCCCCTTCTATTTTAACTATTTTTCATTCATTACTCACCAGGTTAGGAACCTTCTCTAAGTAAAGAACAAGCGTAACCAGATCCAAAAGTTGGTCATTGATTTCAAACCAGGAGGATAAGCAGGAGAAGGGAGTAAGGTGAGGCAGATCCAAGAGTTGGCCATTGGCTTTCAAACCAGGAGCATAAGCTAGAAAAAGGAGTATAGCATTTATCTTAATATCAGCATTTATCTCATCACAGCAGAGAATATGGAAAGTATGAAAAACAGCTTACCTAATAACTATTTGCGGATGAAACAGAGCACAAAATGACCTTGTGAGTACACCGAGAAACCAAATCCACCAACATTCCAACCCGCCTCATTTATTTTCAGAACTCTCATCAAAATTTGCCCATAATTCTGCTTAATCTAACAAATTGACAAATTTTCTATTTTTTTTTACCAATTTGATTGAATCTAATAAATTGATAATTTTTTAATTTTTTTTACTAATTTAACTAAATTTAGTAACGGTGGTATAAGGAGTAGCTAGAGCCCAAATTTAATTACTAAATTTTCTTTAGCAATTTGGCCAAAATTTGGTAACTATGAGCAAACTCTTTCACAAAGTTGGCTGGAACCCAAATCTAAACAAAAGAATAGCGGGAAAACCCACAAAATGAAATGATCAACATCAGTTTTGTGTACTTCAATGGGCTAAACAACAAGAAATTTCACCAGCTAAACAGTGGTTGAATTTTGCCGAGGTCACATTGAAGACATGCTATTGAATGAAAATCTCGAGTAATTTCGTGTACTTGCGCACTTCAGATTTAAAAGCAACATACAGAGAAGTTGAAAAAATAAATATTCTGAATCAAATATAGCTATAGCTTGTAAATAGGATGCATATTCTGTAGATACCACACTGTGATTTTGAGCGTCTTTGTTCTGAACTGCAACAACCTCCATTCTTTGATTGGTTTAAACATAGCTACAAATATATTTACTGCACATAATAGATCCCTGTCTCTAAAACTCCAAACAGCTTAGCAAAACAGCCATTAAAATGAAAATAAATTAAGGCAAGATGGTTGGCCTTCTACAGTTCAAAGAAAACACAAACAGAGGGTTCAATCCAATGCTAAACATGTAGGAAAACAAGGGGTATCAGTACCTTATCTGCATTGCCTGCACTGTAGCCTCCCTTTCTAATTCGGAGTTCAGTGATCCATCCTTTGGGCAGCCATTGTGGCGATTCAATTGACATGAAAGGCTTCCGTAGTTTAAATGCAGTAGTGGTACGAGGCCAACTGTTAACTTGCTCTCCAGTGGTCTGAGCTTCAGATTTTGAGGGCCTTTCATCAGGATGAACAGTAGGAGCTTCATTCTCAGCTTTTTCAGGTTTGGTCTGAGCTTCAGATTTTGAGGGCCTTTCGTCAGGATAAACAGTAGGAGCTTCATTCTCAGGTTTTTCAGGTTTGGTTTCCTCATGAGAAGGCGAAAGCGGTTTGGCAACCACATTGTTTTCTGACTGAATTTCAGAAGGATTTTCACGTAAAATGTGTTTAGGCTGTACCGCGCCGACGATTTCCATAGTGGAGGGTCCAATGCAGATCGTATTCAAACGGATTTACAGTGTTAAAAGGTTAAAATACTGTATACAGAATGCAAATTTGATTGGAATTTTGAGAGAAGTTATACTTCCATCTTCCCTAAAGAACGTCGGCTAGGTGTCCATCTTCTCTATGTCCAGGGAACCACGGACAAGATTGCTCGTATCCTTAAGAGGTATAATATTCCCCTCAACCTTCGTGCCGCTCAACACTATTCGCAAATCCTTCTGATTTGTGAAAGATCCGGTTGACCCTAAAGATATGAAGGGTGTCTACTTGATCCCTTGTTCTTGTGGGACCCTCTATATTGGAGAAACAGGGCGCTCCTAAGACATGGGAGAACCAATTCTTCAGCGTTAGCAGAGCATCCGGAAAAGACCAAGCATCACCTGTGTATTGAGGAGGCCAAAGTTATTGCCAAAGTTGCGCAGTTCCATCACCGTAAATTCAGGGACCCTATTGAAATTGAAAGAAGGCCTAGCAATCTCAATAGAGATGAACAGTGGAAGATCTGGATCCCTCCCCTTCCTTCCTAGTCTTGCTTTTTATAGTGTTCAATGTTTCGCCGATCTATTTCTTTGGAACCTTGTCTTTTCCTTCATCCTAGGGTTTCTCCTTTTGACTCGGTAAAATTTATTAATTTTTTTTAAGTTAATAGTATTCTATTATTAATATTATTTATTTATTTATTTAAGTTAATAGTATTCTTTTATTTTATTATTATTATTATTATTTATTTATTTATATTTTTTATTTTTTTATTTTTCTAATACCTTTAGAATTTTCTTAATTAAACTATATATATATATGATTACTATTATTATTTTATTTTATTATTATTATTATTATTATTATTTATTGTAAATTTTTTTTATTTTTTATTTTTATTTTTATTTTTTTATTTTTTAATATTATTATTTATTTATTTTTTTGTAATTACCGTATGCAGTATTGGCGACACATAAATGCTCTAACCATGTTTGGACTCGTAATACCAATAGATAATGAAGAAAGCACCTCGAACTCGAATAAGTGTATGCTCGAGCATAATAGATCAACCCCTTATACCTTTATCAAGCTGCTGAATTAGCGCTATTACAAAATACATGTATAAGAATGTGTATGCCCATACCACGAATTGTAGAGAAACCATTTATTTTTTATTTTTATTTTTATTTTTTTATTTTTTAATATTATTATTAATATTAATATTATTATTATTATTATTATTATTATTATTATTATTATTATTTATTTATTTATTTATTTATTTTGTAATTAATTAATTAATTTTTATTTTTTTTTTTAATTTTTTTCTTTCTTTCAGGTTAACTTAATTTTCGTTCCATTGTTTTTATTAACTCTAACTTTTATATTAATAGGTCCTGTATATAACTTATTCCTTTTTAATACTAGCTAAGTGATAATTTTTAATTAACAAACAATACCCTTTTTAACTAACCTTAGACACCATTTAAATTATTTTATATATTTTTATTGGTAACCTAATATAACTAATTTTCCATTAAATTGTAATAATTTTGATTCTGGTCCTAAAGTCAAAAGTAGTAGTTAGTGGTGATAGTCGTTGGAGGCTCTGCTCAAACTATTTAACATGCTAAGCTGGATCTGTCTCTTCAACTTGTCGTGACCATGAACCACACTAGTTTGTTCGAAAGGCGTTGGCAAATGATTTATCTTGTGATTTACGCCTAAGAATTTCTCTTAAACTTGATATGGATCACAGAAGCCTCAATTCAACATTTTGATGGTAATTTACATAATCTTTAATTCCAGAAATTTTTCATATTTTAAGAGACTTCAAAGACGGTACTCTAAGAGACCGAGATAAGTTGAATATTGAAAAATGAATAATTTTTATTTTTAATAATATAATGAATAATTTTTATTAATATCAATTCGTTGAATAGTGAAAAATAATAAAGTTGGACATTTTTTTTATTTTAAAACATAAAAATAAAACCAAATAAAATATTGAACTTTTTAATTTATTAATCCCTTTTAGAATCTATACCTCAATGTTTATATTCAATATAGGTTATTTATGAAAATAGTAGAATTTTTTGGGCCAAATTTTGATAATAAAAATTTACTTTACATGTGTTAGAAAATTTTGGATTTTTAATAATACTGATTTTCATTATTAAAAAAACAATTAAAACTGTTCGAAATTAATTTTTTTTTGAAAAAGATCAAATTCAAACTAGAAATGGCTGTCCAAGCAAAATTGCCACCTCGAAAATAGAGAAAATCCCTGTATGACAATCCTCCTTGTTTAATTTTTTTTTCAAATCCTCGTTTTTCTAGGACGCCTTGCACTTCACTTCGATGTAAGTAATAAAAAGTATTGAATAAATACCATTACAAGTAATAAAAAGTATGGAATGAATACCAGCCTAAGATTTTATCATTATTTTAATAAATAGATGTTTATTTTATTTATTTTCAAACTTAAAATTTTATATATATTTTTTAATATAAAATATATACTTTTAAAATTATATAATTATAATTATATAATTATAATTATATATATATATATATGATTTCTCATTGTTTTAATAAAAAAATATAAAACATTACATTGTAATTGTGTATTAATTATAATTATAATTATTTTCATTTTTAAATTGAAATTTACACGGTGATTATTCATAAAATTATAAATCTAAAAAGTATTATCTAATATAATTATATTTTTTACAACACATTTTTATTTTTGAAATGGTTAATAATTTTTGAAATATGTGATAATTATTTTAAATTTTATTATTAGTGTGTTTTCATTTTGACTATTAGATTTTCTAAACATTAATTTTGAATATTTATCTCAAAAAGTATTGTTTGAAAGTATCATCTAACAAAATTATATTTTCATAATATGTTTTAAATTTTTTATTTTTTTGTATTTTTGAGAAACTAGTAAACATCTAGGACTTTACTCCTTGTCCTGGCCGTACTATAGGGGGATTTAAACTTAGATGGCCTTGTTTCCATAATTTCAAATAACATTTTTTCAAATAAAATATTATAAAAATGTGTACCCTCTATTTAACCCTAAATATAAAATAATAATTTTTTTAAACTGTATTATTATTATAATATTATTTTTATCTTAAACAACTTATAATTATTTTTTAAATTTTAATATAATAAAATAAAAAATAAAAAATAATATTTTATATCAAATTTAATACAATATTATGGAGAGACTTACACCTTTCACTATCACAACATGTATTCACATTTTTTTTCAAGATTACACCATAAGAATTATGATGCCATGTTCTCATTTTGAGATATACAAGAATTATAATATCAGATGCATGAGAATTATGATACCATGTTCGCATTTCGAATTGCATACCATATTCTCATCTTGAGATTCACAAGAATTATTTTATCATATTATTATAAGAAAATTTAAGATAGTTATTTAAAAAATTTATTATTAGGGCATTTTTATTGGAAAAATATGTAATGAGTCATAAATTTCTTATTCTTGAAAAAGATAGAAAATATATTTTAGTTTAAAATTTATGCTATTTAACCTTTTTCCAAATAAAATATTATGGATAGATATACTTTTCCATTTAATTCTTAATCTCAAAGCAAGTAAGATACATTCAACAATATAATATTTTTATGTAAAATTAAATTAATAAATAGATTTTTTTTTTTTTCCAATGAAGTGAAGTTTTACTTTCTCTATTTATTTTTAATTTTGATTATTTCAATAATTTTTAAGTATCCTAAAATCTTAGAAACAAAAATGTGTAACCAAAGTTCCCATTAATTAAATGAAATTGTAACTTTTAATACAAATTTTACCTTTATATAAAATGTTCATCTCAAAATGCATAATGTAATGACCCCGTAACTTGTAATTCTGAAATACTTACTGTGGTAAGAACTGTATGAGTGGTTACTCATTATTTTTGAATGACACTATTAATGAAGGAAGTTATTATATTAGATTATTTTTACATGTGTATGTTCTTGAAATGCTGGCAGCCTCCTGGTGGAGGATTTTCTATTTTAAGAAGATCAGTTATAAAACTGAATTAACTGCTTCTCACCCAAGGAAAAATCCTGGGAAGGAAAACCTCTGGGCTGTTGAGGAACAGGCAGAGAAGAATTCCAGAGAGGGAGAGACAGCAGACAGAGAAAGAGGTTAAGTCTGGTAGAGACCAAATAACCCAGCACAGAAGTGCATGTGTCTTGGTAGAGACCAAATAACCCAGCACAGAAGTGCATGTGTCTTGTTGAGGGCTGTAGGCCTGCAAGACTGCTCGGGGGGAGAATCCAGCGGAAAGTGGATCTCAAGGTTGGGAGGATAAGAGCAAAATCATTGCAGGTGAACCCTTGGAGTAGAAACGACAGTAGCAGATTGCCAGGTATGCATTTTTCTGAAGAGCTTTAACTTGAGAAACAGGTAAAGGTAGCGAACAGATAGGTACAGCTATCTGTGTTTCTTAAACTGGTTAACAGAGGCTACAGTTATCTATGTATCCTTCCATTAGACATTAAACAAAAGATAATCGTAGCTGTTACCCTAGATTAATGTATATAAATCCAGTCTGCAGAATTTAGTCTTCTGTGATTAAAATCATTGCTGTAAAGATTCGAGTATTTTAAGCAAATGCCAGAATAGAACTAAAAACCTGAAGCGGTTAAGAGACCGCAGAGTACATTAATAGACAGAAATGTATAAATGCGTACACGGAACCCATTGGTTACGAAACATAGTCAAAATAACCATTCTCAGAAAGTTACAGATTTTAAATAAAATACAGTTGTGGAACTGTGCTCAGACAAGTGTCATTCTTGTGTGAATCAAGGAGATTCTACATGAAAACAATATTGAAGGGCCGAGGCCTTTAATAAACAATAACACTGTGTAAGCAATAACATATTAGGAGTGGCGGTGAGGGTTTATGCTCACAGCTAGATCCAACTCGAGCGTTTAAACCATAAAGAATATCACATAGCCATGCAAGTTGAGTAATAACGCTAATCGCAGATCATTACCATGAGACTAACGCTATTTAGAAACTGTGGAAATATTAAGAGAATGCATTTACCAGGCTCAGACAATCCGAGTCACGGATATCAATATCTGTGTATGCGAAGAGGGTTTGACTTGCATTCATCAATTCGAATGCAAGCCTTAACCCTATGGCCGCAACAAAGAAAACATAAAACATGTAAATAGCTCGAATACTGATGCAGGTCAAACATAGCCACTTATGAAGGACTGGAGAGACACGCCATACATAATAACTCCAACCTAACAGATTCGACAAATATATCGAGTCCAAAACATAATGGATTCATTGCTGTTGGGCAAGCCCCGTAGGGTATAAACTTCATACGAATGAGAACATTAAACTGTAATAACAGATAAACCGAAAGCATCTTATACATAGCTGTGGTGTAATAACAGAGTCGAACATTAGTCCATCAAAGAGGCCGTAGCCGAGCATAAAATGATCATTATACAAGCAAGCTGTTTACAATATTTGCTTAAGGAACCCGACAACACTGAGGGACTATAGTCCAGTGGAGTAGCATAATAGAACAGTAACCTAAGGATTCCATTAGATATGAAAAACACCTGAATATATATACTCTGAGTTAACTGTATCAATCTGAAAACGGAGATTCAAGTTCAGTACCAAATACCCAAATATACAAAGATACAAATGGCTTGTAGTCGTAATCAAAACTTAGCTAAACCCCAGGGTTTCACGAAATACAGGTCCGGCATGAGGAGGCCGCCTGTAAAACGCAACCAGGGTTTGAACAAAGGGTATCCAGACCTGAGACACATGAATAACACGACATGAGTCTCGTCTCGGCCTGTTGAAGACTTCTATTCAACTTCATAACAGGCAACTCTTACAAAGTAATGCTTAACAGTAACGGTGACTCACCCGGGATGACCGCAGATTTGCAAACCCTTCTTCCAGACGGTGGTAGCCGTAGAGCCAAACCCTCCTGCACAGAACATTCATCGTTGTTAACTGGAACAGATGGCCACCAAGGGTTTCAACGAACTGAATGATAAACTGTCAATGTGCGTGACTGTAAATCTTCATGACAGTGCTATTAGCGGAGAGGTTCATACCTGAGTGAATGGCAGAACTGGTGTGGTGGTGAGAGAGAACTGTTGAGCTGAGCAATCGCTCTGTATGCAAATGAGCTGAGACCGAAGAACCCGGTGACTCATATATTGCCGGCCAAACCCTTAAACCAATCTGAGCCATTCGATTTGATAGAACGATCACCATCGTCCGTTTGAGCGGGAGTGCTGGCGCGAAACCCATAAAAGTACAACCCTCTGAGAAGTCACATGGGCTCACATGGTTCCATACCACCTGGCCATGGGATGGGTGAGTTGGGTTAACACCCACTTACCATCTGGCGCCGCGTTAAATGAGCGAGGTCTTAAGACATTAAGGTTATATCATAGTGCTAGAGCTGGTATGGTGTAACATATATATAAATGCGTGGAAAATAACATGTTTGGTGAAGAGCCATAAACCTTTTTAATTCAAAGTTTAGATATAAGACTTGCGCATGAAATGTTAATATACCTTGGTGCTTGAATCCCTTGTAGTCATGGGGGGGGGTGACTTGTAGGGGTTAGGTAACATCATAATTTTTTTTTTATGGTACGTATAAGTTAGAATGAGATCGTTACACATAATAATTATGATACCATGTTCTCATGTCAAGATGCATGAGAATTGTTATACCATGTTCTGAAAATTGTTATATCATTTTGTTATTTAAAGATGTACGATCATTATTTAAAACTTTACTACTAATCTGTTTTTATTTAGAAATTTGTGCAACTATTCATAAATTTTTAATTTTTATAAAAATAAAATTAGCATTTTAGTTCAAAACCCATGCCACTTAACCATTATTTCCAAATAAGATATTATAGAGATGTACCCCTTCATAAAAAACCAAAGGGGTAGGGTATGTATGCCTTCCTAGAATTAACAATCAGGGTAGAGATGGGTCCCTTGTCCCTTCTCCCACAAACAATGGGGTCTCATACACCAATTTGGTGTTTCCTTGTCCCTTTGTCCCACAAACAAAGGGGTCTCATACACCAATTTGATGTTTGGGTTGGCGGTGACCTTAAAATTGGATAATAATAATATGAAATGACCTTTCTTACCGGAAGTCAACAATAAAGTTTCAAGCCCTTCAAATTGGATAATAATAATTATTGGCTTAGTCTAACTTATATATGAAATGACCTTTCTTACCATAATTCAACAATAAAATTTCAAGAAAGTTTGTGATTTTGTTGTTATTTAAAATACATTTTTAATGAATAAATAAATTTTTGGTGTAGTCTAACTTATATATGAAATGATATTTCTTACCAAAATTCAATAATAAAATTTCAAACAAGTTTGTGATTTTGTTGTTATTTAAATTACATTTTTAATGAATAAATGAATTTAGCTCCTTGAATTTACAAGGCACTTGAATTTTATAGATTAAACAACTTAAACTCAATTTTTTAAAATCTCTTCTAATATTTAAAAAAAATTAACCAAAAAAATCATTTTATCTATTAATTATAATATAAGATTAATAATTCATTAAATATGATGTAAATATTAATATATATTTAATTAATTGTACAGTTGTTTAATATTTATTGTTAATTTAATTTGTGAAATATAATTATCACCTATAAAAACAATATTTTATTCTTCAAGATAATTAAAATAACAAATAAATAATCTCACCTGGATGCGGGTGTCACTGCGGGTCATTTATGAGGATTTACTCCTCGCCGGCAGCTGTCCCTGCACTTGGCTCGCGGACTCGGATCCCACAATCCCACAGCATTCGATATGAATTTGCGAGGGTACAGAATAATGGTCACGCATTTGGTATTGAATGCGCGCTCGGCTCGAGAGACTATGCGCGGAGATTTATCCATGGCCTGGTCTCTGGTTTATGCAATTGCCCTTGGCTGTTTCTACCTCCGCCCGCTATTCTTCCCGCACCCCTGCTTCGTTCAGGCTGCTTGGAAGCTCATCTGGATTCTAAGTCTGGCCTGGTCCGCCTGCGCTCGGCCCTTTCCCCTTTGGTTCTGCCAATTTCCCTTCCCTCGTCTCTCTGTTAATTCGGGAATGGTTCATCGTCGTGGAGTCTCTCACCATGGAGGCACCACTGGCAATCGAGGTCGGGCCTCTCATTCTGCTCCCCAGAACATTGTCCCTCTCGCTTCTGCCTCCCTGTCCTCTCCACCTTCTGGTCATGCTAGACCTCTCCTGAACAACTCCTTTCAAGCAACCCGCTTCAAATTCCATAGTAGGCTCAATAAGCCTGTGTTGTCAGCCAGTATCACTGTAATCCTTACTGAGGAGGAGGATAAGCCCAACAGCTCGGCCCACACCACCATGTCTCAGTCTCAGGATGATAGTGTCCTTCAGGGGGAGGTGGCTGGGGTCATGTTCAATGGCGACAACATGCAGGAAGAACGCAATGTGCCTGAAGCTCCTCAGCCTCCGGCAGACTCTAATCAGTGCGAGGTACTTGCATATGAGCCGGTTCATCCTCTAGGCATCATTTTGAATTTGGTAATTCCTCCAGATGGTGGTGTCACGGGAGATGCAGATAATGCGGTCGTCACGTGGATTGGCTCTCCTAGCCAGGTGGATAAGGATGCTCTCGACTCTCCTAAACATGTTTAATGATTCTGGTTCACTGCCTACTGTTGGCATTCTCGCCTCTGATATGTTTATTTTTTTGTTATGCGTCTCTGGATACTATCAACTCTGTTCTTGTTTCAATTCTTGTTTTGGTATCGGTGCGAGCCAATATAGTCTTATGAGCAGTAACAAGTCATGGCTCAACAAGCCTTGTTTTTGCTTTAATTTTGTATATGGCGGGTATGACAGAATGTTTATCAGCAAAGCCATAGTCGACGATAGTACTGTAGTGTTAGACACAGAACTCGTTCACTTTCTTGTCTGTCAGCGACTTATAAATCATGTTTTAAGGTCTCTCAATCCTGGAAGGGCGGTCAGAAGGATCTGTATGTATCAGAATCTCTGGTTGAGGGCTGGCTTCTGCCCCCTCTGAGGTCTTGACCTCTTCGTACATATTTTTCTCTTTTTTTAATAGAAATAATCTTTACGGAGAAAAAAAAAAAATCTCATATAAATCTAAATTGTAATTAAAAATAAACTCATTAAAAATATACATTTATTAACTATTTAAAGGCATTGATAGAAACTAATATATGTATTGAACGTGGTCTCTCCTCCAACCTCCATAAACTTACTCCATATCACTTAATAAAATAAAATAAAAAAGCACACGTAAAACTCACACTTTCTCACTTAAAACTTCATTCCTTCATAAATATATATAATTCAAATCTGGATCAAGATAATAAATACATATTACAATAGCCCAAAGAAAGAGATTTGATTTCAAAAATCCAACCAACTCCAAAAAAAATTACCACAACTAACTCACTATTTAGAGAAATAAATCTAAACCAATTTTCTAAATCAAACTTAGCACTAATTATCATAGTACTAACTCTCCATCCTGAGGATAGTGCTAGGTACAAGTAATCCAACCCAAGATACACAAAATTCAAATTTGTGCTTGGGTAGATTTTTGGTGAAAATATTAGTGATATTGTCTTTTGTATAACAATACTCCACATACATCTCTTTCCTGTGGATGAGGTTTCTAATAAGTGGTATGGTCTCAGTGTGTTTAGACTTCTCATGAAACAACGAATGGTTGCTCAACTTTATGTAGGATAAATGATCAAAAAAACATAAATGTAGGAATGTTCTCCATCACTCTAAGCTTAAGAAGCAATTTATTGAGCCATATTGTTTTATAACTCCTAGTGTAAGTAGCAACATGCTCATCCTCTATAGAAGATAAAGCAACACATGCTCGTTTTTTACTACAAGAAACCATTCAATAACCCAAGGAGAAAGATAACTTGTACTGGACTTCCTAGAATTCACATATTCGTCCCAATTTTCTTTAGTAAACCCATGAAGACAAATGTCCTTGTTTCTTTCATACACAAGGTGGTAACAAATGGTCCCACTCAAATAACAAAGGACTATTTTACGTGCCTATCAATGGACCTTTTTTGGTTTCATCATAAACTCACTTGATACATTCGCATTGTATGAAAAATCAGGATGCATATTACACATGTAAAGAAGTCTTCCAATCATTTGACGATATAATGTACCATCCACTTCTTCATTTTGATCATCAACTTGTAGTTTGGTACAAGAATCCATGGGTGTGGATATGGATTACAATACTCCATTGCAAATTGTTTTCATGCCTCCATATAAAATTTAGCTTTGTCAACATAAGTTGACTCTTATCGTGCCATACTTCGAAACCAAGGAAAAAATAAAAAGGACCCAAATCCTTCATTTTAAATTCCTAGCACAATTCTATTTTCAACCACAGAATTAAACCATCATCATTTCCTATTAAGATAGGATCATCAACATACAAAATGATAATGAAAATGTTGTCATCATCACAATGAAAATATAGATTAGAATTAGCATAATATTTCTTTACACCTTTTTCCAAGAAACTACTCATCAATCCAAGTGTACCATGCACGAGTAGCTTGTTTAAGACCATAAAGGGCCTTCTTTAACATGTACACAAACTCCTCTTTACCAGCTACTTCAAACCTCTGTGGTTTTTTTATGTAAGCCTCTTAGTTCAAAACACCATTTAATAAAGAAGACCTTGTTGGCATTATGAAACATATGTTGTACTTGATGGCAACCCACTCATCTCAGATAATAAATTATAGTGTAGAGAAAAGTTCACGCACTTATATGCAGAGAAAAGTTTATTTCATGTAGAGAAAAGTTCACGCACTTTTATGTAGAGAAAAGTTTATTTCATGTAGAGAAAAGTTCACGCACTTTTATGCAGAGAAAAGTTTATTTCATGCAAGGAAAAGCGCGTATATGTTGGAGAACTTACCTTTGGTTCATGGTAGTTAGTCCTTGGTATTTGAACCTATGAGGAAAAGCGCGTATATGTTGGAGAACTTACCTTTGGTCCATGGTAGTTAATCCTTGGTATTTGAACCTATGAGGAAAAGCGCGTATATGTTGGAGAACTTACCTTTGGTCCATGGTAGTTAGTCCTTGGTATTTGAACCTATGAGGAAAAGCGTGTATATGTTGGAGAACTTACCTTTGGTCCATGGTAGTTAGTCCTTGGTATTTGAACCTATGGTTTTGGACCATGGTACTTCGTCAAAAGTGTTGATCTCACGTACTTTCATGGTTGGTTCATGGTATTAGTCCAACAGTTTTTTGATCCTATGGTTTTGGCCCGTGGTATTGTGAAAGGCCTAAGCCTATATAAAGAAAAGGAGATCACTTGGCTAATTCATCCTTGCAATTGAATATCTTAAGATCTGAAATATTGGGTTATTGTTTTGAAAGTTTTATATATGAAAATGAAGTTGAAAGCGAATCTGTGAAGGGTGATCTCTCGAGCGCTGCAGCTGCGGAAGTGCGGAGGCGCCACAAAAGGCGCAGTGCAGAGACGCCACAGAAGGCGCAGTGCGGAGACGCCACAGAGGCGCCACAGAAGGCGCAGTGCGGAGATGCCAGAGAGGCGCCACAGAAGGCGCAGTGCGGAGTCGCCACAGAAGGCGCAGTGCGGAGGCGCCACAGAACGCGTAGTGCGGAGGCGCCACACAAGGCGCAGTGCGGAGACGCCACAGAGGATGGAAAGAGTTGATATTTATGCATGTACAGACCTTTTTAAGTCCGCTAATTCATTCCAAGGATGGAAAGAGTTGATATTTATGCATGTACAGACCTTTTTAAGGTGAATTGTCCTTTGAAGACAAGGAGGAGTACTTTGAGCTTTTGTATGCAAGTTCTGGAGGGATAGAGGCGATTTTCTTTTCAGTGTTTCGGGAGCATCGGGAGTCAGATTTTGAAACCATAAGTGGCATTGGAAAGCTGGTTCAGATAGCTATCTGATGACAATGACCAGAAGTGCTTGTGAGCACATTCAGTTTGGTCGTTTCAATGTGTAATCCACTTCTTATTTCTCATTCCTAATAAAAAGGTCGCCCATCTTGAAAGCAGACTCGAAGACATAGTCCATCAAGGATGAACTCTGTAATCAATATCATTGTCTAGTGTATCTATGTTTTCATTGTTTACACTATTGTTTTACATCTTTCTTATGGTTTATCAGCTATCGTAAAGTGTTCTACTCCAACAGTTTTCCTCATTTTCCATGTTTTCGGTTTTCATTCAATTCACTAATGGTTAATGAACTCTACATGAGTATTTAATATATGATCATATCATATCACTCCTTGATCACATAAGAATTATTTTGGTATGAACTTGGCACATTTGTGTCCATGACGATTAGAGGGAAAAACTTATAATGGATATAGCTTACTCAATACTCATCGGAAGCGTATCATATCATATATCAAATCAAATGGGTCAAAATCCTTTTTCCAATGGTGATAGTTTGATGGAAAGTTTAGGTCCCTATCAAAAGTAACGAGCCTTACAATTATGCAATTATCATGAAAAAAACCCTAGAATTGTTGATTTGAAATTAGTGATATCTTGACCTCTTGATCTTCGATTGAGACAACATTTAACTCAAGTATTTTTTGCATAGAATTTGGACCTACGACTTGTTTCCATGAATTCATGCCAAAAAGCTACAAAAATTTATTTAAATTTTGCGGCCATCAATTTTCCCTTGGAAATAAAATAATAATCCACAAACTAGTAAAAAAATGACCCACTTTGATTGAGGAAAGGGCTTTCATATTGCATGTTAAATACCAAAATATATCTCTAAAAATAAAATTGCATACAATAGATCCAAGAATATTATGGAAATTATCTTTTATTAATATCAAACCCTTAAGCTAGGGCAATATCTTGCAGTTTTATTCCTTTTATGGAAGGAGTCCACTTATGTTCACTTGTCTCTTTGACAGGGGAACCTTCTAATGAGCTGATGCTCCAATTAGAATAATTTTCCCACAACCCATAAGGAATTATCCATCCATGTTTATAATTACCAAGATAATTTTAGAAAACTCTAACCATGATAAACTCCTAACTACCTAGTGGACCTTTTTTAATGAGGTCACAATACATTTATTCAACACTAACTGCCATAGTAGGCTTTATTTAATAATATAGTGGACCTAGTCCACCCTACATTGAATGACCTCCATTGTTATTATTCTACTATTATTCCGCTTAGGTACACTAAATTTTAGTCCATACTTTCACCCTTGCAAGCATACTAATTGATATGAATTTGGCCTATGCCTTCTAGGGGAAATCCTATCAAATGTTAGTGAAGCTATCTAGAAATAGAAAAAAACAAAAACAAAAACAAATCCTTCAAATGCTTATGGTGTTTTGAAACTAACCACATGTTTATTTCTTATCTAATGTGATTTTTTTGGGACTGCCTCTATAAACATTAATAAAAAAAGGTTCATGAAAAATGTAAAACTTATTGCCAAAAAAATGCAAACGTGAGGCACCATATCATTTCTTCAAATGAATCTAATAATGGTCTTATTATGGCAAGAGATTCCTAGTAGGTTTGAGGAAAATCTTAGCTAAGATATGACATTACAAAAATTGGCATCTCATATGGAATATCTCTCAATCAATTAGTTTAGGTTAAAAATAATCTTTATTTGGAGCTTCTTTATTTAGTTTTGAGTTTTTGTTTTTGTTAATTCTCTAATTTTGCACGTTAATTTTTGTGCATGTTTATATGCTAACTTTATTATATGTTATCACTATTATTTGGCATATTCTAATTATGCCTTGCATAATATAAATGAGTTTCTTGTGTTTTTCAACTTTGTAGGTTGGTTAGGAATACTAACAAACAACATATTCTTTGTGAATGTGTGTTGCATTGCATATCATCTTGGATTTTGTTTTGGAAATTAGTTGTCTTATTCTTTTTTATAAACATGGTAAAATTGTCATGAGGCTCCTCAATATGTAAGATTTTGTTTCCCATTTTGAATTCATACAAAATAGACTTACTATTGATATTTTATATCTATATTCTAGAGTGAGGAGCATTATCATTTGTGAATACATCTTTTATGTATTCCCTTTTAAAGAAGTTCCTTATTTGAATGGTGTTTGTTTTCCAATGTTGGATTTGTAGTCATGGGAGTGGATGTCATGGGAGTGGAGATGTATTTTGACATATTTAAATAAATTGTGAATAGATATAACATGTAATTTGCTGGTGAAAATATTGTTTAGTTATAATGATTACTTTCTCCTAAAATATAAGGATAATTTACATTAATCATAGCAAGATCAACCTTTTGCACATTTGAATACTAAACATAGATTTGTGTATTTAAGGATTTCATATTAACTTGTTTCATTAATTGTACAGTTGTAATATTGAGTTCTCTTTCTAATATAACCACCATAGATCCATTTTACTTTGGATCTACCAAGCCCCAAGAAGGATCAAATATTTTTTCGCTCTATGCTAGTTTGCATATGAGGATATTTGTTGGTTTAATTCCCCCTTTAAATAGGATACATTCCACGTGAATACCATGGGTCAATACCATTGGTTCATACCATGTGCCATCTTTATTTTTATTAATATTAATATTTGGGTTAATAAGGCTTTTTTTGCATGTTATTAAAAATAATTTGGCCCATTGTATTTGGCCCATAGGCTTCACCTAAATAAAACCTTATTTTTGAGTGTTCATAAATATAAAGTGAATTATGGAGTAAATATTTAAAAGAATTATTTTTTTACCATACCTCTAGTTTATTTATAATTTTATTAATTTACCATACCTCTTTTATAAATATGGTATTTGGCCCATAGGGTTCACCTAAATAAAACTTGTTTTTTGAGTCTTTTTTGAATATAAAGAGGTTTATGGACTAAATATAAAAAGAGGTTTTATTTATTTACAATATCTCGAGTTTATTTATATTTTTATTTATTTACCATAACTATTTTTTTAGTGTTCATAAACTTCTTTATATTTTAAATTTATATTGTGTTTATACATAATAATAATTAGATTGATTTCTTAATAGGGCCCACATTAGATTAAAAATGTTAAACTTTAAGCATTACATGTTAAATACTTAGTGTATGTTTGTGGGGTTAGTTGAGTTTATTTTATCCCTTACTCAAAAAATGCACAATGACTTTTTTTGTCCTTGCTTGAAGTGTTCTAGCTGATTTTTTTCATCACTTTTAATTTCATTATATTCTTGGTGATCTTTTATGTCATTTTTCTGAGATCATTTTTTGACAGCTTTATGAGAATTTAATTGTAATCATTGATCACTTGTGCCTATAATCATTTATGAAAAACATTATTTGGTATCCCAATTTCAAAGACAAACATGTAAATATTTTAGGTTTTCTTAGAGGCCACTATTTTTGAGAATGACTCTTTCTTACATCAAGGTCAAGTTGTCAACCTTTGTGGTCAATTGGATTTAGATGTTGTTATCCTTTCCACTTGGGTTCAATTCTTGCATGTGACATGTTGAGCTTATAATGAACATTTTTTAGAATGACTCATTCTTACATCAAGGTCAAGTTGTCAACCTTTGTGGTCGATTGGATTTAGATGTTGTTATCCTTTCCACTTGGGTTCAATTCTTGCATCTTACATGTTGAGTTCATAATGAGCATTTCTTGTAATGACTTCAAACCTTGTTATCTAAGTAAATTAATTTATTCACCATCCTATAACAGCAAAGCTCAAGATCATAAATTCAACAAGTCACTGAGAAATTGAACTTAGATGGAAAAGATAATAAAATAGCTTCAGCTCATAATGAACATTTCTTGAAATGACTTCAAACCTTGTTATCTAAGTAAATTAATTTATTCACTATCCTATAAAAACAAGGCTCAAAGTCATAAACTCAACAAGTCACTTACTGAAATTGAACTTAGATGGAAAAGATTAAAAAATCCCTAAAAATTTAACAGATAAATACAAATAGACTTCAATATCTCTGAACTTTCAAGTATAAAAACCATTAAGTAAAACGAAAATGAATTATTCTCCACAATCAAGTGAAATCTCAGAAGATTGCATAAAATATTCAATGCAAAAATAGTTCTGACATAGCCCAAGGCACGAGATATATTATGTTTTAAATAGGCATAAAATAATTTTTATGCTGCCCAAAAGAAAAGATATATTAGTTAAATCCAAAATCTGTGTATTGTGAGTAGCATCAAAGTAGTTTAAATTTCAAATTTGTGCGTCAATTGTGTTTTAATTTTTTTTTATTCCATATAACATGGATATCAAGGCAGAATTATAAGAAAAAGATATTTTCTTATACTTTAAGTAGAGATTTTTTCATCTCCATTTCACTTTATTTGAATATTTTACACACAGCTTTATAAATGAAATTTTCATTATGAATCAAGACTTTGCCTCATACTGGATCACACAAAAATAGACTATCTATATTTGATCAGAAAGAATTTGCAGTGGAAAACACACAAAAATAGACTATCTATATTTGATCAGAAAGAATTTGCAGTGGAAAACAAATAAATGTAAGCAATGCAGAATCATGCAGATTGTGCCTTAGATTTATACATGCAGTAATGATTAAATGTTAAGTTAAACTGTCCCTGACATAGTAACTGATTGTGCAAAATAGTTGAATCTCCCAGATACTGCCGGGCACTTAAGGATTCTGGGCCATATCATCCAATTCCAAGGTAATTCATGCAATTTTTGTCATTGAGCAATAGAGGGAAAATTATAATTTAGCACAGGATCACCATTATTACTTTGAAATGTTGACTGCAAATTTATACTCCAATGCCGAGGAAACAGAAAAGGAATGAGACGATGGAAAATGAAGAAAATGTTCCCTTTCCATCTGTTTTACAGATTGAGATCCAAAGAAGGCTTCCTTTCCTTCTTGCTTGATCCAGTAGGCTTCTCCACAGTGAATAGAAAAGGCTTCCTTTTCTTATTGCTTGATCCAGTGGGCTTCTCCTCAGTGAATATAAAAGGCTTCATTTTCTTCTTGCTTGATTCAGTAGGCTTCTCCTCAGCGAATATATGGACCTTAGATCCTTCTGTGCCATCCAAAAGCGATTGAAATTTTGTGGGCATCCTTCCTAGATCATCAAAACCAGTCGAAATGGTATCTGGGTTATTTGCACTCTGTAATATAGTGGAGGAATGAAGGCGTGAACTAGGTAGAGCAGTTGGTATATTTGCATTGCTAACAGCTTCTAACAGAGTGGTAAACCGAACAGATTCCAACTGAGGGGTAAACCCAAACATAGGACGAGGGTAGGAAGGCAAACGGGCAGTATGTTTATTGCGAAAAAGCAAATCATAAGTATCTGACATCATGGAAGCAAATGTACTCTGTGATGCAACCGGGTCACGGAAGCTTGATATAAGTGTACCAGACTGAGGAACAATTGGAACCGTGGCGAAAGGGTTGGAAGGAAAAGCTGTATGGTTGCTGTGAACAAGCAAGTCAGAATTACCAGCTACGTGCCTTGTCATGGTATCTGATATCATGGAAGCAAATGTACTCTGTGATGCAACCGAGTCACGAAAGTTTGATATAAGTGGAGCAGATTGAGGTACAATTGGAACTGTGCGGAAAGGGTTGGAAGGCAAAGCAGTATTGTTGTTGTGAACAAGCAAGTCAGAGCTACCAGTTATGGAGGATAGCATACTAGAGGATGGCGATGATGCCAAAATGGGACGAGTAGCATACATCCTGAAATCAGTTTCAACTGAGTTAGGAAAGCTTGACATAGGTGTAGCAGTTGGTATAAACTGAGGAACAATTGGAGCAATGGGGAAAGGGTTGGAAGGCAAAGCAGAATAGTTATTGTGAAGAAGCAAGTCAGAACTACCAGATATGGGGGATAGCATAGTATGGGAAGGAGATGATACCAAAGAGGGAGAAGTAGCACCATATGGTGAAATACCACCATTATTTATTGCACCTGAATTGATCTCAAATGTTGTCCTCGACAAATCTTCTGTTTCATTTCGAAATTGCACCTGAATTTGATCTTTGGCTTGGCCGTGACCTTAAAATTGGATAATAATAATATGAAATGACCTTTCTTACCGGAAGTCAACAATAAAGTTTCAAGCCCTTCAAATTGGATAATAATAATTATTGGCTTAGTCTAACTTATACATGAAATGACCTTTCTTACCATAATTCAACAATAAAATTTCAAGAAAGTTTGTGATTTTGTTGTTATTTAAAATACATTTTTAATGAATAAATAAATTTTTGGTGTAATCTAACTTATATATGAAATGATCTTTCTTACCAAAATTCAATAATAAAATTTCAAACAATTTTGTGATTTTGTTGTTATTTAAATTACATTTTTAATGAATAAATGAATTTAGCTCCTTGAATTTACAAGACACTTGAATTTTATAGATTAAACAACTTAAACTCAAGTTTTTAAAATCTCTTTTAATATTTAAAAAAAATTAACCAAAAAAATCATAATTCATTAAATATGATGTAAATATTAATATATATTTATTTAATTGTAAAGTTGTTTAATATTTATTGTTAATTTAATTTGTGAAATATAATTATCACCTATACCATCAATATTTTATTCTTCAAAATAATTAAAATAACAAATAAATAATCTCATATAAATCTAAATTGTAATTAAAAATAAACTCATTAAAAATATAAATTTATTAACTATTTAAAGTCATTAATAGAAACTAATATATGTAATGAACGTGGTCTCTCCTCCAACCTCCATAAACTTACTCCATATCACTTACGAAAATAAAATAAAAAGGCACACGTAAAACTCACTTTCTCACTTAAAACTTCATTCCTTCATAAATATATATAATCCAAATCTGGATCAAGATAATAAATACATATTACAATAGCCCAAAGAAAGAGATTTGATCTCCAAAATCCAACCAACTCCAAAAAAAAATTACCACAACTAACTCACAACTAACTCACTAACTCACTCACTATGTAGAGAAATAAATCTAAACCAATTTTCTAAATCAAACTTAGCACTAATTATCATAATACTAACTCTCCATCCTCATGATAGTGCTAGGTACAAGTAATCCAACTCAAGATACACAAAATTCGAATTTTCGCTTGGTGAAAATATTAGTGATATTGTCTTTTGTATAACAATACTCCACATACATCGCTTTCCTATGGATGAGGTTTCTAATAAGTGGTATGGTCTCAGTGTGTTTAGACTTCTCATGAAACAACGAATGGTTGCTCAACTTTATGTAGGACAAATGATCAAAAAGACATAAATGTAGGAATGTTCTCCATCACTCCAAGCTTAAGAAGCAATTTCTTGAGCCATATTGTTTCATAACTCCTAGTGGAAGTAGCAACATGCTCATCCTCTATAGAAGATAAAGCAACACATGTTCGTTTCTTACTACAAGAAACCATTCAATAACCCAAGGAGAAAAAATAACCTGTACTAGACTTCCTAGAATTCACATCTTCTTCCCAATTTTCTTTAGTAAACCAATGAAGACAAATGTCCTTGTTTCTTTCATACACAAGGTGGTAAGAAATGGCCGCACTCAAATAACAAAGGACTCTTTTACATGCCTACCAATGAACCTTTTTTGGTTTCATCATAAACTGACTTGATACGTTCACATTGTATGAAAAATCAAGATGCATACTACACATGTAAAGAAGTCTTCCAATCATTTGACGATATAATGTACCATCCACTTCTTCATTTTGATCATCAACTTGTAGTTTGGTACAAGAATCCATGGGTGTGGAGATGGATTACAATACTCCATTGTAAATTGTTTTAATACCTCCATATAAAATTTAGCTTAAGTCAACATAAGTTGACTCTTATCGTGCCATACTTCGAAACCAAGGAAAAAATAAAGGGGACCCAAATCCTTCATTTTAAATTCCTAGCACAATTCATTTTTCAACCACAGAATTAAACCATCATCATTTCCTATTAGGATAAGATCATCAACATACAAAATGATAATGAAAATGCTATCATCATCACAATGAAAATATAGATTGGAATTAGCATAATATTTCTTTACACCTTTTTCCAAGAAACTACTCATCAATCCAAGTGTACCATGCACAAGTAGCTTGTTTAAGACCATACAGGGCCTTCTTTAACATGTACACAAACTCCTCTTTACCAGCTACTTCAAACCTCTGCAGTTTTTTTATGTAAGCCTCTTAGTGCAAAACACCATTTAATAAAGAAGACTTCACATCCATCTCGTGAGGATTCTGTTATAGATGGTACAACCACCCTCCAAAAATTTCCCCATCCTTTGATTTTAGAGCCTCTGCTCTTTCCACAAGAGCTTATCTTTCATTGTCATCAAGTATTCATGTTGCGGTCAAGACTTATCTTTTATGTTGTGCTTGCGATTCCTTGTTTTGATCCTGATCTGAACCTTTGCACTCACAAGTAAGCTTTTGCCCAAACCTTGCAACATTGTTGGGCTTACCTCTAGGAACTGCACAATCCAGAATGGTAGGTTTTTCTTAAGCTCAGAAACTGTGAAATCGTGGGTGGCAACCCGACCTTAAGCTCAAAAAATGCACAAAGCTTCCCTTGAGCTCAGAAACTACGCAATTCATTGAGTCAAGAAGTTACCTAGTGGTTGGAAATTGTGCAATCCTTCTCGACAATGTGAATGGCCCATTTCCAAAAAAGAAAAAAATAAAAAAGCATCCCTAGAAAATAGGGAGTGGAAAATTAGTTTTCCGAAGGATGACACAACTTAATATTTTTGGAATTTTGTCAAGTGTCACTTTTTCCTTGATTTTAGGCATGCACGTCGTAAAACCTAACTAGACTAGATATAAATAATGGATGCCCCTAGAGCTCATTTTTGCATTCGGTCATGGAGATCTAACCTTCTCAAGGATATCAAGGAGCCTTCGGTGGAGTTTGTGGCACTTTTCGAAGTGAGTTTTGCTTTTGTAATCTTTTGTTGCTTTTTCTATTGCTTTTTGTTGTTTTGCTTCTATGAGTGATTTTTTGCTTGTTTCTTTCCATGGGTTTTGGAATTTTAAATTATATTAGCTTCTACATGTGTTGGTTTAGTCCGTCATTCGCCTTTTACAAGTGTTGCATCAATTTTCTTGTTTTTCCCATTAGTGGTCACCATTTCGGTGACTCTCCATGCATATTTATTTTTCCTTTTGCATGTTGATCTTCTACATTTGATTTGTACTTATCTATCCATCCTTAGTCATATCTACACTCTAACTTGCACTATTGCTAAGATCTTCTAGTTTCCCACACTCTTTCCGGGCAGATCTACCCTCCGCTTAGCCAACAATTTCCTTGTGTGGCTGGGAATTGTGCAAGTCCAAGGCTCAAGTTTTATGCTTGGCCTTTAGGATTGTGTAATGCAAAGTACCCAGCTAGCCCAATTGCACATTTCAAAATTCCATGGCTCAAGCCTGTCCCTTGGCCACTGAGATTGCACAATGCACAGTCTTTCCCTCAGTCTGCCCAGCCTAGGACTATGCATTGTGCAGTCTCTCGCATCAAGCTGCTCCTCTGGCTACTAAGATTGTGCAATGCGTAGTTCATGCAACCGATCCCTCTCCCTTCACCTCAAGAATTGCGAAATATTTCCCTTCAGTCATGTGGTTGCTGCTATGATCTTGCTTTGTGAGTCATTTTGTTGAGTCTAATTCATGTTTTCCATGAGTGCTTTCCCTCCTACAAGTATTGCAGTTGTTGAGAACTTCTCTTCATTAGTTACTTTCATGATGGCACCAAATAGATCTACTTGAAAGGATACTACTAAAAGTAACACCGGGGAAGTAGTTGAGAGTACGCTAGTGAACTTGCAAGTTTACTTAGACACTCAACTATTCTTAGAGAAAGAATCAAACATCACATGGCAAAAAGTGAATGAAGCATTCTCAGCAAGAAGCTTCAAAGAAGACCTTGAAGACCAACAAGTGTATATCAATGTCCAAAGGTCAGGGTTACATAATGTTGCATGTAGGTACTTGACTTTCCCATGTGTAAACATTGTCAGCTGGATATTGTCTCAAATAGATCCAAAGTCTATGACTCTGAACAATGCCAACATGCAAAGGCTTGCTTCCTTTCTGGAACCATATTACCATCTCATCTACCATTTACCACACCTGAAATCACTCATGGATTATTACTTCTATGATGTAACCAGCTATTAGAGGATAAAGAACATTGTCAAAAGTTGGGTGAGAGATATAATAATGTTCCATGAGACACCCACCAACACTTATAAGACAAAATCCCTCAGGAGGGCCTATTAACTCTTGATTGTTCTATGTTGCAAATTCTATGGTCAACAGAGTTATGAGACCTTCCCTAAAGGGTGGGAATTCTTACTGAACTAGGTTGTGAACAAACGAAGACCATTCAACTAGTCAGACTTCAGTTGGGAATTCTTACTGAACTAGGTTGTGAACAAACGAAGACCATTCAGTTGGTTCAACAACTGAAGATCCATGTAGCTATTTCCATGAATCCTCCCAAGGGAAAGGAAGCTAAATTTTACATGACTACCTATCTACTGGATGCAATCTACGCTCGCAATTCATTTCCTAGCATGAATTAGACCTAGACACCAAGAGAGTTTTTCATGCACATTTACTGCAAGTTTCTTTTGGTGTGCAACCATAGAGGAGTAATGGGAAAGATGACTAATCACTTCCTCATTTTGTAGGTTTTAACCCCGTACAGAAATTACCTACATACGGTTTCTAAACCACAGAAAATAAACAATGTGAGAGCATAACACATAAAACACATATACACAGAGATTTTCCCCTGGATCCCAAAAATGGGACTTCCAGCTTGATTTTTCATTATGTTCCTTTCAATGTTATAATACATATTTATTCATGCCGAAGCATCCGATACCATGGACCGAAAACCATCGCGTCCAAAAACATGTGCGAAAATCACGCACAAAACCATAGGTGGGTCCGCCCAACCTAACATAGGTTCCAAAACCAAAATCTTTTGGGGCCCTGTCCCAGACCCCAAAGAATGGGGTTACCTACACCCCTCAAACACCCTGTGACCCCCCCGCTACGCAATCGGCGCAATGAAGGAGGGGCTCCGCCCCCCACCTAACCCCCGAGTTAACTACGTGGGCTAGTTGTGGAAAGAATATAACACAACCCAACATTCTCCCACTTGTTGTTTTCTTTCCACAGAAGGCCACAAGAGAGCTTAGTCATTTATCCAGCCCTGCAACGCCCATTCTCTACGCCAAGAGAACTTCTCAGAGCTCATAGATTTTTTCAATGCATCTCCAGTATTCTTCAAAGTGTCCGCCTTTACCAGCAACACCTTTTTGTCTTCTATCATATCCCTCACAAAGTGATATTGAACATCAATGTGCTTTGTCTTTGAATGGTAAGCAGGGTTATTTGCCAAGAAAATTGAACTTTGGCTGTCACAGTCTATCCTTATAGCTCCCTGTACTAACCCCATACTTGAACACAATCTCTATAACCAAATAGCTTCCTTGCTTGCATGAGCAGTTGCTATGTATTCTGCCTCTGTAGTTGATAGTGCCACTATAGATTGTTTCTTACTCATCCAGCTGACTGCACCTCCAAATAGGTTAAACACATACCCACTTGTAGATCTTCTTTGATCCATATCTCCAGCCCATTCCGCATCAACAAAGCCACAGATATCTAAAACTATGTCCAATCTTGGTCTTCCTTGGTAGCACAAACCATAATCACTAGTGCCTCGCAAATACCTGAAAACCCACTTCACTATTGTCCAATGCTCCTTCCCTAGTTTTGACATAAACCTACTCAATACTCCCACTACATGTGCAATGTTTGGTCTAGTATAGACCATCGCATACATCAGGCTACTGACTGCACTTCCATATGGAACATGGGACATATCCTCTTCCTCTTCTTGTGTCTTGGGACACTGTTCAGCAGATAAATTTATACCTACAGGAATAGGAACCTTCACCGGTTTACTATCTTGCATATTAAACCTCTACAATATGTCAAATTTGGAGGAAAATTGGGTCTTCAAATCTTGGATAATTTCTTTGTCATTTCCAACTAGCAACATATCATCCACATACAAGACTAGATAAATAACACAGTCACCAATTAATTTAAAATACACACAGTGATCTGCTTTGCTTCTGGTGAAGCCAAGTCCTCGTATAAATGTATCAAATTTCTCATACCACATCCTTAGTGATTTTTTTAACCCATATAGAGAATTCTTTAACTTGCATACCAATTCTTTCTTACCCTTCACCGCAAAGCCTTCAGGTTGCTTCATGTAGATCTCCTCTTCCAGATCCCCATGAAGAAATTTTGTCTTCACATCCATCTGTTCTACCTCAAAATCAAAAGCAGCAGCAACAGATAAAAGTAATCTAATAGAAGCTACCTTGGCAACAATAGCAAAAATATCACCAAAATCAATTCTCGACACTTGGGAATAACCTTTTTCTACCAACCAAGCTTTGTATTTCTCTACCTTTCCTTCTGCATTTTTCTTCTTCTTGAACACCCATTTGCGGCTAATGGGTTTCCTTCCAGTTGTCAACTCCACCAGATCCCAAGCCTCATTTTTGTGCAAAGATGCCATTTCATCAACCATGGCCTCTTTCAATAGTTTTCCATCCTCTGAATCTATTGCTTCCTTCACAATTATGGGATCATCATCATTAATAGATAAAGAAAAATTTGAACAAAAAGAACATGGACTAAACCTTTCTAGCTACCTTCTTTCTCAATCTGATCTTCTCACACCCGGAGTTTGTGGCTCTTCATCTTCTAACTCCTCCTCTGTTGTAGAGTCTGATTCTTCCTCCTTTAGCCCAAACTCTATCTTCTTAGGTTCCTTTGGTTGGACTTCATGTTTAGTAACATATGTCACCTCTCTGAACACCACATCTCGGCTATACACAACCTTCCTTGTTACTGGGTTAAAAAGCTTATAACCCTTTAAACCATCTTTATACCCAATAAAGATGCATTTTTAAGATTTACTATCCAAGTTTGTTCATTTCTCCTTTGGAACATGTACATATGCATCACATCCAAATACCCTCAGATGTGAAAGAGAGGGTTTCTTACCACTCCATACCTCTTGTGGAGTCTTATCCTCCAACGCTGATGAAGGTGATCTATTGACCAGATAACATGTTGTCTCCACTACCTCTACCCAGAATTCTTGTCCTAACCCAGCACCACTGAGCATGCTTCTTGCCCTTTCCATCAATGTCTTGTTCATTCTTTTTGCAACTCCATTTTGCTGAGGTGTATATGGAGTAGTCTTCTACCATTCTATACCACACTTCTTATAGAATTCTTCAAATTCCTTATTGCAAAACTCTCCGCCGTTATCTGTTCTCAACACCTTTATCTTCTTCTCTGTCTGGTTTTCCACCAGAGCCTTAAATTCTTTACACCTATCAAAGACTTTAGATTTATTCTTAAATAAATATATCCATGTATTCCTTGAGAAGTCATATATAACTGATACATAGTACACAGACTTTCCCAGTGATGGAACCTTCACAGGTCCAAACACATCACTGTGAACAAGCTCTAATATCTATTTCGCCCTTACCACCAGAGGGGAAACTCACTGGATTCTGCTTCCCATATACAAAATTTTCACAGAAATCAAAATCCAGAGAGCTATTACTCATACCTTCTGCCATACCTTTACCATGAAGTATTTGAAGGCCCTTCTCTCCAGTATGTCCAAGCCTTTGATGCCACAACATGGTCTTCTCTCCAGAGACCACTAGATTTCCTGCTCCACTTTCAGGAACCACAAAACTATTGCACCCATCAACAACAGTGCTACCTTGTAGCTTGTATAGAGTTCCAATCCCAACTCTGCTCATCAATACCAGTGCTCCCTGAACCATCTTGCAGGTATCCTTCTCAAACACTGTTTTTACACCTACATCATCCAGCTTGCTTACAAAAATCAGATTTCTAGCTAATGTAGGAATATGCAGAACACCCAGAAGTGTTCTAACCCTTCCACCTTGCAACTTCAACTTTACTTTTCCATGACCAACGATTCTAGCCTTCCTGTCATCCCCTAGGAAGACATCACGACCATCATATTTCTTATACTCGCAGAACCACTCTCTGTGGGGAGTGAAGTGAAAGGATGCACCTAAGTCAATCAACCATGCCTCATGGTCTACATGTGTACTTGAAGAAGCCAAGTACACATCCCCACCTTCATTTGAGGTGGTTTTCGACTCTGCGAAGGAGCATCATCAGATCCCTTTCCTTTATCAGGAGCTTTAGATTTACAGTCCCTTTTGTAGTGCCCTTCCTTTCTGCATTTCCAGCACACCACCTTTACAGGTTTTCCTGGAGATTTAGATCTCCCACTTGATGACTTATTTTTGTTTCTATTCTAGGACTGTCCTCATACAGACAAGGCATCACCATTCTAGCTCTCCATATTTTTTCGTCTCATCTCCTTCGTCAGCAAGGATGAGACTATTTCATCAAATTGCAAGGCAGTTGCATTGCTACCTATTACAATAACTAGACTATCCCATGAATCTGGTAGAGAACGCAACAAATTGATGCACTTATCTTCATCTGAAATTTTAATATAAACAAATGATAACTGAATTACCACGATATTAAATGCATTCAGATGCTCTGTCATCGAGTCTCAATCTTTCATCCTCACGTTATACAGCTTTTTCCATAGGAACAGTTTATTCACCAGAGACTTAGATTGGTACAAAGTCCCTAACTTGTCCCACAAAGCCTTCACCGTATCTTCCCTTGATACATTCAACAATGTTGAATCTCAGACACACAATCATATTTTTCTCTTTTCCTTCTGATCCAACTTCTTTCATTCTTCATTGGACAGTCTCGTTGGTTTAGTACCCGGACCTACAATGATCCACTGATCTTTATCCACCAAAAAATCCTCCATCTTGAGTTTCCACAACTCAAAACTCTGACCATTAAATTTCTCAATCTCTATCTTTCCACTACTCACCATCTTCTTTCACCACCATAATTGATCCAGCAAATCTCCCACTAAACTAGGTCTACCACAGGCCCAATCGAAACCCCCCAGCAACAAAGGCATCCCCTTGAAGCCAAAACAACTCCGATACCAAATGTAGGTTTTAACCCCGTATATAAATTACCTGCATACGATTTCTAAACCACAGAAACAATGCGAGAGCATAACACATAAAACACATATACATAGAGATGTTCCCCTAGATCCCAAAACCGGGACTACCATCTTGATTTTTCATTATGTTCTGTAGAAATTTGAATAATATAACACTTATTCACATAGATTATCCTGATTATACACTATTTGCAGAATGCATGCATAATACATAACTTCATCTACCATTGATCGTCAATTTGCAGAATTAAAAAAAACAATCGCATGCACACATTGAAACATCAATCACACATATCAACACAGTATGTAATGGGGAAAGCATATAGCTAAAACCCCCAACTATCTGTATATTATAATGATAGAGAACATGTAACAATACATAGTACAATACTCCTCACAAGTACTCAGTACTATCTCCACATGCTACACACAAACTAGCTCAGATCTGAACAAGTCACGGGTTCAAATCTCCTCCACTGTTTTCATGCCTCTACTGCGCAATCCAAGTCGAGAATAGAATCAGATCCAAGTTCGAATTCCATTGGCTTGTACTACGCAATCCTCATTGGCAATCTCAATAAATGATTGTGCAAATCTCATGCACAGCTATAGTCACAACTGATAGTAGTCTCACCCTTTCACCC